>JAWWMO010000001.1:102970866-102985975 GCA_035047845.1 Dendrocincla fuliginosa
GGTATTCCAGTGCAACTGTCACTTTGTGACAGAGATGCTATGCTAGAATTAAAGGTGATTTTTTCCAAATAAATAATTTTCAGTAAAATCTTTGCATTTTTAGAGCCAGGCTAATAGAATAATTATTTTACTTGAGCCATGCTATTCATTTTGCCTCTCACTCAACTATCAGGAGTATTAAGAGTGCTTACTCTACCTTACGAAACAGTTGGAAAGAAAACACAGGGTAACAGAAAATGAACTGCATTGACTCAAATAAGCCACAAACTCCTGAGTGTTCAGAGAGTTTAATTCACGTTGTCTCAAGTTTTATGGTTTTCACCATTGTTTTCTGGGACATCACATTCCTATCCATCTTGCAATACAGATGACTAATACATTATAAACTTCTAAAAAATACTTCCTTTTCTAAAGTTGAATATATGTAGTATATTTATGTAAAGACTGTGAAGAGGGATTTATCACAAGACAAACATTCTAAATTTCAGGGATCTAGATTGCAAGGACCAAGTACTCCAATCACCTTGAAGAAAAGACCCTGCCGAGCACTACTCTTAAATTATCCTTATAAATTTTTACAAGTCCAGAAACACAGTAAAAGTATGGCATATCTATTCGACAGAAAGCAGATTTAAAGTGATACATACTTTGCCTATTAGATTACCACTGTGGTACTCAGGAGGTACTTGAACCCGAAGGAAAGCTTTGAGGTTGGCAACCTACTCCAAATTGAAGTAAAACAACAAAGAGGAAAACACCACCACAAAACACCGTAAGAATCAAAAAGACAGACATGAAACATGAATAAAGAAATAATTAAAGAAAGAAACAACAGAAAGTGAATACAGATTATCTACAGCAATGTTGTATTTACAAGGCCAAGAAAACAAGCCAATACTTTGTCACACAGAATATAAGATTTCTCCTATCCACATACATTGTATGTCTGCTCATCTCCTTGTGTCATCATTAAGATGCTTTCAATTCTTACTTTTATGAAGCTGTCAGATTCATTACCGGATTATTTAACTATATTCCAACCACTACAGATTGCTTGAGACAGTAATATTTCCACAAAAACTGACTTTCATAAATAAACTTTAAAAGCCTTAGTTTTCATTATCAAAAGTAACAGTGGCATATTATGCAATTAGAAGCATTAAAGGTAGCATGTACTGGGTTACCCATTGCTTTGCACTATTTTATACCCAAAAGGAAAAATTATCATGTTTAAATGTTCCTACTCATTCATTCTGTGACCTTTTACAGTATCTTTTAACACTCCTGCTACCTCAGGCCATTTTAGAAATATATCATTAAAAGACCATATCATATAAACTTTTACACATTGTAAAAATAATCAGAAAATAAAAAATAGACAGCTACTCTGCAAAAATACTTCTTTGGATTATTAAATTCATATAATGCAATCATGCTTCGTAGTCTTGGCTCTCATTCCAATCCATTTGGGCTACTTAGCTGGAGAATACGAATCCAAGGGCCAAAATTTTTCAATTTAGTTCTCTTAAATGTTCACTGCCTTAGAACAGTATATACAGTTTAATGTAGACAGCTAACGAAACTCTGAAAATACTTTCTGCCAGTTACAATAGTGGTTTTTTAACACAAAAATTCCTTGTGGCAAGTATAAATTGCAATCCAGTTCCTTTTAGACCAAGGAGAATTCTTGATAATGACTCCTCCATGGCCCAGACATTATTCTCTGCTTACTGTAAGAGCTGCTACAGGATTTAATGAAAAACAACCATTTATAGCTCTGAAAATCCTTCATCATACCCACAGGCTTAAGTATACTACAATAAACCTTTTGGTTTAATAGCCAGCCTATTTTCCTTTAAATACCTTCCCTGAACACAATTAATAGGGTTATTCCAATTTCTTCAGTCATACTATCAACTAAAGAAAAATTAACTATTAAGTTTTTCTCCTTATGTTCTGTGCTTGCTATAGTAATTTTTCCAGAGTAGAAAGTTCTAGTTTGTATTTTCAATGCCTCATTCAAACAAATTGAATGGATCAAAGCATGCATCTCAAGCTATGTGCAACCAAGGCTAAAGCTATTGCCAGAAGGACTGTATGTTTTGCTTCCCAATTCCAGCAGTTTTTTAAAAGACCCTTGTGCACCCTTTTCTTCACTCAATCTTGACCTTTTTATATTCATCATTCCTTGAAATCCTGTAGAAGGAGATGAAATTTCCTTTCTAAAAAAGAATAAAATATCAAGTATGGCAATAAAATGTTTCATCAAAATAGAATAACTTTACCATGGATTTTGTCCATTACATTGGTTTTGGGAAAAATTATTTTTTGACCATTTTTTTTGCATTGGAAAATCCTTGAAATTTCATTTCTCCAGTAAACCAATGTTTATCTCACCTCTAAAAAACCCTCCAAAGAACAAGCCTATTTTCCATAGAAAACTTTTTTTCCCTTTACCCTATAATTCACTTTTCCATAATGGCAGAGGAAAATACCTGTTCTGCAAGACTGCATATTTGCCATTTATTTTAGTGATAATAATTTTGACAGAAAATAGGAAGCTGTGCAATTCTTAGTAAGATTAACAGAAAATAGTTCTCAAAGCTCAGATGAGCTCTACAGAAGGAAATCTAACTCCTGGGACACAGAATCTTGACCTTGACTTTCATGCCAGGGAAGTCTTTCTTGGGAACTCAATTCCCATAGTCAATAATTCTTTCCTTTGGCATCCAAGTATGCAAAGAATTATCAATACACAATTTTAATTGCTTGTTTGGGGGAGTGAAGTGAACTGAGTCACAATCCCCATTTTATCTTGTCCCTGAAATCTTCATGAGAGGGAGGGAGGCAGGAAGTCCTCCCACTATCACACTCTTTTTCCAGACAGTAAGCTATTAAATCTCTCAGACTCCCACCACTGCAGCATGCTGCTCCATAATTTTCACTGTCAGGTCAGCTGTGCTCAGGCCAAATCTCAAATGAATTGTTGACCTTTTTTTTTCTATGCATTGTTCTCAGCCTTACATACAGTTCTTGCTCTTGCCTCCTCCTCAATGCTGAATTAATGTTTTCTTTACATGGAAAACATCCATTCTCTTCAAGGCTTACTTGTAATACACAAGAGTAAATCACTCCAGATGACACACTAGACATTCCCCTTCTCTGCATCTTTAGCACGGATCCACATCTGTTCTACACTGAGATTTTTTTGCACCTTTGTAGATGACTTGAGACTTGCAGGTTAAATAGCAAAGGTCAGGGCAGGCAAACCTCAGAGAAAGCTCCAGGCTACAGAAGACAGCCCAGAAAGTTTCAGTCTTGCTGCTGGAACAAAGATGTGCTGTGCCTCACAACAATATCCACTGTTCCCTTTTCCTTACAAAACATGCAGAGGCATGGACACAGAGTGTAAAACACCCAGGACTTCTCCAGCAACGATATTCCTGTGGCTACCACTGGCTTGGAGCAAGGATTAGCAACCACTGGCTTGGAGCAAGGATTAGCAGATTGAGTATCTATCCTCTCTCCAGCATCCCTCCAGCCCCTGAGCATTTAAGCTCCACAATTACAGCAGAGGCATGCCCACACTTTTCAATCAGGAAAAATTAAAGGAAAACACAAAGCCCTAGTATTGGGGTATTAACTATTGCATCTAATATTCAGCAACTAAACTGAAATGGTTACCTAACTAAACACTTGACTGGACCTGACAAATTCAGGCCAATTCTGTACCTACTTGATGAGCACAGCAACCCCCATTAGCAATTAACTTCAAACAAGACATTGCCCATATGGTTGTAAAATATTTAACCAAGCAATGAAGCAGTGGCACCATATTGGGCCAGTGGTAAACTGCAAACCGCTTGTGACAAATTGGTGGATCCGAAAGGAGGGGAAAGCAATTATCTATCTGAAGTAAAATTCAACTTAGAAAGACATTATTTTAAACCTATTAACTATTCAGCTTGCTAATGAATTTGTTTTAATTTCTGATTAAAATAAAAGAAAAATATGAACAACTTCAATTAACACGAGAGGGTCAGGAATCCATACTTGGTATTAAAAGTCATTCATTTTTTTCCCTCACTTTATTTTATTCACAATGGTTTTCTTAATTTAAGCACTTGAAGAAAGCAGGTTAGTCAATCCCTCCTTTTTAAAGGAGGGATCAGGATCCTAGTTTAGGGATATCTCCCTGTCCCTTTTGCTAACCACATGGTGTTTAGAGGTCCAATACCAGGTCCTGCTGTAGAAACCATGTCACTAGAATCAATGGCATGGGGGTTTACATTGGATACCAGGAAAGTTTTTCACCCAGAGGGTGTTTGGCACTGGAACAGGCTCCCCAGGGCAGTGGTCACAGCACCAAACCCGACAGAGTTCAAGAAGCGTTTGGACAACACTCTGAGGCACAGGGGGTGACTCTAGGGAATATGCTGTAGAGGGCCAGCAGTTGGACTCGATGATCCTTATGGGTCCCTTCCAGCTCAGCATATTCTGTGATTCTCTCTTTTCTTCTTTCAGTGTGAAGGTAAATACCTCCCTTTGTGGAGAAATAACGTGCCAAAATAAAAGACTGCACCCTGCCAATCTGATTGCACTAGGCTGAACTTGTCACCATCCCCTGTCTTTACTCCATTTCTGGAATTACCACCAAATGGCTCAGGCACAATTCTCCCTCTTGCTCTGGAGGGGAAAACCCTTCCCCTTGAAATTTTGATCATCTACCAGATGATGGATAATAGCATTCACAAGCAAATCTGCCTCATTCTGAGGCCCCTTCACAGAGCTACAGGCTAGTGAATGCAGCTCCCACCACACAGGTCAAACTAGTTCAAAGATCACCAGACAGCCAGGAAGGATGACCTGCATTTACATGTGCTAAACCTGATCTATCTTTAGCCTATATCCAGTGCTGTGGCCAAGTACAAACAGCAGGTCAAAATAAACTGTTGTGACTAATGCATTATTTCTGCATTATTTCTTCCAGTTCTCTTCTAAATTATTATCAGATTCTACGACCATTTTATTATTTTAGTCCTGCTCAATGTTGTTCAGAAGAAAATAAAAGTATATGGTGAATGGGGGGAAAACAGAAAGGATAAATGGAACTTTAAGAGGTTTTCAAATTCAACAGTCCTCAAAAGTAAACAATGTAGGGGAATGAATGAAAATAACTACTGACACAGTGTCAAGTACAACAAAATATACAACTGTATATGATATTGTGACATTTCAAAAAGCCTGAAGTAACACCTACATTCTGTCTTGTTTCAGACTTACTTGTTTGGTTTTACTTGCATTAGGTGTAAGAATATTTTTCCTTTCAGAAATAAGCTTTTGCATTTCTAAGTACATCTGTGACTTTTTAAGAGGATAGGTATACAGTAGTCAAAAGTTGTCTGAGATACAGAAGTAAGCCCCACTAAGGCATCACACACATATACAATGGCACAAATAAATGAAAGTGGTAAAGGGATAAAGAGACTTTGAATGTCTGAGTTTATATTTTGATCTGTCAATCTACATATAAAACATATATGTACATCTTTCTAGAACTTAAAAAGAAACTGGTAAAGAAAAGTAATTTTTAAAACTAGCTTTACTTTGGAAAGCAAGTCAACAAGATTTCAATAGGCCGAATTGTATATAGATAAAACAACTTTCTTCAATCATGCAGAGCATATATACATTTGGCAGCTTTGTTATTTGAGTTACTTCAAGTGCAGTATCTTCATTTTATTTTTTAAAATGAATGTGGATTTAATACTTACTGTGTTTTTCTGAGACACCATATCCTGTGGAGGAAAAAAAAGAGATAATGGAAATGTTTATTTGTTTTTACAGGGAATTACTATTTCCAATAAAAATCACTGCTATACATATATATACACAGATGTGGTGTACACAGCACAACCCAGATTTTCTGCCACAGCAAATTCCCACTAAAGGGACAGAATAACATCAAGAACAGTCTTAATAGTTCAGGCTAGGAAAAAAATTAACAATTCAGCAACGAAACCTATTTAAAGAAGTGCTCAGAAGATAAAACTGTACTTGCCAGTAACTGGAGTTTGTGGGACTGGGCTCACCATTTGTGAGACAAAAGCTTTCAAAGCTGGAGGGGTTTTCCCTCTGAAAGCATATCCTTCAGATATCTAAGCCCCGTTTCTACCCAGATTGGCCCAGATCAATGCATTCCTCCTACACCTTAATTCTTCTCACCCCAGAATCTAAAGAGAGATGTTGAAACTGAAGTAGATGATAAACTAATGGGCACGTAAACCAGACCTCAAAGACTTCCAGTTGCTGGTAAGTAACCTTCTCTTCCTGTTAGTGTTGGATTACATGTCCAGTGAGAACTGCTTGGTCAAACTAAAGAGATCGTCAGGTAAGCCATGCTACAAATATTAGACAAATACTTGTTTCTAAGCAAGGTTATCAATGCAATTTCATTCAATGTTCTCTGAAAACCTAAGATGATTCTGCTTAGCAACTTCACACCTGACAGCCTGAAATACCCTGCACAGAGATGATCACGCCCACTTCCTCAACAACGGAAAAAAGGTCAGGGGTCCCCCCCTAAGAGACTTAGTTCTGCAAATATGACTCTCTTGACATTCAGATTATGTATTCTTTTATATCCTCAGAACTAGGTTGTTTTGGAAAGACCATTGGCGAAACTGAAGAGACAACTCCTGGAACAATTTCAGGATGAGTTATAAGAGATAAGCAATGTAACTCAGGCTGCCTGAACTTCACAGATCTTCAGTAGAAGTAACAGCAGACATAAGTACTGCCTTTATAACACTTAGGCTGACCACTCTTAAGAGGTGCGCACAGCAACTTAGATTCAAGCAAAGTAATACATTCCGGAAGGGAAGCAAAAAGATCCTGACCAAATTAGCCATAAACAAAAATACAGAATTACTCATTAACTTAAACTCTTTAAGCCCCATAAAATACTTGAGAACAAAAGTGATAGAAGGCTCAGACATTTGAAATACCATATATCTGAAAATTAATGTCTAGCAAGCTAAGCAAGACATTAGTAGGTAAAGCTCCATAGAGCTTTACCTACTGTAGGTAAACATCTTCCTCAGCAGGGAGAAATTAACTCTTCTGGAACTATCTAGAACCTATGCTGTGAAATGTATCAACTGTTCTTTGCTGAAATACCCCAAGAACAATCCCTGCCTCCCTCCTGAAGTATTCCTAAGAAGGGTGCATTCGCATATTTGAAAGCTGTCCAGTACTGAACTAGGGCTCAGTTGCAGAAGAAATATCAAGGACAACAGGGTACGACTGAACCCTGAACCAGTACCCTGCTTAAACTACTCTTACCACTTGATACAGAGGATCTCTTCTCCTTGGCTCCTACTAAACACTTGGTACTACTGAACAGTTAAATCAAGCCTTATGATCCCACAGTAAGAAATGCTAGGGAGCTATGTAGGCCAAGGAGGTCACGTAAGCAACAGGGAGATGAAAAAGATGTCAGTGCCACTGACAGAGTTCCTCGAAGAACAGAGATGAAGGCAGACAATAGTTTTTCTAGCCTTAAGTGACCAAGTCATGTTCCAGTGTTCCCAGCTCACCTGACTTGAGCTTTAAATCCTTAGAAAAAAAGCCTTACAACTGACAGTGCAAAGACTTGCAAGTGCTGACAACAATCAATCTGAAAATCCAACTGTGGCTAGATGTAATCCTGGAGATCATTCAGCACTCCTGTTATGGAGCAGGTGCTCAAGTATGTGCTTGGCTCAAAATACAGAAAATAAAGCTGCCCTCATTGGGCAGAGACAAATAGAAGATGACCACCCCACGCTTCCCAAACTTTGGCACATCCTTGGGAGAACCAGGCTGATCAGAACATCTGAGTGACAGTATACGAGAAAGATAAAAATGTGCTGATGAAAATTAAAAAAGAAGTATTTCATTGCAGTCAGGTGTATTACAAGTACAGGATGAAATGTTGTGTGCCTACTCACCCAGATTAGCCAGGAGGAAAGAAGGACATGCCAGTATACCTTAGCACATATGCACATGGATAACCTCTTCGAGTAAGGAGTGTGAGAGGCTCCAAATCTTAAGCTCTTGTGATTCCAGGTCACATGGAGTGTGAATGCATATGTGGACCACCATATGAAGAAAGCAAGTATGGGATGGGAAACACATGAGAGTAAAATCAATGACACTGAGAACAGAAAAGATGAATGAGAAGCTGTGACAAAACAGAGCTTTTCTGGGGAAAAAAGAAGGAGACATACAAAATTAAGATGAAACTTAATATTCTTATAGGGTCGGAAGAGATTGGAAAATTCCCAAAAGGATTTTTGGACATTGATGGTGAGAAAAAAAGCAAAGTAGCAAGGGGCAATAACTCAAAATAAGGAAAATAATAACAAAGCATGAACAATGCTGCCCTCAGCAAAGAATGGATGATACTAAAAGCAGCAACAGATGATAAAGAGGATAAAAGACTAAATATGATTTAAAATAAAGAAAACCTGCATTGAGAATGGCAGAGACATCCACAATATATGACTTGCACCCCAAACAGCCATTCCAGGACTTAAGTGTATAGCATGTATTATCCTACTATAAAAATGAACAACAGCCCTATAAAACTATTTGGTGAGGATCTATTTTTTTATCTTCAAAAAGCAGTAAAAAGCAGATTCCTGTAGTTTCAGCCGCTCAGTACCTAGGGAATACAAACCTCATCTGACAAAAGTGCTTCAATACTAGGAGTAGGTTTCAATACAGCCCTTGTTCAAGCGTCCTTATTATACAGACCATAACTTTTTTTCACATGTACTCTAACTAAAAAGAGGGAAAGGAGGGAAAAATTCAGACCTGTACTCTCATTGCAAAGTCTAACCATCAAAATCAGTACCACGCTATGGATCTTTTCTTACAGAAAGGCTTTTATATCATTCTAATTATTACTATTTTTGCTAGCAACTCTTTTGTTCAGCATGATTTTTTTTTATGTAGATATCAGGAAACCACATTCCATGGAAGTTTCAGAAAAACACAAACACTTGTAGATTCAAGTATTTAAAGATATTTCTGAAATGAAGCAGATTTTGAAGAGAATCTTACTTTGAGAGACTGAGCAGTGTCAGCATCAGTGTCATGGTAAAGTATAACATTATTAGCCATGTCAAAGCTTTCACGCACGCCAAGGTGGTAGAACAGTGATGGTTGCTTGGAAATATCGCTCATGTCCACAACTGCAACATCTGAAATGAGAGAAGTGGAAAAGAAAATGCTAAAAAAATAAACTTGAAACCAATTTTTTTTACACAGGATTTAAAACAAATCCTGAAATTACACGTACATTTGGAAAGACAAAATCAACATATTTAAGTAAGGATTGTTTTCTCATGGTAAATTTTAACATGAGAAAGGTAAATTTTACCATTCATATAAAAGACATGAACCTACTCATTAAATTATCACAGTGTACAGTAACTGGGAGGCACAATTTATGAATCCTGCTTGAGGTTTTGAAATTACTGCATCAGGAATGGCTCGGGAGAAGAAGCAGTTTTGCACTTGCTCTCTGATCTAGGCCTGACAGTCTGAACACCCAACGACACTGAAAGCTCCAGATGTTCGGGTGGAACCTCTAAGAATAATAATGTAGCATAAAATTAGGGAAAACTGTCAGACCAAGTTTATCTTGAGACACTAAGGTTTGGAGAATGGGAAATGTCCTAAACAGCGGAAAAAGAAATTACTCTGAAAGTTGACTCTTAAAAGCTATAGGCAAGACACAGGAAGGAAGGAATTCAAGCACAAGTATCCAGAGCAAGACTTCTACTGCTCTTGGTTAGTGTTCCGGTCAGAAATGGAAGCAAAAAAGTTTATGTCAGTGGAAGATGAGCTATACAGAGAGTAAAAGAGAAACACCCCATTTTATGTAGAACAGCTGATATACATGTAAGAGATTTTGAGTTCACCATTTTGTTCTCATATAAACCTAAAGGTCAGTAGAGAGAGAAGGGGTAACTGGAGAAGACAACACCCAACACTGAGTTTTTACTCCTTGACCCTTGTATCCTACATGCTACCTAAGAAAATTTTGCTTTAAAGCTTTGTAAAGGTCTGTATCTGTATGTCTGTCTGCTTCCGTGACTATGGGATAGAGAGATGAATTTAAATCCAAGTATTCACAAGACTAGAGCCTTGGCATTGAAACCACAGGGCAGTCTGAAGTTCAAAAATAGGCTGCAGAGACTCAGTGTAGCTGGGCAGCTCTGAAGGGGTACAGACAGTGTCTGTACCTACAGGGAAAGACAGAGAAGGGTATGTTGCTACCAAACAAGAAATCTAAAAGCAGGTCTGATGGCTCAGACCCAAATGCAGCAGCCAGTTAACCTTGGCACCACCAAGGTTACACATTACAAGAATCAATATTCCATACTTAGTATGCAAGTTCTTGGAAAAACCTGCAATGACTATACACTCCGGGACAATTCAATCAGTCTATTCCAACATACCACAGTGGGGTCAGCCAGTCCCTCTGGTTACTGTGAGACTCCTGTTAGAGCATAAGGAACATTTTGAGTCCAAAGACCTGCTCTAAGACCAAAACATCACCATTCAAGAGCAAAGAAAATACAACTCACCAACCAAAAAAAAAAACCCCAAAACAAACAAACCCAAAAAAACCCCCAAAAGATCCCAAACCCAACAACACA
The DNA here is from genome assembly GCA_035047845.1 of Dendrocincla fuliginosa. NCBI lineage: Eukaryota > Metazoa > Chordata > Aves > Passeriformes > Dendrocolaptidae > Dendrocincla > Dendrocincla fuliginosa. Next base: position 102,981,579 of record JAWWMO010000001.1, read on the forward strand.
AACCAATCCAAACACACCTTTCTCCCCACCAAAGAAACGAAACCCCAACACAAAGATATGGCATAAAAAAATCCTCTCATTTCTATGGAACCTCAAATCCTGCACCATCTACTGATGATCCTTCTAGTTCCTGTTCGGCCAGCTCTCTACAGCATGAACAAAACTCTTAGTGTATTGCACACCGTAGGGTCACATAAACTGAGAGAGCCTGAAGCAGTAAACCCCAGCTCCATAAACACAACCAAAATTACCCCAATATTACAAAATCATTTTGAAAACATAAATGATCTATGAAACAAAAGAGAAACTAACAAGCAGACAGAGAATCAAATACCATCTAGGGAAAAAATTAAGAGCTTGTATGGTTTGCAGTGGTTGTATAAATTGTTTTTGTGGAACCAGAGTGCTGTGAAATCAAAATCACCATCCCGGTAGGAGAATTTAGACAAGAGGTTCATACAGAATACAGATACTGCATTATACAATACAATGTGTGCAATGATTTGTAACAGAGTTCATTGAAACAAGGCTATACACAGTTCACTGCCACATCTCCTCTGCAACTGAAATTCGTCTTCTGCTGATTGCTGTTCTGTAACAATGTTAAGTGGTGTCAAAACCACATCAAACAGACAGAAAACCAGAAGTGAGCACCTGCATTAAAAAGGATGATTATTCATGACTTGGATATTCACACTGATAAAAGAAGATGTATGAGATCGCATTTTTCTTGTTTATTCACACCTCACAAACACAGGTGTGAATAAGATAAAATACAAGAAAAATAAAACAAATTGAAGACTAGCAGAGATGAAGATGGTATCACAAAAACATGCATGCAAGTGAAAAAAGGCCCCAGGAAGATAACTGAGTGGATTCAGTCTGATCATGGGAATCAAGGGATGACACAGAAGTAAATGGCAGCGGACAGAAGCAGAGCATCAGAAGTGCTTGTGGTGTGGGCTAGAGCAGACATGAGAAGCTGCCTTCCCACAGAGCTCTCCAAGCTCTCCAGCAGTAACAGCAGCAGGCTTGGAGCAGGGAGGAAAACTAGCATTACTAACGTACTAATGAAATGTAGCTTGAGTCCAGTGGGCCCAAAAATAATGCAGATTTGGATGGAGAAGACATGACCAACATTAAACACTTATTAAAGAAGCAGAACCCTGGAAGTATCCAGTGCACAGAGTGCCAGAGCACAGTGCTCAGGGTCACTGGTGGCTGGGTCTAAACACGCTCCCCAGCACCACTGCTTTCAGGGGCACATCTCTCTCCTTGGTGTAAGGCACTTTTGTGAACAGTTCAATGAACAAGATAATATGTGACCCCACAAATATTTCTGTTTCAGTTGTCTTTTATTTTTCTCATGACTTAAGCTAAAATTTTTCATTTACAGTTCTTTAAAGACAAACATGAGGCCCTGTACTTCAACCATGTGTTTAGTATGACTGATAAGAGAGAAACAAGAATTCCCTTTAACTTCTTGAGATACATAAAAGTAAATATTACAGCACTAGTATCTGCCTTGAAAATCTTGATTTATGAATAGATACAGACTTCATCCTCAGCTCCCATCCTCCGTAACAGGGGAGCCTGTTCAGCCAAATATACTTCCAGACTTCCCTTTCCAGATTTAGTTCAACCTTCTCCATTAGACAAGAGTGAAGCAAAAGCTAATGCAAACTTCTACCAAATCTAAAAATGCATGAGAAATTTCATGTAATAATGAAACATTTCACGCATATGGTTCCATAAGTTCAGAAGGAAAGAGAGCAGGGGAAGGCACAACCTCTGTAAAGACAGAAGGCTTCCAAGTGAAGCCCAAAGATCGACAAAATGCATCCACCAGAGGGTGGGGATGTGCTTAAGGTTGCATGTGATCAATTTTGGATGATTTGGATCAGAACATTTAAACTCATTGCTTCTTTTCTGCAGCAGCAACTCATGTTCAAAAGAACATACCTATAAAAATATGTCTTTCCTTATTTTTTCTTAAGCATATTATCAACTCTTTTTGTTCTCTCTTAGCTGTACATAAAACTATTTTTGTTCTAAAATTTTTGTCACAAACCCCAAAACTGATCTCACTTTAGTAAGTATCTGCAGTTCATTTGTCTAGGTTTTGTTTGTTTCCATTGTAAAATGATTATGCTATGCATGTACTTATAGTGTATTAAGACAACTGATCAATATTACTAGTACAATCTTGATCAGGTCTTTGCATTGTTGCAGCTTATGACAAATAATTTCTTATACTACAGTGTACTAGTGTGTCTTAAGAGACCAAACAGAGAAGAGACAATTATGACAATTGAAATGAAGATTAGAGATCATTAACTGTGGTAAAACAGACTATGAAACTAATAAATAATTACAGAACAGAAAAAACATTATTACACAGGTTAAAACCATGGGACTTATCTCTCTGCAATGCATCTGAAGGCATCATATAATTTCATTATCTAAGCAGATCACAAATCCTTACATGGCTGGTTTATGATTTATGGCACTGTTAGCAAAACCAAAAGGACAAGTTTGGCACCAGGTCTTGGGATCGGTAAGTTAAAAAGCAGTAAACAGGAGAAAATAAACAGCCTGAAATATGTCGAAAGTAAAATGGAATCTAGAAAGCCTAACAGAAGAAAGTAAAAAAAAGCCTGTACTGCCTTCAACTTCTAATCTAAGACTCACTTCCATCCAGCCTTATCCATGTGGAGAGTAAGAACCTTATTCTACTATTAGAGATTCATTATTTTTTAGCATTTCGAACCTCTCTATACATAAGAGATTTCAAAAAAATCCCAAAAACTTAACATGATAAGAGATATCTTATTGGAGGAAAATGCAGAACTCTGCTCCTTGTCACCCTAGCATCCTGTAAATTACAAACCTTCAGATTAGTATTGCTTCAGATTATTGGCTATTTGGATCAGTGAGTGTCCTTCACAGTTAAGGAAACAAATGTGTTATTCCTTAAAATCCACTGGAGGAAACTGTCAAGTTCTTCAGAAGAACAACAATGTTCCTAAAGAAAAAGAAATAAAAAATCCTTAACGTCAGGATGCATATTCATTTTAAATCCTTAACTTCAGGATGCATATTCATTTTCTTTACTGCATGGTCCTTTAAAGGAGACAATATCAAAGTTTTCCTAGGGAAAACATTATGGTAAAATCTGGTGGCCTTGAAAACCAGGAGCCCTTTGCATCTTTCACTTAAACTCAAAAAAAGGTACATGACTCAGTCTTAGGATACCCATACACACAGAAACTGGGGGAGGGAATAGCTCAAGGCATCAAAGCATATTAAAAGTAACTACCAACAGAATTACTGAAGTAATTTTCCAGCACAGTTTGTTATAACCAGGAAATTGTCAATGCCTTCCACTGGATCCTAAGCACAAGCCAATGTTAATGTAAAACCACTGCCAACATTTCATGATGCTATTACAGCTCTCATATTGAATCGAGTTTTATTAAAGCCTTACTGCTCTAAAATCATGTTATCTTGTAAAAGTCTTATTATTTTTCTTAAAAAAAAATTGTTCCAAAAATACAAAATTAGAGTCAAAGTTGCCTTAGAAGCTAAAACACCCATGAGACATAAAGATGCAACTTTTTCTTTCTAAATTTAGGAATTTCTGGTATTTCAATTCAACCTCTTCAGTTTGCACTATGAACTTTGCTAACCTCACCAGTTTGCTACAGGGCCAGAATTGGTCAGAAAAATAAAAAACATCTATGCAGGAATAATTTATCCTGCAATACAGACCTGTATATATTATAATCACATCAAATAGCATTTTAAAAACCGTTTCATCTCTTTCAGATTAAGTTTAATTTCTTGTACATTAAAACCAAGTGCTGCACTTTTGTATAAATACTAAAATTAACTGTTATAGTTCAGAAATTGCTTACAAAACACCCATAAGGAAGGTTGTTCTTACAAGCTGTAATCACCTTTTGCACAAGAATTCGGCTGTGGCTGGAGTTTGACTACAAGTTTCAGCCTACTCCCTACTTCAGAAAAGGAAACAAGTACACAAACTGGATGTCTGAAAGTTTTTGATGTAGTGAGGGCACTTCCTTTGCAAAGGATGTTTAGTTCACAGGCCAAAGGAAGCGACTCAAAGAACAGGAAATTCAAGAATTAAATTAGGTATCAATTGTCATATTAATCTGGGAAAAAAGATTTCTTTCTTTTCACATATAGTAAGCACTGAAGAAAAAAAGTGACATTTTCAGATTTTATAAATTACATCAATCACAAATTGGAGAATGGAGGCAACTTTAATACTGGCCAAATAATTTTGAAATCACTATTTGTCAGAGTTTCAAACCTAAGGTGGAAACTCTTTCCAAGGTGGAATTCCTTCCAAACAGCTCGGAGCCAACGCC
>JAWWMO010000001.1:102995500-103010117 GCA_035047845.1 Dendrocincla fuliginosa
TTTATTTTGGGGAAAGACCACAGTCAGATTTAGGGATGATCAGCAAGAATAAAAACAAAACTCAGGGAAGAAAAAAAGAAAAAAAAAAAAGAAGGGTTGCAAAAGCATTGAGCATCTTTAACAATGTGCACATGTTTCTACTAAGTCAATTTCTCCTTTTGAAGACTTATGAATTCTGAGTATTGCATCTTCTGTAGAGAAGATGGTGCCAAGTCATAATACTGTGACAGACAGCTTTACACTGCGTTCATGCATACTCATGCTTTGACTACTTTTCTGCATTGCCCCAGTGATCACAGTGTAGTATATCACAGAGCAGAATTCCACACTGGAAAAAAACCACCCTAATTTCTGTTATATTGGTCCCAAAAAATCAGTTTACAACTTTAAACTGGCAGAAAAAGTCAACTGCAAATGCCTGGAGGAACTTAAGAGGCCTGTGCCTGTAAATAAGGGCTGAGCCAAGGAGCAAGGAGAACACTGAATTTTGTATCGCTAGAATCTGTGTGCTGGTTTCACAAGCGCTGTTTCAGATGCAATAAGGAAAAAAAGAAGTACAAGAATTACTGCAGTGAAGTTTTCAGATGGCAAGCAGTTTTCAAGAAAATGTTTTGGAAATTGTGTTATCAGATCATCCAAACACCATGCAGAGTCTTGATGCATTTTGGTGCACGTGGGCTGTACACCTTCAGTGTATATCAGCACTTTTTCCATCTGTTCTGACACTGCTCAAGTTCACTAGCCTTTATTCAAAAATGAAGTTCTTATAATCACAGCAGTGGTATTAGCCACTTGATGCAATCTTCTTGGATTTTACTAAAGACTTTTGTCGTCTCTCACAGTATCCTTCTGGACAAAATGTCCAGCCTACAACCAGGGAATTGCATCATACAACGGGTGAGCAATTGCCTGCAACCCACCCAGCAGGTTGTGTGCAGAGGGTTATAGTGAATGGGGCCACACAGGCTGATGACCTGTCACCAGTGGGGTTCTGCAGGGCTCCATCTTAGGGACAGTTCTCTTCAACATCTTCATAAATTACTTAAACACAGGACTTGAACATTTGCTGACAACACTAAACTGGGAGAAGCTGTTGAGTCCCTCAAAGGCAGGGAGGCCTTGCAGAGAGGCCCTGCAGAGAGATCTTGAAAGATTAGAGGGCTGGGCAATCACCAACCATATATATATCAAGAAGGGCAAGTGCCAGATTCTACACCTGGGATGGGGCAGCCCTGGACCATGAGGATGGTGAACGGTCTGGAGGAGAAGCCGTATGAGGAACATCTGAGGTCACTTGGTCTGTTCAGCTTGGAGAAGAGGAGGCTGAGGAGAGACCTCACTGCAGTTACAACTTCCTTGTGAGGGGAGAGGAGGGACAGGTACTGATGTCTTCACTCTTGTGATCAGTGACAGGACTCAAGGGAATGGCATGAAGTTGTGTCAGGGGAGGTTTAGATTGAGTATTAGAGAAAGGTTCTTCACCTAGAGGGTGGCTGGGCCCTGGAATAGGCTCTGCAGAGCAGTGGTCACAGCACCAAGCCTAGCAGAGTTCAAGCAACAGGTGGGACAACACTCTCAGGCACATGATGTAATTCTTGGAGAAGGTCCTGTACGGAGCCAGGGGGTGGATTCAATAATCCTTGTGGGCCCCTTCCAGCTGAGGTTATTCTACGATTAACCGCAAGAGACTGTAAAATCAGCTTCACTGGGATGCTGTTGGGTAACTGAGTATATCTCGTTATTATCACCAATCTCAAAGATACGAAAGAAGAGAGAACCTAGTTCCCCTGCATTATCTGGTTCCAAAGAAACGATGTTACTGGTCACATTCATGCAATTCTGCTGGGGGGTACCTGGAGTCAGAGCTCTGACAGACTGTCATTTAGTTAGAGGCCACACAGAAGACTAGGTCTGTGCTTTTACAGCACAGCTTTTACTTGTGGCCAGGCTAGCAACAAGGCTGCCTAAGCACCATTAGAACCATCCTTTTTACTGCATTCTGGACTGCAGTATAAATATGAGATACCCAGGCTATCAGACAATGTGAAATGATGTTGAAAGTGAGTATTTGCTACTTTTTCCTTTGGAACTGATGCTTGTCTGCTGTTGACTAGCTGGAATGAAGTATTCTGCTTGCAAGACAAGATTAAATCATCCAATTTTTCAAAGAATTTGTTAGAAGTAGTCAGGGAGCATGACAACAGTATTTTCATGAATATGCTCCAGAAGGAGGAAGGGATCTTTCTGACAAATGCTGCATTCATTTTTCATGAATTCTTACAGCTGTATAAGCTTTGATGAAACACAAGCCAAAGTCAACTACCATAGTCAGACCTGAGACCCCACAGACTTATCACACAGACAGCAGGGAACAGCAACTGCCACCCCATCAGGGACTCTAAGGTGGAAACTCCGACTTGAAGACTAGAAAGCAGTACATGGCTGCTTTGTACCTTTTCAATGAGTCATGGTGAGAGCACGCAAGAAAGTTTAGGCTTAAAATTCTGAATTCTGAGTATTCATCTTTAAAACTGACTGAAATACCAAACCTTACAGAAATTAATTTGTTATTCCTCTCACAAGTTGTACCATATCATTACAGAGGCAATCATTCCTAAAAACCAAGGAATCTGAAGAGGGATTAAAGGGGAAAAAAAATTAAAAAGCAATCAATCATTCTTTTGTGCCTTGACTGCAAGCCAAAAGTCAAGGCAGATTCTGGCTTTCCCCCAAAAAATATGAAGACTTACCTAGTTTTGTAAATATAATAAGCAAAAACTAAGTTTATCAGCTACAAAACTCAATTAGCAGAAACCCAAAAAATCCACCTCAAGCATTTGCAGACTTTCATTCTGATTAGGATAGTTTCTCCACCGGACAACAGCGGATAACTTGTCAGTTATCCAAAGCACCATAAGCACCAGTAGTAGGCACAGACTCAATGTCTGGCTTTGAGAACGCTAATCATGTCCTCTTCTCAAACTGAGTTAAAAAAGACCGAAGCATGTCAAGCATCCATTTACAAAGAAAATATCTGAAATAAGTATGTCAGCTGCACAAAAGGCAGAGCTGATGCTGATAACAGCTGACAGTTACTGTGTGAAACAGGATTGAGCACACAGAAGCTCTGCTAAGTAAGGCAGCCTAGTGCCAAACAGTAATGCCATTGTAAACATTAGCTTTTCTCCTGCAAATTTTTATTACTGACTAAGATTAGTGCAACAGAGATGACTGCTCTAGCACAGTCAGAAAGCAACACACAGACAGAATGCGACCTTGTACTATTTTCATTCACCAGTTTCCAACTGCAGTTACATCTTGTCACTCTCAGAGCAATGAAAAAACTAAAATGAAATGTCTCCCCTCAACGTACACACAAATTAGGAGAATTAAAAAAAAAGAATATAATTTCTTTCAACTGCTGTGTGTGAAAGACTGCAACAGGAGAGTGAATGCAGCTAGTCTCACCTCAGTCAAATTATGGGCAGATATTTTACTGCAATAGAAAAAATGCACAGCCTTTCTGTGACAGCTAAGGCAAAGACACTCGATTCAATACAATTTCTTGTGGCTGATCTAGCTACTAAATAGTTGCAGCAAAGTAAAAGGGGGTCAGGAGAGAGGACAGTAAACAAGTGGCAAATAATTCACTATCCCAAGTTTAAAAAATTAATTCCCCTGTTGTTTTCACAACAATCAGTTTCATAGAATCTACCACTGTTTTTGACAGGCCTGGAGGCATCTGAGTACCACAATTCGTGGAAAGCGCTGCTGGCACCAAATAGTAAACTGAAGAATTTTAGAGAAAGCTCATTATCATGCTCATTTACATGGGAGTTTGTTTGTTTTCCAGAATTAAAACTTTTTTGGCATGGACTTCAAAAGCTTTAGGTATCATGTCAACAACCACATTTCAAATTGTTGAGAGGTCCATGACCATCAGTGGTTGAGCTACAGTTCTGTGCATAAAAGCATGTTTTCCTAAACAGGAGAGATGTTTCTCATGTTCCTAAACAACAAAGGCAGAGAATCCAGACATTTCCTTCCACAACTTGATATAAAATGAAACAAAAAACATTATACTGAAACAGGGTTTAAAAAACACTTCAGGACAATTCTCTTTGTGTTTTACTTTAAAGAGGTGTTGAAGACTTTTGAAATATAAGTTAAGTATACTGGATTTAGCTATACCATCCCAGATCAGCAGAAAGCTAAGGACACAGTCTTAACAGTGTCATTAATGTTTTGGATTTGTGTCTGTTAACAGAGCCCATTCCAGTGAAAGAAAGATTATGCTAACCAAGGCTGGGATCACGTACTTTCAATGTAATAAAATGGGGTACAATTTTTAAAGTTGTGAATACCATTTGGCTTTGAGCTCCAAGGCATAACTGTTGTTGAACTACTGACGTAGACAGAAGTTTAAATGCTCAGAAGTGTTATCAAACAATATCTGAAAAGTTTCAGTTCTACCACCTTGAACACCATGACAGAATCATTCACCTCTCAAGCTGCATATTACGAAGGATAAAAAAAGCAAGCACGGTTTATCATGACACAGATCTCCAATATATTTGTCAGAATTCATGTTCCAGCTTTGGGTTCCTCCTTGCAGACTACAGTGATGTAACTTTTGTTCCTGGCTTGCCTCCATAGCCAGCCTAACCTCCCAAGAAAAGGTAAAGGTACTTGCAGCACTCCTGAAAGAAGACAGCTTAGGTGAAATCAGACTGTGAGACACATTTGACCCCTCTGCTGCCAGCTGAATCACACTGACATCAGCAGACCAGCTATGCTGTTTACAGCAGGCCTGTGCCAGGGAGCACGATAAAGCAACAGCTGCAATTGCTTTCTTGGCTCAGCCTCAGGCACTCACATCCCTGTTCAAAGGTAGCCTGAGGCTCAAGCAATTCACATCCGTGTTGAAGTGCAAGGCAAACAGAGCCTACCGTGGTCTCAGATTTCACCTGCCAGCACCAAACACTGAGATTCTCCTAAGAAAGACCCTACAGCTATCTCAGCTCCCAAATTTCAGCCATGTAACATCACTGCAGTGTGAAATAAGGCACCAGCTTGACCAAGCAACCACCACTGCAGCTGTTCCTCCACATGCTTCGAAGTAGCAGCATCCCTGAGTACCACCTCAACACAGGTTTGCAGCCAGTGAGTTCAAACTGGAGGCCTGAGATGGTGACAAAAGACAGTCTGCACATGCATCCTCCACACACAGCCCAACACCCCTTTTCCCTTCTGCTGTCCCCGAGAGCAATGAGGTTTGTCCTGGGGAACACCAGCTGAGTAGTGAAGGAGGAACTGTCTGGATGCAGAGATGGGGGAGCCCAGATGTTTAGCATTGACTTTGGTGCACATTGGCCCGCATAGGGTATAAATTGCTGGAAACTGGGCCAACTGGTCTCCCAATGCTGCAAGCAGCTTCCAGGTGGAGCCTCTTCCCGGCACAGATACCTGCAGGTTTGTCCAGCCTGAAGATGGGGAACTTTTTGACAGGTGAGTAAAAAGCACTAAGATCCCATTGCATATGGAGAGAAAATCCTAAAGTAGCTACACACGTGCTTTGTTCCTTTGTAATTGTGAATTCAGCAAGGCCAAAGACTTGTAAACCTGTACTTTTCTAGCCAAACCTGCTTTTATTATAAGCCTTTAGACATAAACTATTGACCAAATATGAGACTAAGTGAACCTAGTCTAGACTTCTCTGAAAAGTTTGGAAAGCAAGGGGATCCCACTGCAGCTCATGACTCAACCTGATTATACTATAATCTGTTATAACAGATGAGAGCTGTTATTCAGGAACTGCATTAGGAATATTCATATACTGAATTAGCAATAAAGCTAGTAATAATCATCCACATAATAGTTGTATCCTACTACTGCCACCTGGCCAAGAGCCTTCTCTTGACTACTCTGCCACAAGTCCCATCTTGAGAAAGACAAAAAGTTTTGAGTTCTCAACTGAATTTTTCACCAAGTCCTGACACATTAGAAGGGCTCTACCTCAACCTTCTACATCCGCAATCGATGAACATTAGTTACTTTTTAACTAGAGAGTACATGCAAGTGTAATTTGACAATTAAAAACCAACGTATGATTACACTGATAAAAGCAGGGCATGACTGCAGAACATAATATGAACTACCACATATCTACCATAATTTGTCTATTTTATGGGAGAATGGAAATTAAAGCAATATAATTAACCTACACAAGCACAGAGTTCCTTTTTTTTCTTTTGTTTAACCTAATCTTGTGACTTCACGTCTAAGAGAAACAATTCTTAAACCTATAAAGAATATACTATGAACAGTACAGCAGGACTGAACATTTTCAGAATATTTACTGATAAGAATTCATAAAATGCTGCAAGCTTAGCTTCCCAAAACACATTTAAACAATATTTAGAAGAAAAAAAAAAACAAAAACACAACAGAACCCTAACCCACTTTAACTGCAGTGTTTTCAAGGGCCATAAGTGTGACAATAATTGGTCTTCAAAACAAAGGTAGTTCACGATAGATGCAGTTGTTCCTCTCTTCAGAATAACCCTAAATGTCCAAATTTTGGAAATAATTTTTAATGGTTGTAATGGGTGTAAAAGCTTCTGTCTAAGTCTATTTAGTGAGAATCACTAAGACTTTTAATCATGCAGAGAAAAATATTACTTGCAGAGTAAGTTAAAACAGAAACACAATTTATTTTGTATTCAGAGAGAAGACTCCTTCTCGGACAATTCAACACCTGGAAAACATCTGATGTGTTACTAGCTACAAAACCCAGTAGAGTTCACAGTCACATTCTGGAAAACTTTCTCAGATTTAGTATTTAAGATCAGGAGAAGAGAGAGACAAGCAGAGAAAACAGGCTATTGTAGGCCGAGTTGTTTGTTGGGTTTGTTGGGTTTTTTCATGCAAGCGAGTTAAATGTACAGGAAAGAACACATTAAAAAGATAATTACATTATTTTTCTTTTTCCTCTACCCAAAAGTCATGACACAGAAATTAGTCGCTTCACATGAACAATTCATGCACACGTTCATAATCTCACCCTGGAACAAGAGAAGTCCAAATTTGCATGGCTAGCACCAGATTTTGAGAGATGCAAACAACTTCATTCAAAGCTTCATTAAAAGGTAGGACTCATACTGGATTTGGATTGCTGATATGTCTTTTCATATGACCCATCACAAGTAAAAAGAGATGTTAGTTGCAAAAGAAGAAGTAAGTAACACAATAGAATCTCTCTCCATTAGAGAATCAAAGTATATTTCTTCTCCACAAACACAGAAAAGACTGGACAGAGAATGGATTGAGAACAGCCCTGAGGAGGACAACTTGGGGGTGCTGTTTGATGAGAAGCACGATACGACCCAGCAATGTGTGCCTGCAGCCCAGAAAGCCGACCATATCCTGAGCTGCATCAAAAGCAGGGCGGCCAGCAGGTCAGGAGAGGGCAGTCTCCCCCCTACTCCACTCTTGTGAGACTGTCTGGACTACAGCATTCAGTTCTGGGGCTCCCAGCATAAGAAAGATGGGGACCTGTTAAACAAATTCAAGACAAGGACCATGAAGATGATGAGAAGGCTGGAGCCTCTCCCATGAAGACAGGCTTAGAGAGTTGGGGCTTTTCAGCCTGGAGAAGAGGAGGGTCCATGGTGACCTTTTAGCAGCCTTCCAGTACCTAAAGCAGGACTACAGGAGAGCTGGAGAGAGACATTTTACAAAGGCCTACAGTGAAAGGACAAGTAGGAATGGCTTTAAATTGAAAGAGAGTAGGTTTAGATTAGAGAAAAGGCAGAAATACTTTCCTGTGAGAGTGGTAGGCACTGAAAATGGTTGCCCAGAGAAGCTGCAGATGCCCCATCCCCGGATGCATTCAAAGCCAAGCTGGACAGGACTTTGTGCAACCTGGTCTTGAGAAAGGTGTCCCTCCCACAGCAGGAGGGTTGAAACAAAGTTTAACAAGGGAAGTGCTGGATTCCGCATCTGGGATGGGGCAATCCTGGGTGAACATACAGACTCAGGGACGAGATGCTGGAAAGTAGCACCTCGGAAAGGGGCATGGAGGTCTTGGCAAATTGAATGAGTCAGCAGTGCCCTGGCAGCCAGGAGGGTCAACCATGTCCTGGGGGGCATCAGGCAAAGAAAGCATCGCCAGCCGGTCGAGGGAGGGGATTGTCCCACTCTGCTCTGCACTGGGGTGGCCTCACCTTGAATATTGAGAGGACTGCAATATAAGAAAGATATTAAGCTCTTAGAGAGTGTCCAAGGGAGGGCAATGAAAATGGTGAAGGGCTTTGAGGAGAAGACGTACGAGAAGCATGAGGTCACCGCATCTGTTCAGCATGGAGAAGAGGAGGCTGAGGAGAGACCTCATTGCAGCTACAACTTCCTTTTGAGGGAAAGAGGGGCAGCAGGCACTTATCTCTTCCCTGTGGTCACCAGTGACAGGACCCAAGGGAGTGGCCTGAAGTTGTGTCAGGGAAGGTTTTGGTTGGATATTAGAAAAAGGTTCTTCACCCTGAGGGTGGTTGGGCACTGGAACAGGCTCCCCACAGAAGTGATCACAGCACCAAGTCTGAGTTCATGAAGTGTTTGGACAATGCTCTCAGGCACGTGGTGTGACTCTTGTGGGTGGTCCTGTGCAGGACCAGGAGCTGGACTTGATGATCCTTGTGAGTCCCCTTCTAACTTGGCATACTATGTGATTCTGTGAGATGATCTTTAAGGTCCCTTCCAATCCAAGCCATTCCATGATTCCAAGACAGTAACATACATATTTGATGGAATGCATCAGGGTCTTTACTGTCACTTAAAACTGGCCTCGCACACTTGGATATAAAAGGATTACAATGCTGGTATATTACAAGGCCTTGTTATCAGAATATTTGGTTCGATGGCACAATGCAGAGCTTTGCTGGAGACACCTGCAGTCACTCAAGATGTGCAGTACCACATAGAGATAAAAAAATCAGGTCCTGATAGCTCTGCTGTTGTACTAAAGCAGCACAATATCCAAGCCAGTCTGCCATAAACTCAGTCGCCACATTCTTGTTCTGAAGGCAGCTGGTTTGCTTCTCTTCATATTTCTGTATTCTATGGTATATACACCTCTCGAGATTTAAGGCAAATACACCCCTGGCCATGGAGTCAGTTGCAGGGAAAAGATAGGAAAGAAAAAAAATTAAGTATTCCTCAGAAAAAACAAAAAACCCTTCCTGCTGAGAAAAGCAACAGAGAGCTAACCCTTAACCCCTTTCCCACTGCTCACTGTCACACCCAGGGGCAAAGATAAATTGCAGCAGGAAGGTCTGCTGAAGTTTGTTTAAGAAGTTATTGCCCTCAGCTGTCATTCTCATCTTCCTGTCAGAGGTTGCAATCCCTGCGGCACAGTCAGGGGAAGAAGCACCTGCCTCCAGCTGAGCCACACTGGTTACCAGGCTGTATATTACCCTAAACTAGCAACAAGTGTTTACTGCACCCTAACACACTAAGCCTTTGGGGCTGAAGAAGGTGAAGTATCCCTGCCAATTCTGAAGTGGGGACACTGGCCGCCTGAGGGCAGAGAGCTTCAGGGCAAGCAGCTGGGTACAGGCAACAATGATTCCCCCAGTAGGGCCAGAGCATGAAAATCAGGATCCAGCACACACATTTCCTCCTTCCCATTTCACAATATAACATGAAGAAGAAGAGTTTCAGGAACAAGAAATTAGGGTTATGTTATGAGTAGTTCAATTACAGTACAAAAGTAAGGAGGACCCATGTTTCAGTCTCTCTCTGTGCTGCCTCTCAAGTCTAACACTGGCTCTGAGTGAAGATGGGGCTGCAGAGACAGCTATCAATGAATTTTTAGGCCGCCTTATCATGCAGGATATTGGTTAGACAAGCTCATATACAGCAGAACAACAGAAACACTTCAAAATATTTCACTATACTCACAAATTAGCTGATATAGTTTCCTGGATTGTCAGAGGAACACTCATTTTTCTCAGGCCAATATTTAGCTTTATTCCTCAGTACACCCCTCTCTCTAGTTTGTCTTCCTTTCAGCTGATTTTCATCCTGATGACTTAAGAGACTGCAATCCTCTCTAAATGCTCTGGTCAAATGGTCCAGGAAACATTACAAGCATCAAAACAGACTGCTGTACATCCCTCAGGAGGGAAAAAGATGATCAGCTACAGAAACAGGATTTCACAGTCCAAAAGTGGAACATCCAAAACTTGTATACTTCATATGGTCCTTCACTTAACACTATAGCCATTTCTGTGGCACTTCAGGCAGTAAGCCTAGATAAAGTTTCAGGTAGACAAGGAAAAGCCACATCTCTCTCTATCTAGTATCACCTTTGCAGAGTTACAGGTCAGACATTTGACTTGGACATCATGTTTGCTGTCTTAGTACATCCAGAGCAGGAAGATCCTTCGAAGCTGTGAATCACTCTACCTGCAACATCACTACCCAAGTCACACTTACCTTTTCACTGTTTCTTAAGCTGTTTATGAATGCATTATACTGCCTGTAGTTTGATTGTCTGCATGGGACAATTCTGAAGAACTTTAAATCCTCAGTTAGCTTCTAGACCCCCTGTTTCTAGGGAAAATATTTTGTGCAAAAAAGCTTCACACTAATGGCCAGTATCTGTCGTTTTAGTATAAAAATATTGTCACTCTTTCTTCCCAAAGATACAGTCAACGTATGCAAGCATTCTGCTTCTCTGTTGGGCAGATACCCACTTCTGTATAACACAAATTACTTTGCTGACAGCTTGTTCCTAGAACACACTGAGCAAAGAAATCTCATTTTCTGCTATCACACCCTTATTTCACAGTTTAAGTTTGCTCTCACAAGTGCTGCAGTTCCCCTTTAGCAAAGCACCTGAGAACGTTGGGTGATTTCTTAAGATCAGGGTCATCCTGAATTAGCTGCAATACCTAACTAATGGCATAAGCCACACTCCATTTATGATGAGATTTCAAATGATGGGAAGTCAGTAATGAGCACACTCCAGGAGAAAAGAGACGTGTTCTCTTATTACAGAATACAGGTGATTTTGCAACACTCTTCTCAGTGTTTTACTGAAAAATCATCTACTAGAAAATCTGCCTGCAGACAGGAAAAAAGTTTCCGTTCACCTTTTTCACTGTACTCTGTCCTTAAACTTTGCTGATTTTGTCATCGCCAATTTCAAGAGTAATTATATTATAGATTGATACTAAATAAAGTAGATGAGCTTGCTTTGGAGGGGGTTGTCATGACTAAGTAAATGGCTACAATTTCAGGGAGAGTCAGGGATAAAGGCTAATGCTCAGCATTTTTAACTAAGACCTGTCCTTACAACTCACAATGAGACAGTTCTTGCTGCTCAGTCTTTAAGCATTAGATGGTTAAGGTTCCACTAGTAAACTAAGCACCTTTTAGAGATTACCCCACTCTCATTACAAATCAAGAGGAAATGCTTCTCAAGGTTCTGCCCCAATGTATAGATAGTAAATACACATTATAATAGGTATCTTCAGTATAGGAAACACCAGGTCCATATCTTGCACAGGCAAAATAAAACTTCTTTAGATTTTTTTTCCTTTTAAAGTAAACTCACAGCAATTTCTTAACGCAAAGTTCATCATGAGCCGCAGGACTGCTCGTATTAAAAGTCATTCTTAATATTGTTCTTCGTTAAGAACTGAACAGATGCCAACAGCCCAAATACAATATATATTCTGGAAAAACAATATAGCAACAATGAACTGTATCTATAAAATACAGAAATTAAAAATTACTGATTTCTCAGAGATTGAAACGATCAGAAAGTAGTGAATAAAGAATGTTGCATGTAAATGCAAAATTAACAGATTTGGCATTTTTGGGTAGTAGCTTGACTTGCACTCAAAAGCATAAGGCAGGGAGAACCCAAGGATAAACAACACAGAGCAAGAAAACAAGAAGATGGTAACAAAAATTCTCAGGAAACAATGACAGATCACTGTATATAAAATGAAAACTGAAGAAAAAGAGGCAAGACTTTAAAACCCATTGTAATAAAAATCCAATATGAAACTGAGGCTCACTGCCTGCTGATTCCAGAAAGATAAAACAAAAAAAGCCACAAACAAAAAAGAAATTAAGTGTAATGGATACATTTCTTCATTTGCAGAACTAAGCAAGAAGAGAGGATGCAATTACTCCACGTATTAAAGGAACCAGGTATTTTCCCATCTCTAGCACATAGTAGGAGGAAATGAAACTTCAAGTAGTAAGACACTAACTAAATGAGTCAGTATAATTTTGAAAGTTTAAATTTTAGAAATGTAAAGGTTCTGACTGATGACTTCTCAGAATATTAATTTTAGACACACCATAGGAATTGGGAAAACTGCAAAGGATGGGGCAAATATGAGTACAGTCTGACTATTATAAAAAAATAAAAGGAAAACAGATGTTCACTTAGACAGTAACTGCAACCAAGCAAGAAAAAAAAAAGCTATAAAAATATTGATGCTAGAAGAGCTACTCATTAAAATATTAGAACAACAGAAGAGCAAAATATTCTATTAAAATGATGGTTTATACTTAACACCATTTTTTTTACATTAAGAATGCTCGTATTTTCAAGTTGACATTGCACTTAATGGCAGGTAATTGGGACCCCTGACAATTTAGTAATGCTAAAATACTAGTAACATATTCAGCATGGTTTTCAAAAAAGTATATACAGTCAAACACATCTCTCTGCATTTGACAGCTTGAAGGTTTGGTTGATAAAGGTGACTCATGCTAATACAGTTAGTATGTAATAGTAGTAATACAGGTAGTTTCCCTTAATACTTATCATTAAAGGTTGCTTTGACCAAAAAGTTTGATAAATAAAGACATACCTCACACAAATTAAAAAGCTGTACCCTTGGCTGATCTCCAAATCAGTTGCTACTAGAAAGAAATCCACACAGACTATTTTGAATGGTCTTCTTTGGAACAACTCCTGACTCGGGACTATTCAATTAGCTTTTAATGGACAGCAAAAATTATATAAAATATTTGCTGACCAAACCTGGATATGTGCTGCAGGAGTATCCAGTAACAAGCGACTTTACTTATTAGAAAGTTACATTAATCACTGATAACATGATCTTGGTCCTACAAGGTGAAAGCAGAATTCTGCAGTTAGGTCACATTCCCAAAAAACAGGCACTCCAGAATGCAGCAAGAAAATATTTTAGATAACTGTCTCAAGCTCTCAGTACAATGCAGAGCACGTGTGTGCACAATACACTAATAGGACTATTAGTAGAAAAGGTGAAATAATTTTACATTGATGAGTACACTATTATGCTTACTTTCAGAAGGGCTAGAAAAATATTGCAGATGTACAATGAAATTGCTGATTTATGTTTATATACTGAGACACACAAGGAATGCATTACACACTGGTCAACCTTGCTAGCAGATATAACAAAACAACTTGACTGGGAAGTTATAAAACAATGACAGCAAAGGATGTGAACTTTCTCAATATTTGGGTGACTTATTGAGATGAAATGGACTCATAATCACATGAGAGTTTAAAATAAGTTTCAAGAAGTATTCTCATGAGCAAAACAAAGTTATTCTTGTGAAAGATGGATATCAACATGGCCTTAACAGCCATCTTTGAAGTCTGTGAATTCCCCCATTTCCTAATGTCTGCTCATACAATAGGAGAAAAAGTAAGTCTGCATGTCAGCACCATGTCTACATACCTTGATTAATTTTAATAAAACCTATTGACTCAGAAGCTTCCTCTGATTGCTTAAAAAGCTCACAGTTCCCTGCCATAGCACCCAACCAGCCAGGTGGTTTTTGGAGTGGAGAAGGGACAGCAGCTCTGATCCAGCTGGAGCCTGATCCAGATGGCCAACACCCACAAGTCTGCCCCAGGGCCCTCGTTCAGAGCGACACTGGGCTGCTCTCCCACATACAGTACTCACATACTCCCGGCCACATACACGCCCATCTCACTGCCCAGGTCTGGAGTCAGAGCGGTGAACACGAAGCCTCTGCCCAAAGTCTGGCCTGTCTTCATGGGATGTCTCGCTCTGAGCCCTCCGCCTGGCTGGGAGCTGGAGAGGGGTCCCTGACAAACCACACCAGACAGAGCTCTGACACTCCGTAGGGACCCACAGACCTGCCGGGGCCACACACCCTGCGGACTCAAAGAGCTGCTCCAAGAGCCAGAGTTTGTTCCTCACACCTCCTCCTCCGCCTGCATGTGCTGGACACATTACACGAGCATCCCTTCGCACCCGTGTCCCTCCGTCCGCACCCGTTCACAAGCGGCGCTCTCAGTGTCTCATTTTCCCCCCATCGCCCCCGGCCCCCCGTTGCCCCCTCACCGAGCCCGGCGGTGTCCCCGCACAGCCCAGCCCAGCCCGCTCACCCGCGTGGTAGAAGGCGTCCAGCACGGCGGTCTCGCCGAAGTCCAGCTCCCCGAAGTTGACGGTGCCGAGCTGGGCGCCCTCGGCCTCGCAGGCCCGCAGCAGGCACAGCCGCGCCCCGGCCTCGGGGCTGCGCGCCCCGCCGCCCGCCTTGGGCGGCTCGTTCAGCACATACACGGCCCGCAGGCAGC
>JAWWMO010000001.1:103010217-103098252 GCA_035047845.1 Dendrocincla fuliginosa
ACAGCCCGGCCCGGCCCCACCCGCCGGGACAGCCCGGGACAGCGCGCCCTTCCTGCCCCGGAGGCACTGCCGAAGAAAAAGGCACTGCCACAGACGGAGGCACTGCCGAAGAAAAAGGCACTGCCGAAGAGGAGGCGCCGCCGTCGGGGCGATCGCGGCTCGGGTGTGCCGTCCCCGCCCCTCCCCTCGGGGCAGCCCCCACACAGCCCGCCGGCCCCTCGCCACTGCCCGGCTGCTTTTCTCTTTATTTTGTCTTTTACTGCCTCTCCGGTCCCTGTTGTTACACAGGGACTTCGAGCACAGACAGGCTGTAGCAGAAGTTTGGGTGATAGTTCATCCTTAAATTTCTTCTCTTTATCATCTGCCACGATCGTGATAAAACCCGGCTCCTCGTAACTCTGGCAACTCCTCGCTCACTTATAAGTACAAAATTAGTTTTACTTTCCTAACACGTTTTTCTTATTAGGGGCTCTGATAGCGGGGTTGGCAGCGCTGCTGGGCCGGGCACTGATGCGTGTGGCAGGAGAGAGGGAAGGGAAGGGCTGGATGTGCCGGAGAGCTCCGTGTCCCTGCCTTGTACCCCGGCTGTCAGGGTCACCCACACACCACATGGGCACCACGGCGAGCAGAGCAACAGTGCACAAGTGCAGCCTCCAGGAAATTTGTATTTGAAGGAGTAAACCTGTCTCAGAAAGCTTTCTTATCTCATTTTTCACTTACAGTGACAGAACAGGTTTTAAACAAACGGCGTCTTCACCTTCACCTGCAGTGTGGCTCCTTGTGGCTATCTGAGGTAGTAATTTTACCATGTGTTGTAATCATAGCAACATAGAATTTTTAAAGTTGGAAAAGACCTCTAAAATCATTGAGTCCAACTGTTGACCCAGGACTGCCGTACTCACCACTAAACCATATCCCCAAGTGCCACATCCACACCTGAACACCCCCAGGGATGGTGACCCAACCACTCTCCTAGGCAGCCTATTCCAATGTCTGACCATCTTTTCAGTGAAGTAACGTGACAGAAGCAACAACCAAAGGCTCACAGCATGGTATTTTCCTCTCTAGGTGTCTGGCTGTTTTGGACTAAAATACATTTACTTATAGAATATGAGAAATTAATTGAGTAGGCTTAAGCTTAGTTGTAACTTGCTTACAACTTTGCACCCATGGGCTATTCTCAAAGCTTGGCATAGGTGAGCTTTAAATGAGCTCCCTTTGTTAGCACGACTGGCTCAGCAGGGCAGCAGAGGCAGACCAGATACCTTCAGAGCGGGGCTGAGACCCAAGGCTGCCCCAAGCTGGTTGATAAGAGCAGTTAATGGGCTGCCCATGGGACGTGGAGAAAGAATCCAGGGAGGTGTTGGAAGACCTCAGATGATAAATTGCTAGAGGTACACACAAGACACATGGAGATCTTGTGCACAGACTGGGGGAGACAAAGACCCAGGGATTTCTTTGTTCAGGGTCCCTCTCCGGAGGCACCCAGCTGTAATAACCTGACTGCCTCAGAACCCAGGGTCTGAACTCTGTGACACCAGGGTTCGGTAAGTGTAATAAGAATTGTAGTAGCCAGTCTTCCTGAGAAACACTCAGGAAGTGGCTCTTGAGGATTTTAGAGAGAATGTGGATAAATAATTTAACAGGCAAACCTGTTTCTCATTTTGGAGAGGCTGGGGAAAATAAACCTTTGGATTTGGTTCACAGGTTGTAGGGGTGTGTGTGCTTTTTTGACAAAAACATTAGTACATGAGAGTTTTGGAGGAATTATATGGCTGCCAGAGATCCTCCTTGTTCGTGACAGCTGTCCTCTGTAGACAACAGTAAACCTTTTTATATGACAACTCTAACTCTATTAGCCTTGATCCAGTAATGCACCAATTAGCTGATGTAAAAGGGGAGAAATTAAAATCTGTATTTAGAAGGTACCCAGAGTGCACATTGAACCTTCGACCAACAAAAAGCACTAGCACATAAGTTTATGATCCTTCCCAGTACAAATCCTACTTTGTATTTTGTGAATTATAAGAAAGTTGGGTTGAACAGCTGGTATTAAAAAATGAAATGAAAAGTAGAGTGCTGGCGAAGCTAAGGGATTATTTGCACAGGAAAATGTTTATCTTACTCAAGAACATTCTTGGGCTTTTAGGAACAAATGTAAAAAACCAAATTGCAATGCAATGTGTTCAGAGTAATAGATGTGTGGTGTGGTGCTTTCTGTAATTGTGAAAATTGTGTAAGTGGAACAAAAACGTAGATTGGGATTGCTTAGCCTGACACCACTGAGACATAATAAGCCTTTTGTGCCTTCTAGAAATTATAAAAATTTAGTTTATTGTACATCTAAGACGTCTTCAGGTCTCATTTTGCAGTTTTCATCATTTGGTACTATTCTAAATTGCTTGCTGAGAGATCTGTATCTTGGTCTTGAAACAGAGTAATAGTGTCTTACTAGATATTTTACATGATCTTAATTAAGAAAATTATATTTTCCCCTTTTCTTAATTCCATTCACTCATCTTCCAAACAGTATTCTCACTATTCCTTGCACATTTTTCCTGACAAGTTATCATTTAGTTTTAGTAGTTTAACCTGGTGCAACTTGTTCAGAGCTTGTATGCTTTCTTTGAAGCTAGAAAGAAGGATCACTTTTAAATGAAGAGGCTTCATTTAATAGACTGTGACTGTGTCTTCAGAAGCTGTGGTTCAGTCTGGTATGCCTGACTTTTCCACCGAGCAACAGTACCTTCAGATTTTGAAAGTCACCTGAGTGAGAATAAATGGGAGATTCATGCTTTGGGATATTTAAACTGTTTCCATGCAAACCAAAAAATGTTAAATGGAGAAATAAAAAAAGCTAAGTCGTACAACACTCTCCTCTTTTTGGAAAAGTGGTCCCATAACGAGGTTATAAAAAGCATCACTCTGCCCCCAGAGTTGCCCATTTAAAGGTCCAGGCCTCAAGTGAATATTGAGCTTTCCTATGCCTTTCCATGACCTTCTGCCTTTGCACAGAACCCAGCCTAACAAAACCAAGCATGATCCGAGTAGTCAACATTTGCTCTTATACAGTAATGTAAAGCTGATGCCACAATTTTCTCAGTCAGCACTTTGCACCTGTCAAATCCACTTAGTGCAGAATATTAATTACCACTTCTCCAAAGAAAATAGATGTCCTTGAAACCACCTTTTTTTTTTTTTTCATTTTGCAAATCCCTGGGCAGCAGCAGTTGTTTCTCTAGACATAACTGGGCTAATGAGAAGTGAGGCCTTCCATTTTTTTCCTAGGGCTACAAAACTTTGCTTCAAACTGTGCATTAACATGAAGTTTAACTCCATAGGCAGGTGTGCCACCTTTCCTACTCATGCTACATAGAGAGCTACAGCAGAACTTAGCTTCCCTTTTTCAAAAGAAAACACAGACTAGGACTGGTGCTGTAAATGTCAGGCTGCAATCTCATTGCTTTCTAACATTTTCAGCTATGAAGAGGCTCCCCCCATTTTACACAGTGTCAGGGAAAACCTCTTGGGTCAGGTAAGTACCAAGTAAACCAGAAGATACCGAGGCCCATGGAAAACCTGCAGATTTCCTCTGTTCTTCCCAAGTGCAAATCCCCCTGCCATGCCCTGTCAGTATTTCCTGAAGACTGACCACCAGGACAGTGTCCTGGGCATCCACCACACCTGGTGCAGAGGTGCCCACGAGTCTGTCTCTGGGCACTTGGCACTGACCAGCCTCAAACAAACACATCCTGAGCCACGGGCACATCTCCCCTGCCCCTGTGTCCCAGGCAGATCCCACAGCTGGGACCAGGCAGCAGCATCCTGTACAGGCTTCCCCAGGCAGCACCGTCAGGGCAACAGCTGCCTTGCATGAACATGCATCCAAAAAGCCCGAACTCTGTATCCTAGACGTGAAATTTTTTTCTGTATTGGGAACATCAGACATTAGGGAAAATATTTTGATGTCCAGATTCTTTCCTGGCAAGTAATTGAACCAACCTTTCACGAGGTAATGCAATTTGTGGTGTTTAGACTATTCCAAGCAAACATTTTGTTAATGGACTTGGTGTTACTGCTGCTAGTATGCTAACCCATTTATTTTCATTCACAGTGAGCAGGTCTCCAGGTAACCATATAGATGCTGTCTTGTGATGCGGAGGAAAATAGTTCATTTCTTTACTGAACAGGAAGATAATTGTTTTCTTTAAACTATGGATCCAGACAAAATATGTTTTCATTTTCAAGGTCATTATGTAGAAACTTTATTTGAGTTTAAATAAAACACTGTGAATTTTCCCTAAGCATTATTCTCCCTAATAAACTGCTTGGTTTTGTCTGTGCAATGGAATCTAAGCAACAAGGATAATTCTTGAAGAAAAGCTTCATGAAAATGACTTAAAAATGCTTTCAGCAAAGCACAACTCTTTTGCAAAGGGGAAACTTGGGGTCAGAGTCACATGAAGTCAGAACGTCTTGGCTGCCAGATCACTGATGGAACTGGGTTCAGAGATCTCAGGGATCCCTCTTGCTTGTCTTTCAGTGGACAGCATGAGACCTCACAAGCTCATTTGGCCTGACAAAGAAAGAAAGAAAAGGAAGTGACTGCTGGGTCAAAGAATATGATTCCTAGCATAGTTTTCTGTTCAGCCCTACTGTTTTGCACAGGGCAGCACGTTGCACACAGCATCTGCTCATCACAGCCGCTTGCAAATGAAGGACAGAGTGACATCTTGTATGACGTACAAGGTTAGTCAAAGAGAGATTGTCCTCTTCCTTTGCTCTCTGCCTGCCTTGGAGAATGATAATTTTATAAATATGCTTTGTGTGCTTGCAAGTACACAGAGCAAAATGTAATCAGCTTCAAAATTGGTTTTGATTACAAACTCCTAATCTTCTTTACTTTTCAGTACATCCAGCACTCTAATTAATAAAGTCCTTGCGTTTGTATTCTGAATAGCTATGTGGCAAGTTTTTGGGAGTGTGGATGACTTAGGAGTGCAAGCTAGCAGTGAAAAAATTATGCAGGTCTCAATAGCTTCCACAAAGCCAGAATGTCACTTAGAGATGAGTGCTTGCACTTCAAATAATAAAAGAAACCAAACCAACAAACCATCAGTAAATACCATACCAAAGAGAATGATTAAAAAAGATTCATCAATGCAGACGGCTCATGCTTTCTATATAATCCAAGTTCTACAATAGTCTTTAATCAATGAGTCAATCAGAAAATTACTTAGCTCTAGTTTTCAACACATTTAAAATAACTTACAGTTTATATTTCAGGTTGGAGAAGACCAAGCCAGGCCCCCTTCCAGAAGGACCTCCCTTAGACTTGGAAAAATCTGAATGCCCACTAAGATTACTAATATTAGAGAAGACCTCAAGAAAACTCCAGGGAAATAGAAAACTTTCAACTTAGGAGGATGGAGTCGTCCTCCAACTGTCTATATAATTCTGAACTTTAGTACTTAATACTATGCTTTAATACAATATTATCTTCACTGATAAAGCATCTTGACATCATGAATACGTTCTCTTTTGCAGTCCTAAACCTAACAAGTTGCTTGTGTTACATCTCTTTCCAGCTGAGCAGGTCTTAGGGTAAAAAATAAACATTTCCTTGGGGAATAAGAAGCAGCTTCAAGAGATCTGGTTTAAAATGTTTGCATGTGCAGGAGATTAAATATTCTTACTGGGCCTGATTAATTTTCCTGTTTTCAGCTCGATGAAAGTATCTTTGACTTCTTTATGTGTGATGCCTCAGTGTCTTTTTTGCAATTGTTCTTACATAGTTTTAAGATGAGATTGTCACTTTTAGCCTTTCTCAAGTTGTTTCTCACTGAGGAAATATTCATGACAAGGGCCACCTGAGTTTTCACTTTTATTCCAGTTAAGCAGGATTTTTCTGTCTACTGATTAATGAAAGCCCAGCAAATTTGTGACTGAAGACAACATGGTTATGCCCACATGTTGCACAAACAATAGAGAGGACTAGAATATGTGGTTCATTTTTATTCACATTTAGGTGATTTTCATATTGCTGTAGATGCAGATACATGAAGACACATGGGTCTTAGAAGCTTAGCAAAAGCAAAGCTGCTAATGCTGCTTGGAAGCATTTTAAATATCTGTGATCACAATGGTTTTGCTGTTACCAGTTGGGACTCTGAGCAAAGGGATCCTGAAGAGGCAAGAAATGCTTGGAAATGATAAATAAAAAATACTTCACCTGTTATATTGATACTCACTTTTGTAATAGGTACTAATGAAAACTTTTATTTAAGCAAGTATGGAAAACTGTTACAACTTCAATAAGAATTTTCCCATTCCACCTGCGTTTCTTCTGGTTGAGGCAGTCAAGAAATTGCAACATTGTTAAATATGAGCTTGATGTGCAAAGAATGAAGTCTACCAATGTTGAAAATAGGGGCTTTTTTGTTTAAAACCCAAAATCAATAAGTAATTCACATTCATAAACTAGGAGTGTGAAAAGTCATGGGACAAGCAGGCACCAGTTGGTAGGAGCACAGCTAAGGCACTCTGGAGACAGAGAGCAACATCAGCTTCTCTCAAAGCCTATTTGCTCTGCTTGCACAATCAATGCCCATGCTTTCTAAGTGTGAGGTTATTAGCACTGGGTCTGACTTTATTCTTTGGGTTTGGCTAGGTGAAGTTCTCCGTACTTCTACCTGCATGTACATAATACGGTGCCCCAGCCTACAGCTGGTCCTGAAGGTCTCCTGGTTACACTGTGAGACTTAGGTGTGATGCCAGACACTCTGTCTTCTCTGCTTGTCAACTTGTACTACATTTATTCTTTGCTAGAGCAGTGTCACATGCTCGAGGCTATTAAAGCTGCTCCCAAATAACACATCACTCCTGTACAGTTAGAAAATGTTATGGCCAGATACACTGTCACTCAAATGCAGTCCCTTTTCAGACATCTATCTGCCCATATGATAGGAATCATTCCAGAAGAATTTTACAATGCCATAAGCGAGACCTTCAGCCCACAATTATGTCAAATCACATTTCTGTCAAAGTTCCATGGAGTTCCTTCCTGCACTTCACAGTGAAAAGCAAGTTAAATAATAACCAACTTCCTGTTCTAATCCTAGACACCTAGAAAGCACCGAGCATTCCTGACCTTTTCACAGGAACAAATACATGCTTTGCTAATAGCCTTATAATAAAAACATCTACTTCTTCTTTTGATTTGGGAAATTCCAAATGACAGCTATATGAAAGAAAGTGTTGAGCTGATGATAGCGGTAAGATTTCCAGAAGCAGTAGTAAAAGGTAATCCTTTTTGCTACCTGACAGCCTTGTTTTCTCTACAAGTTTAAATCCAGTTGCAAAACTGTGAATTATTTCAGTATCGCTCTGGACTGTTCTCAGCTATTCACACAGCATCAAAGAAGTGGAATATAAGGTTAGTGCTCTGTCACATACGTGCATGTAGGACAAACATCAGGTCGTCTTTCTTACGTCCCCAAATGAAAAGCTGCAGGTTTCCATATGGCACATAGGCACTGCTGCAGCATGAAGCTGACTGGAGGAGCATCTCATTTGCTTTCTATTTTACAGCAACATCTCAGTCCAGCCAATGAAGCGACATCAGCCAGAGCTTCTAAAAGGCAACTAGTTTACCTGAGCAGCATCAGCACCTTCACATGGGCAGAGGTGGTGGGCTGCACCCTCGAGGGGGCGGCCCCCTCCTCTGTGTCACAGGGGGACATACATTCCTAGAGCAGGGAGGTGTCAGATTCAGGACAAGAGGAAGTTTAGAGCCTGAGATTGCTGCCTTTTATACTTAGGCAGGGAAAGGCTGAGGAAGCATGAGGCGTGAGTCAGGGGACCTGTGAGTGAAAATACAAGTGGGAGAACTCAGGCTTACCCGAGACTTGCACCCAGCTGGAGAGTGCATTGATGACATTTGGGAGCTCTGAATCAGCCTTGTTGACATTATTATATCTCAATTAGCCCAAGTCCAATATTGAAGCTTGTAGTTATTGCAGTAATGTGAGATCCTTCTTGCGTAAGGAGCTCCCCAAGCACAGGTTACAGAGCTGTGTTTCTGAGGTGAGCAGGTTCTTCAGGTTAGAGCCTCAGAAATTTTCTGTTCCCTTGATATCAGCAAAACATGCCAGGCACAACTGTGTAATCACAGCACAAACATCCTGAACCTCCCACGAGAGACATGCCATTAATGAGGTAGCTTTCTCCAGCCAGCGCTGCTTTTGCTGGGGTCTCAAAATTTATATCATGTTTCCCCCTGCTTTGTGCTTTTATTTCCTGAACAGCTGCATCTGTGCTTCCAGCTGGGCTCAGTAAATCTGGCTCTTTGAATCCAGAGTAGCCACATTATCTAGCAGCAGCAATTTCCATGCAGGTGCACCTACTTTTCTACTTATCCTGCCTTAACTGTTCTCATTTTGATGCTTTGTCCTAGGAGAAAGAGGATGGTGCACAGATTGTGTGACTGTGCTTTCTCCTCTACTTGTTGTGCCCTTCACAATGAAAACCATCTCCAGCAGGAGGTAAACCCAGGTAATGGGTCATCCTGCAGCAGGGACAGCTGCCCAGCTTAATTTTCACCAGCTCTAAGATAAGCCCAAGAAGTGCTCTCACAGAATTCCACACTCTTCGTTGCTGTTACCCGAGGAGGGGAAGCGCAGCCTGATGAGCCCCTTTGCAGAAGTGTGTTTGCTGTTCAGTGGCTGGGATGAAGCAAATAGGGAAGAGCTTGTTGTACTGAGGAAAAAGATCTCCCACAGCAAGTGAAAATGCTGGGTGTGGACTCAGTGAAGCGAATGGGTTTTACCAGAGATAGTTAGGAGAACAGATACTTCTTTAATGTTCTGATATTCAACATTGCTTTTGAAGGCTCATTCTATCTTCGCTTTGGTGTCCTAATTTTCAAGTCTTCTCCTCCAGGAAAAACAGCTAACATAAGATCATACTGATAAATGCCAGTTTTGTTTTCCTGCCATCACCTACATTCTCCAGTTGCTTTCTGTACATGAAAAAAGGAAGATAAGAGGATTTGAAACCTACTTATCCAAGATTGGTAGGCCCTGCCTCCCTATTGTAACTTTTACAATGTGTCAGGACAATTATTCTCATGGATGTAGAGATTCATCTAGAATTATACTTAATTGTCTTGCTAAAATACACTAATCACTCCAGTTTGTAGGGTAGCTATTCAACAAAATTAATTTGCATCTTAAATTTCTCATCCTACAGTGCTAACACATTTAAAAATATGATTGAATTTCTAATAGTGTAAATGAAAATTCAGAGGAGCATTGAGCCATTTTATTAGTTCAGCTGTTTGCACTCCAGACCCCCACACTGTCCAACAGTGAAACTGAGAGTGCTGCAAGGGGCAACTCAGCTGCATCACTAGTTCAAGAGCAGCTTGACTGTGGCAGCACAAAAAAACTCTCTCAAGCGTCTGATCCTGAGGCTGCCAGTGGTTCACACTCACTACCTGCAAAATTTCTGTCTGCTTGGGATTGGAAATTGTCTTTTAATTTAAAAGAGATAACACCAAACAACGTGTTGAGTAGGTCCAATAACCTTCCTTACCCGAGCCAGAAGCAGAGGGGAGGATGGCCCAGGCCATGACCTGGCTGGCACCAGGCAGGCGGGCACAGGGGCTGCTCATCCCCCCACAGCACACGCGGCACTGCAGCTTCCTCGTGGCATTTAAACAGTGGGTTTTGCTTCCTCAGCTGCTCTGTTCCAGGCTGGGAAGTGCTGGCACCCCCTCACCTTCGTGACTGATGACTGAGTTGGTTCTTTTCCAAAGGCAGGGAATGACTGGAGTGGAGGGGTCACTGCAGGAGGGCAGGAGGAGGGAGGCAGCGGCAGGAGGATGGGAGTGAGCGGGTCAGGTCACACACAACCAGCTGCTAATTTCCAGGCCAGTTCAAGAGTCAGCTGAGGACAAAGGTGCCAAACAAAATTTAATTTCTGGTTGAAGGGTATTAATAACCACAGATACAAGTACCCAATGTTTAGTAGGAAGAGTTCAGCTCCACCTCTTCTGGCTCTTTCACCTAAGGATTGCCATGAACAGCAGTCAATGCCTGGGGGATCCTCTCTGTGCCAAAGCCTATGGGAATTGCAGCTTCCCAGCAACACTGCCACCCCCACATGGTTGAAAAGCCTCCTCAATGCAGACATTGGGAAGGGGTTGGTTGTTTCTACTTTTAAGCAAATTCCTGCCTGCCTTTCAATCAACAGCCCTACTGCATGAAAGGTATCTTCTCCCTCACCAGCAGAGAGAGAACTTTCCCCATCATGCACCCTCGGGTTTCCAGGTCCTTATTCAGAGAAGAAGCAGAGACAGTGGAGACCTCACGCCTCTTCCTGGCCCTGCTGACAGGGACGGTGGCAACGTGGCAGCCCCTGCAGCAGGACAGCCCGGGCAGGGGGAGAGCATGGACCGCTCACAGGGGACACAGCTCCACGAGAACATGAGTGACACGGTCCTGTGAGACCAGCAGAGCCCCAACTTCTGAGGGTGTTTCACGTCGCTCTCTCACCTTGCTCCCCAGAGGCAAATTTCAGTCCTGGCTGTCGCAGAGCATGGCACTCGTGGACATTTTATACACCAGGTACCTCACAAAATTTACTGCATATCGTTGTGTTCATGCCTTTGATCTGTCAGCATAACAAAAGAGTCATCTGAACATTTTGCTCTTTCACAAGTGAATTAATAAGAAAACCACAGAAGATGAAATTTAAGTAACAGAACTTAAAAACCACTTTGAATATATACCATCTTATTTCCATGTAGAACCTTTTTGAAAAGTTAAGTGCTATGATCACACATTAAGAAATATTTGCTCCTTTTAGACTTGAAAGAACAAAAAGAGAACATAAAACTGTTTTCTTAATAACCTAAAAATTTCCATATCAAGAATTTGGATATTATCATCCAAAGAGATGAGCCTGATATTTCATGCCTGACTTCTACACATGAACAGAAGTCTGCACAAGACCAGTGTGCGCATGTTAATGAAAAGTCATTTTACACAACTCTTCAAACAACAATATTTAATCATTTTCACAACAAAATCACTTTGTAGCTCGCCAGTGTTTTGTTTTTCTTTAAATATAAATCCAAATACTTTCCAAAGCAGCAGTTTATATCCACACATTTAATGCATATCTGATATTCTCTAAAAAGGGAAAATCCGTGTGTTATGTGAAATACTTTCTATTATTATAATGAAATGCAGCGAAAAGAGCATGCATTTCTACAAACTCTCCTCTCCCAGAATAACCAACTTGCAAAACAAAGCATTTTCACAAAAACTTGACTGTCTTTTACAAAGCATGGTATGCTGGACTTCTAACTTGGATTTATAAAATGGCAAGTTGTTATCTCAACAGGAGAAAAAAAAATTATAATCCAATATATGGAAACTCTGCTCCAAATTCACACTTTCATTTGCAAAAAATGGAACATTTCTGAGATGTCTCTCATATTTCTGAGGTACAGCTCGGGAATCAATACTTTATTTACCACAGATACAATAGTTCATCTCTTTGCAGGGAAGCAATTAGGAATCCAGAGCTGTTAATTTCTGGATAAATATTGCAAATGGGTGACTACAAACCCAAACAGAATTCTTGTTCCTTATCCCCTCATTTCTTCCTGTTCTCCTAACTGCTACTAACTTCACAAAAACCATGGAAGTAATGTATAAATCTTTATTGCTAGAAGGCTATGGTGGGACTCATTCTTTGTACAAAAATATTTCAATGTAGTTATTTAGAAATGTTACATAAGAGCATTTTCAGTGATAAAATATTTTATTTAGTGCTTCTGCTTGAGTACATTGAGCAATGTATTGTGACTTAAAAAAAATTCTCATGTTTCACTATCTGATCTTTCAGTCTCAGACACCACTGTTACAATAGAAGCAGATGCTCTGGAAGAGAAAATCATCCCAGCAGTGAGGTTCTGTATTGCCAGTTGAGACTCATAAAGCAAGGTTCGAGTATGGTGGAGTGTGTATTTTATATATCTACGCATATAAAAAAGATGAGGGTAACTCTGCCAACCATATGTGCGTGTGAACAGCCAACTGCATACTATGCCTCACCCAGCTCCTGGCAGGCAGGGAGGTTAGTGTTGATACAGGATGTGCTGCTGGAGCCAGCTCTAGCATTTGGTGAGATGACAAATAGATCCTTTGTGTGAGGTTTTTTGTCACTCTGAAAGCATCACCGACATCACTCACCCACTCACTTCATGCTATGCAAAAATATCCATTATTTAAACACTGTGTATAAACTCAACAGAGATTGCTGACAAGGTATGAGATACTCCGTGGCTAGTTAAGCATACGTGAAACTGCAACCAGAAAAATGGGAGACCTTACTTTGAAAGGATGAAAGTAAACAGAGAAACTGGAAGAAGTGAAGTAATCATCAGGTTCAACAGAATATTGAGAAGAAAGTCCTGCTGCAAAAATAGGACTATGAAGTGTATCAGTCTATAAATGTACAATATAATGGAGCAAACAATACCACATACACAGCAAATGAAAGTGTCACACGACAGAGAACCTTGTGCATGAAATAATACAACTTTTTATTCACGTTTTATAGATTACTTTTATTTATTTTTGCTTTAATAATGCATATTCTGTTCACTCTGTGCAAAATTGGGGACAGAGGCGGGTGTTTAAATCGTCTAATGAAAATCAAGCGGAGATGAACATTCAGGCTGAGGGAGAGGCCTATCCAAACCAGGAAAGCTAAAAAGCCACAGCTGCTCAAGACAAAGCTGCTCTCAGCTGTGCCCTTGTGTCCTGCCGTCTTGCACAAACCCGGCTCTACTGACTGAGCAGCTGGACATGGGGAGTGACCTCCGCCGGACAGCGGGGACAGGAGTCGTCGTGGTAGCTACATCAGGGAGACCTGGCCTCAACCAGCTCCAGTCAGTGTGTGGCAAAGAAAGGCACAAATCATTGCAAAGACCAGACTTCTGTTGGTTTGTTTCCTTCTCGTAAATACATTACTGTACACAACGCGAGTTTAAGTTGTAGGGGATTGGGGGACGTAAAATTGCATATTTAACAGAACTTAAAACCGTAACAAAAAGTAGGCTGTTCTATCTCGAAGCAAAAATAATCCCTCCGGCCCCAACATTAACATTCATTCCTGGCTATATGCAGTACAAACATTTTAAAATCTGTGACAAAAGACAATTAAAAACCAAAAGTCAAAATCATAAAGCTTGTAAACAGATAATCTGAGATACATTTTATTTATGGAAAAATATCATCAAAATAGTACCACTATGGACTAAACTGCCTGAGTTTTCATTTCACCTAGGATCTTGAAGTAGAGAGCCTTTAGCACAAGAAGATCAATTTCAGTCACAACTAGTGCTGCAAAGCACAGCTTTGGGTGGAAATTTTGTCCTCGTTGGTATTTTTGTTGTGCTATCAAAAAACTGTTGTGCTAATCCTTCAAATAAAGGGATGTTGAGGCAATTCTTAAATCATTTGGCACGAAGTTATTTTGGCTGGGGCATAAATTTGAGTCTCAGTCATGAAGAATAATTCAACATTCCACCTATCAAGTATTCACTTTGATTGAAGAGCTTTCTTTATGTCATTAACTTCCATCTGAAAACAAACAGACAAAAAAGTGTTTGTGATTAAATTGGATGCTTCAGCCAACTGAGCCACAGTCAGTGCGCTTGAAAAGCACGTTCCACCATGTCCACAGGTGTCAAGTATGGGTTTTATACTGCTCTTATTTCCACAGATTTCAGAAATTGAGGTGTCGTTCTCAGCTGCATAAGATGACCATTCATGACTTCCTCCCCTCAGAGCCTGACAAGTATAGTCATTGAATGTACAGCCAGACCTTTCAATCTCTTTCAATTACAACTTTTACAAGCCACCCAGCTCACTGCCTGGAATTGCTTGCAGAATGAGCACCGTGTCCATGCTGTACTTAGAGATGGCACACGTAAACTGCACTGCTGACAATGAGCATTGGTAGCTGAGGAACAAAAGTTATCACCTACAGGGGTGGTTCTTGCTGTAGGGATGGTGGTTGCCTTCTACACCCATCAAGCCTGTGCGGAGCCACGTGGTAAAAGGATGTGGCTGAAACCATCATCAGCCCTAGCTGTACACTTGGCCCCTCTGACAGATGCTGAAAACCCTAAGGCAGGGGTATAGTGGATTTATTCAAACACACCCACAGTGTTCCACATCAGGGCAGTCTTCTTTAATGCATGGACTAAGAGCTGTGCTACTTTATGACTATCAGAGCTGTAAACCTACTGCAACTTTTATTTGTTAACTCTTATCTTCATGTAAAACTAATAATGCCATCTTGGCCAGCAGCTGAACATTTATCAGTATGAACAACACTTGAACTGGAGTAAAAGCATTCAGCCATAAGATCATAATTTTAAACCCATCAATGCAGGTCTGTATAAAGTTGTAAAGTTATCCTTGGAGGTAGAATCAAGATCTCTGAATAGTCTGGCCTGTTGGACTAAATCAATAACAGCTATTAAAAATGTTCCTTGATCTTTATCTGAATAAATTTCAGGTTTAGGTGAATATGAATTGTGTTCTATTAGAAGAAATGTTCCTATGTGGCTGGACGCATAAAGTCCTTTAGGCAGCCCTGGAGCACAGACATTGATGATGCCCAGTTCTGCCACGTGCCCAAGCAGAGTGGGAACAGTCCAGTGAAACTACAATTTGGTTTTCTATCCCTAGGACAAAGCACAGCTAGCTGGCCTATACCATAAAAATATAAAATATGATCAATACCAAACCACTTATCAAGTACATGGACTATAATACCATAGTAGAGCAGAGCAGAGCATAGAGTAACTTTGGTTGGAAGGGACCTGCAATGACCATTTAGTCCAACTGCCTGAACAAGTTAAAGTGTGTTGTAATGGCATTGTCCAAATCGTTCTCCAAAACCCCCAAAAGCAGTTTCAACATCATTCCACACTGAAGCAGCACAGTTAATGATTCTAGCAAAGGCCAAGCTCCATGATTCCCACAAGCAGGGCAGTGTGCTACCTGGCAAATGACTAAGCCAACAACATCTAGTACTAAGGTACTGTACAAATTAGGGTAGTGGTAAGTGGGCTCTTAACCAGAGAACCTACTTTTATATTCTTCAGGACGCTTTAGTAAAGACAACCTGAGTACAGTGTGCAAAGCAGACATAAAAATCCTGCTATATGAAATAGTATTCCAAGCATATCAACACTGAGACAAGCCTACTAGAAAATATAAAGCTTTGGCAGAAAGTAAGTAATGTAAAAAGGTATGATTTAATTTGTGACAAAATCAAGCAATTAAAACTTAGACTAAAAACTATAAGAGTTTGACTCCTGTATTGTGCTTAACTTTTTTTTTAAATTTGTTTACTTGTGCTAAGAAATTTTTAGGTGAATATCAGGCTTTTCAGTAAAAACCCAGTACTGCAATATGTATGGCAACACTATGAAGGGAACAGGTATATCCCTTTCAGAAATGTTAGTAGCTTTTGATTCACTGGAATCTAAGCATCTTAGCAGAATTTTATCTCCCATATGTGAGGTTAAATCAAACCTGCCAATACATCCCTAACATTATAAATAATATAAGTACCTGCAATCGTAGACGGATCTTCTTTTCTTCATCCAACTCAGACAGCAACTGTTTAATCTCTTTTCTGTTAAACAAATGCAAAAAAATCTTGGAATAAAAGAATTAAACTAGTAAAATACAAAAGATCATCTTTTGGAGATGTATTTTACCTCTCTGAGTGATCTCACCTTACGACAGAAACCAGGAGGTGGGAGCTGCCCTTGCAAGAAGGGCTGGGGAGACCAGAGGAGCAGGGATCAGCCCAAGAGGAGAAGCCATGGGGCTTGCTGGCTAGATCCAGCTTGAACCATGCCCTCCTGCATCTTCTCCCAAACTCTCCACACACCTCTGTTCCACCACAGTCTCTGCACGCTGCTTGCCCTTTTATTTTTCCTGCCTGGGCTACACACAACTGACAGTGTAAGTGAAGGTTTAGCTTCCAAAGCATTAAATATTCTCAGGAACAGCAAAAGTTACATGCCAGCCCCAGTTTCTCCTAAGAAATGAGCAACTTAAAGGAAATAAAGATGCCTAAAACTGAAATAGTAAGATTCAGGGCCATAAACACCAATGTCTTCAAATGTCTTAATCACAATTTGGTTACTACTTTTGTAACATGAGCTTCCTGGGAAAATGTGCTAACAATCAAACAACAAATTGATTTAATAATTTTAGGAACTTGTAGTAATTTGTACTACAAGTAGACCAAATCCACCTCTTTTATTATGATCAATTCACATGAGCTCCCAAATAGTTACTGGCAAATAAAACAACATAAGAACCTTATTTACTGTTCACAGCTTGTAACTTGACTTTTTTAACACCTCGTAAACATCTGCTTAATTCATAACACAGGGAAAAAAAGCTGCTAGAGGTGGATAGTGCCAGTCTTTTTTCATGAGGTTCTCACCCCTGAAAATGTTCTGCCAAATGAAAATCACTCACAGACACATAGGAAAACTGTGCAGAGTAACATACATGAAGGCAAACTCAAGAAGAAACTGCCACCACTATGCATGAATGGATAGAGCCCACCTACAGCTGTGGTTTGCAGCACTTACTTTTGCTGGTCTTTCATGGTTTCAATGATGGTTCTTAGCTCCCTAACTTGTGTTCTCAGCTCTTCCAGGGCAGTCTGACCTTGGCTCAAGTGCTCAGTCTTTGGCTTTCCTTCAGTACCAAACAGGGATGGGGAATTTGACCTGTGGCCTGTTGTTCCCATAGCAATTGAGTGAAATCCAGGTGATGGTGAAGGGGATAGTGATGGTTGGATGTTACTGCCACTAGCCAGACCTCCTGGTTTTGGAGGCAAGGAAGTTTTGTTATCAGACACCTGCAACAAAAAGAACAACATTCAATGTCTGTAGAAAGCTTTGTGAAAATCCAACCCCTAATCTATGCTGAGTATTTAGCTGCTCCTCAGTAATGCTACAAGCCCCACAGTCAAACATGGCCAGTTTTGGCCAAAGCACGATAAATATAACAATTAGTCATTATCTTTGTACATGTACATCAGAGGGGGTCTGGTTGGGATGCAGAAGTTCAGGCAGCTTCAGTAAGACTTTCCATGGTTGCTACAACCAGGCAGCAACAGCATTTCTAAGATCTCAGACTTAGCAGTGAAATATTGCAGGGACAGATGCTCAGTGTCTCTCTCAGAAGTTCGAGAGAACATAACTACATCCATGGATGTCTCCTGCAGAGCACAAAACTACATGCCCAAGAATCTAAGCTGTATTTTTTTTTGCAAATTAAATTTTTGCAAATCGCCAGCTAGCCAGTGAAGCAATCTTCAATGTTTTTTCAAAAATAAAAAATATATTACATGTTCCCCTTAGCATTATGAAAACAGCAAAATATTCTTTTAAGTTTGCTTGTTGGTGTGATATATATAGAAAACCATAATTCCATGGCTTCAAAATTATAACATGTTAATAATAAATAAATGTAGTGTATTTTCATCTGTTAACTGAAGCTTCCATGAATCCCCATAAGCACCAATAGCTTTTTATTTCTCCAGGAACTTAACAGAAAAACAGAGCATTAACCTAGTAGCCCTGGAACAAAATGGTAAGCTAAAACAGATTCCATGCTTCTTGAAATGCAATCCAGTGCTCTACAATTAGGTAAGTTATAGAAAATCTGAAGTCTGCACACACAGAACAGTGTACAAGTACAGTTATCACAATGGCAAGTAAAGGGAGTCTTAATTATTCATCACACTGTTATTTGGCAATGCTAGTGTGTGCATTATGTGACAGCTACCAGGCGTATCTGAAAATCTGATTTGGACAAGAGTAAAAAAAAGCACTAGGCAACCCTCCAACTTTATCTTTGCAAAAGGGATATTAAAACTGAATAGTAAATAGGGCAAAATATTGAGAATAAATGGCATGGAAATGGAAGGAGACACTGCAAGTGAAGATTTGGGGACTGGCAGGGTGGCATTAGCTGAACAAAGTAACTGAGAGAAAAGTTAGTGGTCAGATGAAAATTAGGAGAAAGTGCAATGGGGAGAGAAGGGCAGGATCCACCAAGTTCTGCAAAAGACAGTCTTCTCTACTATACAACATGACTGAGCACAGAACCTGCCCTGCAAAAGCACTGAATACAAAAGATGTTGTGCAGAAAAACCAAATTTGAGCATAGAAATAAAAACTTGTGTTATAATCACAAGAAAGCTGAATCACTTCAGTGCCTTCAAAACTTGACGACCTTAATAATATTCTTTTAACATTTTATAAATTAGCTTGTTTGTTTAGTTTGTTTTTCTGGGTTGGAAGGGACCTTAAAGATCACCTAGTTCCAAGTCCTCTGCTGTGGGTAGGAACACCTTTCACTAGACCATGTTGCTCAGAGTTCCATCCACCCTGGTCTTAAACTCTTCCAGGGAGCATCCACAATTTCTCTGTTGTGGCACCTGTTCCAGTGTGCCTTGTCACTGCCACGCTGAAGAATGTTTTACTCACATCTAATCTAAGCCTACTCTTTTTCAGTTTGAAACCATTCCGACATCCTCTCCTGTCACTACATGCCCTTGTAAATAGTCCCTCTCCATCTTTCTTGTAGGATCCCTTCAGGTACTGGAAGGCCACAAGAAGCCTTCCCTTCTCCAGGCTGAATAAACCCAATTCTCTCAGTCTGTCTTCATAGGAGAGCTGCTCCATCCCTCTCATCATCTTAGTGGCCTCCTCTGAACTTGCTTCAACAAGTCAATGTGCTGCCTGTGCTGGGGACCCCAGAGCTGGATGCAGCACTCCCGGTGGAGTCTCACCAGAGTAGAGTGTGAATAATGTGTGCCTATAAACAGACCTCTCATGGATAACAACCATCTATCAGCAGGTGCAAGTTTCCTTTGGACTGAAAAGAGAAATCAGGCTGAGACCAAATCTGGAGCAGGCGAGCAAGGCACAACTGGGGTTGTTGATCTGAGCATCTTATTCCAGAGCTTAACTGGCTATCAGCATTAAAGCCTTGAGCAACTACTTTCTGATAGCAGTCATCTCGTTTTACAGAAACAACATCTACAACTTTGGCATATAACCTACAAATGTTGGCCCAAGAGTATTCCTTAATGCAAGTGCTCCCAGAAGAGGGAGCTACATAGCAAAACATTATCCTTATAACTTGATCCCAGAACTGCACGACTTCATCTTCCACATAATTTTCATATACTCTTAGAATGTAATGTCTGTATTATTAAAGGTGTCCTTATGTACTGAAAAGCAGCTACAACCTCTAAAGTCTGATCTACGCACTCCTGTAATACTTGTTTCTGCTACAGTATTTTACCAATATACAGTAAGAATGGCACAAGCCTATAAAATGAATACAATTATACCAGTATAAGAAGTGATTATACTTGAAAATTTAAATTTACATATTATCAGAGTGGGTCAAAGAGTTGTATTTTCTGTTTACAGACTCCTCTAATGTAAACTCAATTGATATCTGCAAAAAAGACAAGGCCTTTGTTTCTAAAATTTATTTCCCTAGCTTCTCTGATTCTGTGAAATGCATTTACACTAGAAGGATGTTTTTTCACAGTATGGTTATTGGAGACATTTTACCCTTCAATTCACTTTAGACTTGCATTTCAAGCACAGAACAATCTTTAGTAATCTTTATCATTTTAAGCTTCTTTAAAGGGCTAGTTACCAGGTGACTGCTGAATAAAACTTTAAATATTTGAGTACTGTTTTCAAAAATGAAGATGCACGTGATAAGGTTAAGAAGATTCATTCCAATTAACTTACTTGTGATATTGTAACAGTTCTTGATTTCCTTGACACTTCAAGGGTTTTGTGAGTAATGGAAACATGTTCCTCCTTCTCGTCTTCAGGACTTGGTGAGTCAAAGAAATCAGGGCTTGAAAGGGATGACTACGTAGACAAACACACACCACAAAAGAAGAAGAAGAAAGCACAGATATTTTCACTGTTCAGGAAATTTTTTAGCTAACATTTTCGAAGTAACAATACTTAGAATCAGGACTCTTTGTTGCCCTATTTCCCCTTTTTTACATCCTATTATGGAGGCTGGACTGCTTTTAAAGCATTCAAAATATAAGATATGCTTAAGAATTGAATTCAACATTAATTTCCATCTTTGTATTGCCATGACATCATAAGGTGAGTGCCCTCCTGTCCGCAGGTGGAGCTGGGACGCCGAGCCCCTGCTGTGGGGTCACCAGCCCTGCCCCCTGTGCAGCTCTGCCCTGGCTTTGCTCAGTGCAGGTCTCACCTTGCTGCTCTGTGTTCACAGGATCCAGCTGCTGCCCATGCACACTGCTGGCACTGCAGGGCTGCCTTGTGCACAGCCTCTTTCCAAAGGTGCATAAAGGGAAGGCTCTTCCCACCCCTGCTCCTTTCCCCATGCATTTGACAGGGATAGGAAAACCTTTCTACTGGTCTGTTTCTATATTTATGGCGACAGTTAATTTTGAAAGCTTTCTTTTTTTGTGTGTGCATACTGTTAGTTTCACAGCAATCCCTTCTGCTTCCCTCCACTGTTTTTCTTCAGCAACATGAACCCAGGTAAGCCATCAGTGGTTGCTCTCATTGTGATATTCCAGAATGCAAAAAGCATGGAAACAAACAATCCCCAAACTCTGAAGAAAAAGACATTGAAAAACTAAGAAGTGGTTTCCAAAGTATAGTTTATGAGACCAACTTGTCTAAAGATACATATTGCAGAGTGAAATTTAAATCACCCTTATATTTACAATGGTGACCTTAATGAGAAGAAACACATGATAACTCAAGGAGAGTTGTTGAAAACTGAGGGGGTCTATTTGTCCTCGAAATCTGTTAAATGCCTGAGAGAAACCAAGTGAAATGCTTCTTTTGGGAAACACTTTCAAAATCCTTAATACTTAGAACAAATGAGTCTATTCCACAGATTTCTATAAAGGATTTTTCTGGGCTCAGTCATGGCTGGCAAGGAATACTTGGCAGCACCAAAATAAGGGGGTACAAATCTTAGAAGGAAGGGAATGATTTAAACATCAGTATTCAAAACACTGGCAGCCTTTTGACACTAATTTTCCTGAGCTGCATCTCTCTGCCTCATTGTACGTGTGAAGGAGTGGCTGTGTAAAAGCAGTAAAAACACCAGGGAACACAAAGAGGAGGGGGGGAAAAATCAGAAAAAATAGTTCAAAAATATTTTTTAAAGAAAAGGAAAATTGACTTACAGATGTGAGAGACTGGGAGGGTGGTCGCCTGCCAGTAGCTTTTGGTCTGGTTGTAGTTGGATGATTAAGCTTCTCAGCAATTGGTATTACAGAATCAAAACCTTCCAAGTCTTAAAAATAAAATAGAATTGATTTGATTTTCTGGCAATTGTCTTCAAAGGGAAAGAATCACATTTTTTCCTAATTTCAAAGAAATGAAATCCCATTTTCCCCATTGTGTCACAGTGTTCTGCACATGTTTAGCCACCACGATGGCGCTAAAAAAACCTGTAGTCAAAGTCAAAGGCAGCTGTAATCCAGCCACCCTTGCCAAGAACTATTACCCTTCCATCTCAAACACAATAAAGCAGAAGGGGAATGTGTAGAGGAGCCTTTGGCTTTGTTTTCAGCATAGTGAAAGCTAAATGACATCATGGGTCCTATGACATGGAATAAACAGTTTCGAAACTTCCATCTGGCTACTGAAGGGGTTAGTAATTTTTTTTCCTGAATAACTGGAGACATAAGACAGGGCACACATTGCCTCAAGAGCTGTACTGTCAGTGCTGCACCTACAGCAATTGCTCAGGGGAGTGCAGAATGAGAAGGATCGAGCTGGAAGTGATCTACAGGTTCCTGCAGCTGAAGGCACCATGGTTTCCAGCAGCTATAGGTGAGAGGACTATCTCCCTCCAGTAGTCTAGAGGTTATGGTAAGTAAGAGCTCCAATAGGCTCCTAAAGCTGTGCAGAACCCAGGGAAAGCAGGTCTGTTTGAATGCTGGATCATCCATCTTTATGGTCAGAGAAATGCACTGGGCAAGTGTTTACTGAATCCAGGCTTTACTGAATCCAGCCACAGGGTAACGTGTTTACGTGAAAGAGCGATGTGAAGGCTCAAGGAATACCACAGCTCATGATTACATGCCTGAATCAAATGGCTTAATACCATTCATCTATTTTTATGGGTTGTATCAGTTTCACTCACCTTCATTTCAATATGCCCTACTGCGTAAGTCAAGCAGGAAGGAGTCAGAAAACATACAAGAGGTACTTTAGACAAGATAAATCAAAATTCTTCAAAATTACTTTCAGATATGAATCAAATACAGGAATGATATTCATTATTCAAAAGAGACTGTTTTTCATTGCACACAGGTAGAAAGAAATAGCTTTTAAGGTAATAGTTCTATATACTGGGCACTTCATTTTCAGAACTACTACAGAATAAGGTAACTCTGAAGATCCAGTCTTGTTGCCATATTACAAGCATTGTACAAAATTACACAACGGAAAACCAACTTAATTAATGGGCCTGTGCAACTTTATGCACTGAAGGACATTTAAATTGATTCCAAGTACTTGTGATTTGGCAGCTAGAAAGTAAATGGTATCAGACGTTCCTTATTCAGCAATATTCTTCCATCTCCAAGAGATTAAAAAAAAAAAAAAAAAAGAAAAAAAAGGGAACTCTTTCAATAGCCCTGAAACAGTCCAAGGTTATCAGCTCCAAATGCTACTCTATTTTTGGAGCGACTCTTCCTATATATAACCAGTGACCCCACTGCCCTTTACCACATATTTTTCTCATTGCTTTTTTATTGACTGTTGCAACCTACGAGCAAAGGTAGGTCACCCAGTCTGTCAGAGGGAATTTGGCAATCTGAAGCCTCAACTGTACCCAACATACCAGGTGGGGCTACAGCACTTTGAAAGTAAAAATGAGCCAATGTTAGCAGATTGCAGAAAATCTATCTGGAGTCCTATAGAAATTCAGGGCTTCAGGAGAGGAGAAATGGAAGTACAAATTTATTTTCTGGGAAAAAAAAAACCAAAACAAGTGTAAGAACTGGTTTCCAGGAAGATCCAGTTTGAAGCTGACCCATACCTAAATAATGTGAGATCACACAGTAAGTCAGTGCTGTATATTAATATATTGCCCTAATTTTCACCACTGTACTACTTTGTTAAATTGCATTGCAAAAATGTATTACCAGCAAAAATACACACTCATCTCTAAATATGTGATGCTGACATACATGAGCAGAAATGGAGGCTGAAGCAATCCTTCCATTCGTCCCAGCCACTCCCTTCCACCTAACTGTTTTTACTATTTTTTTCCCTGAGCTAGCTTTAATCCAGCTCATTTTCCAACAGCATGTGCCCAGCCACATAAATACTCATGTGAAGGAAGGATCAGTATCAGTACCAAAGGACTGATTCAAACTGCTAAAACTGAGAAGATCAGACTCCTGCTCTGGGGGGCAGCAAGCTGGCTGAAGTTGTCTTGCAACCTAGGAAGGCTCCAGCACACGATTTCCCTCTCTCTGTGTCTCCACTTCTGTGGTCTACACAGAAGGAGCATGAAGGGAGGCTGTAGTGAGGTGGGGGCTGGTCTCTCATCCCAGGTAGAAAGAGGCAGGAGAACAGGAAACAGCTCCAAGTTGTGCTGGGGAGGTTTAGATTGGATATTAGGAACACTTTCTTCACTGAATGGGTGGTCAAGCATTGGAACAGGCTGCCTGGGGAAGTGGTGGAATCACCATCCCTTGAAGTGTTCAAAAACGTGTCGATGTGGTGCTTAGAGACATGGTTTAGTGGTTCACTTGGCACTGCTGGGTTAATGGTGGGACTCAATGATCCTAGAAGTCTTTTCCAACTTTAATGGTTCTATTCTGTAAGTACCACTGTCCCTATCTACATTAATATGGAAAAAAAATCAATGAAAAAATAGTGAAGTCAATTAATTCAATGTGTTTCATTGGCTTAAATGAACTAATAATTACCTAGATTTCTGTATTTGATCATAAAAATAAAATGTTCGTGTTCAAATTGCAAAATATATTGGTAAACGGAGTGTATGAGTTTGTATCCCTGAAACTCAGGAGCACTTGCAGACATAATTTGCTCCACACATTTTATAAATACCATGAAACATGAACATTTATGTGCAAAGCTTCTATTACCAAGAAATACTGTGAACTTTTTCCACTTCTGAATGCATTTCTGATAGCTAGAAAAATAAACTAAAGCAGCTTATACCCACACTGAATTTTAAAAAGAGAGCAGAACAGAGGCTATAAAGGCTCCACAGGTAGAATCTGCTGCCAGACTAGTGAAATCACAGCCATTCAGCTGACAATATAAATGAAACTGTATTTTAGTGTATTGGACAACACTTGGTATAACAATAAAATAGTAAATCTACTTCCAGTACTTCCATATGCCCTTTATCTCTCTATTTGTGCTCCTTATTTTGACGTGGCTCCACATCTAAGGCTATCACCCCTTCCATGATCATTGCCTGTGCAAGAAAATTCCCATCTAGTAACTGGTCACTAGTAGAACAAGCAACAGAGGCACCCACAAAACCTCTGCCATACTGTCATGTGTACTGTAGGTTCAGTAATGAATTCACTCATGGTGGCTATTTGATTATTTTTTGCTGATGGAAAGCAAGGTTATATGAGTCTGATTATATTAAACTCACCGAGGTCATTGAAGGCAGAGATTTGATTTTGGTTTGTATTTCTGCAGCTATCAGAAATTGGGAGTTTAAA
Source organism: Dendrocincla fuliginosa (assembly GCA_035047845.1). Lineage (NCBI taxonomy): Eukaryota > Metazoa > Chordata > Aves > Passeriformes > Dendrocolaptidae > Dendrocincla > Dendrocincla fuliginosa. Next base: position 103,035,094 of record JAWWMO010000001.1, read on the forward strand.
TTTACATACTAAGCAAAATGTATAGCCCTCCTGAGGTGGCCCAAATGGAATGACACTGAAACTCAAGTCCAGTCTACGGGATTCACAGCCACATTAATTGCCATCAGCATCCAACAGACCTGAACTCTGCACTGATCCAGCTTTCTCTGTGTCTACTAATAACAAACAGTAAGGAAGATTCTATTAAACACATAGGACACACAGGGCACCCATCAATTAACAGTGCCACTCCCTAATTAAAAACTAGTTGACACTTGTTCTACAAATAAACAGATGCATTCATCATTATTACTGTCTCACTGATCAAGCTGGTAATCCATGAAGTAATTCATGAGATGGGAAGAAAGGCATCAGAGAAACTCTAATATACTGGTGTAGTACACACAATCAAACGTCAGGCTTACTGAGCAAACATATTTCATGAAATGTTAGCTCTGCAAGAATTATTCCCTGGTATCCTTCCAAGCCGGTTATTAATAGGGTATTTCTCCCCATTCCTACCTTCATTTGGAAACTTGGTTATTTAAAGCATGATGATGGTATTGTTTAAAAAATTGCCCAGATCCAGGAAAGCAATTACTTAAGGAAAAAGTTCTCAACTCACTACACTTGTACTTTCCTGGAAAACAACCTTCCATCCTTTCCCCCCAGAAATCACAGAAATAAAAAGTTAAATGGTCATGCATCCTTCCTTACCCCTTTTACCCCCTGCATTTACTATTCTAAAAATGTGGTTAGGCTTTAACTTTATCTTCTGTTTAGTTTTTTTGGTATTTGGGCAGTCATGTATACATAATAAATAATAATAAATAATAAAGACAGAAAGTTTTTTGAATTAGTAGAGATTTCACCTTGAGAAAACTGAAATGTAAAGTGATGGATAAGAGAATGAACACATTCAGAATGCTAATGGAGAGGTTTTACAGAACAGAAATACAGCAGGTCTGAAAGCAAGGAGGCAAAGGTGGCATACAATTCATTTGAAGAAGATAATGTCACAAAAGTCACAGAGGTAGATTTCATTTCACAATCATCTTCAAAACCTTTAAAAGGTTGACAAGAAGCCTGTGAAATGCTATATATACTGTCTTTAAATGCACTAATCCTGAATGCTATCAAATGAGACAGAGACTGCAGACAAAATCTTCTGCATTAGTTCATTCAATCTATAGCATTAATTGAAAAAGAACTCAATAATCTGAATATTAGTGGGGATTCTCATAACACTGCAATTCTTTTAACAACTTCAAGCATCCAGATTCTGCTACTCCCTCCATGCTGAACAGCATCGTACCCTTCGAGGAATACAGCCATGCTCCCAGCCAGGGGCTGGGCAGCAGAACCTCACCCATAATGAGTCACAGACTGCTTTTTAAGATTTGGGTAATGCACTTTTAGCAGGAGAGCTCTGTGGCTGCAGGGTTACTTTGTCCAGCAGTGCAACAGTGATGTGCCAGGAAGGCCTGCCCAAAAGATTCTTTGGAGGGAGACAGCTTAGCTCACCTGGCTTCCCAGGACAGTCAATGATCAGCTGCCTTTCCTGAAGTATCCAATTATCTTTTTCCATTTCAGTGCTGACTTTTATCACTTTAACAGCTGAATGGAGAAAGCTCCCATAATGAGCTTTGCTAGCCACTTGCCAGTGCCCTCATAAGGATTTTATTTTTAACAATTCAGAACATGCCAAGAAAGAACTGAAAGGTCAAGAAAACTGAGGAGCTAGAAGAAATGGATATGCTGTTTGCAGGCACCTCAACTTGATAAACATGAAGAACAATTTAAATTTCTAGTTTACTGCTTTTTTCTGGACCCCTTGGGGCAAGAGACCTAATTAATTTATATAATGGATCATAAACATGTCCCTAATTACAATATTTACCGTCCAGAACTATGTTTATGGGTGATTTTGAGTCACTGACATAAATATTACAACTTAACCCAGTTGGGTCATTTTGTTCCTTTGCTTTGCCCTATTAAAATGAGCAGGAACAGCAGCACAGAAAGAAATAACTGATTTATGCAGATTTTGGTCTTCATTACCATTTAGTTCAGATTTTGTTCTCCAACCCTTATATTTGCCAGTATTTTCTGGTTTTCCAACTTTTATTCTGTGTCTTCAGGCAAAATAATTACAGTGTCTCAGAGTGTAACAGTCTATGATTTAAAGACAAACCTGCTCCATTCTACAACCTTTTAGTGGAAATATTCTCCATCCTTTTCCCTAGTGTGGGCCAAATCTTATTAGATCACTTTTTCTTCCAGCCAGAGGCACAGCAATTGCCTGTCCTGACAAATATAAGCACGTTACAGCTCTAGAACAACTGCAAACACAGCTCAGGGAAACATGATATATTGAAGATTTTTTTTATTTGTTTGTTTATTAGCTATTTTTCAAGAGGGTATTTTTAACTACCCTTTCAGGCAAGCTAGCACCAGCCTTGCAAGGAGAGACAGAAAAAGACAGCAGCTAACAACGTGGCTTTGGCCAGGACTCCACGATCCACGGGCAAATGCTCTGCAGAGTAAAGTCTGAAGAAATGCTGAAAAATGGGCTCGCACTAACCAGCTTTCAGGGGAACTCCTAAGAAAATTCATACCATCAGGAGATGTTTCAGCAAGAATCAATGAAGGCATATGTACCTAAAGTTAGCACTGATGAAAATTCTTAACTGCTTTCACAAACATTATGCAAGATGTGTAAAGAGCCAGGAAAAAATATTGGAAAGATGTGTCCACTTGGCTCTGTGCAGCTCAGTCTTTCTGCAAAGCACAGAGACTGCTTCTTGTGGGGATTAACTGAGCATTTCCACAGTAGATATATTATTTTTAATTCTTTGTGGCTTATTCTTTAAATCACTTAGCTTAAATCCATATGATTTTAAATATTAGATGATGTCAAAGCAAGCCTATTTTGGATAGACAAGACTTGCTTCAGGATTCCAGGATTCCAAAGTACACGTATATGTATCTATAGTTAAGACCTAGGATTGATCCTGACTTGCAGAAATAACTCATATCAGTTTTCTGGAAGCATTAGTTTTTGATCCAGTAAGCTATTATATGTGCTAGATGTTTCTGTCACCGGCCCCCCGATATAAGAATTCTTCATGAAATTAAAAAGAAACATGTAACCTAAAAGAAGGACAAGTTATGCCATAAGGCACGAGTTTAAGCTGTTGAAGTCAATGTAATTCTACATAAGGACCTCTCTTCTGTTGGTAGAACAGGGCTTACTGTCAGTGTAGCTTATGCTGCTTCAGGAGCATTTTAAGCTAAGCTCAAAAAGCCACTGCCAATCCAGCACAGTTGCTGGTACAGAGGTACCAACACGTGTAACCACTGTGATTTAACCACAGCAACACTGCAGACCAAGTCTTGGGTGACGTGACCACACACTGTCCACAGAGCACCAGTGAGCTGCTTATGTTATGTTTTGATTTTTTTTTCCTCTTTCAGACTATAAAATGATCCTAGAATGTTTTAAAATATTTTTTGTACGACGAGATATATGCATTAAACTTTTGTGATGACAAAATCTGCCTGCAAGAACAGGTTAATGAAACCAGAGCACTGACAAACAGCATGTGTAAATTACACGTCACTTTTGTCACTAAAATTTCTTATGGTACAATAAATGATAATGATTTCTCATTTCAATACTATGGTGCAAGATTTTCTGTCACAGTACACTCAATTTCAACCCTTAATTAAAAAAAATAAAATCTGTAATTCTTCTTTTTGTATTTGCTTGTTATGCATTGTGAACAAAAGCAAAGACAGGATAGAAAACAAAAGGGAAAAAAAAAAAGCCTTACCCTCATGAAATGAAGAAGAGCTAGCCATGGCAAAGAGATGTAAATAGGAAAAGTTGGATGCAAGATGTGTGGAAAGGAAAGTAAAGGCATCACTGAAAACAGGGAAAAAGAAAACAAAAGACAAAGTGAGGAGGAATGGGGAATCATTCCTCTTAAATAACATATTCCGAAAGCTAGTTTTCCAATGAGTTTTGGAAGGACTGTGGAAAGAGGCAAAGGCATGGACAACAGTAGTAACAGCTGCCATTGTATCTACAGCCAGCAGTGATGCTGCTGAACAGAACTTGCTCTTGCCAGTACAGATTGCAAAATTGTAATGAGTACTGTATTATCATCAAGAAATTTACATGTGAAGTCACAACTCTGCAGAACGCTTTAGGGAAACCAAGTCATGCGCTCATATCTACACAGAAATACGTTTTTGTCTATGCAACTCACAGAACATTATGCACAGTATTACACATCACCTCAGCCTTGCTCAAGCATTTGTGATTTTTCTGACTGATAAAGTGGGGGAAGAATGTTTTTAACAGTGTTTTTAAAGGTCTCAGGTTTTCTGGTTAGACAACACTGATCCACTGGTGGAATATTACTCAGAAAATAAACAGAAAAATGCTGTTTCTGAAACACTCAATGTTTAACACACGGATCTAGAATAGGGGACCCAGATAAAATGCACATTTTGAGCCTGGATTCCCTAGTTCAGCTCCGCATATTGCTTCTCAATTGTTCATGGCATTACTGATTTTGTTGCTGCTGTTCACTTGTTTGCTTTTTGAGACATGTCATATGGAAGGACCCCAGATCTTCTCCTCGCTTGTCATAGAGGTTTTGGTCTTATCATGGTAAAGAAAAGGAACCAACTTAGAAATTATTAAAAAGCTTTCACAGAAAAAAAAAATGCTCTGCATCCAGCATTAGTATGGTTTGCTTTAATAAGCAAAACTATTTCTCCAGTGTTTTGTCCATCTCTCTGCTCTGACTGAAAAGAGTTAAGAGCTTCAGATCGGCTATTGGACTGAGAAAGTGAAAGCCACTATCCAGCTTGACAACTCTAGTGCAAAAGAGCCAGAAGATGCTGTGGTATTAATTTTCAGTCCACAATCCACCGTCAGTACTTGGCATAAGCATGAAAGAGGGTGAGACAATCTGTCACTGATTGTTGCTTTGTTCTCCCCAAGAGCTCCAAGTGTCTAGGAATGGCATTGGGCTAACTCCCCAAGACCTCCAAGTGCCCAGGAATGGCACTGGGCTAAAGGAAGAATAAAGAGGAGCCCAGCAACCAGAATGGTCATATACTCAAGCTGTTACAAAGGCCATTTAACTTCCATTTTCTTCAAAGGCTACTGCTAAGTCCCACCATGTCTGTCACACAGATCCACTCTAATTTGTGTAAATTTGGATTACTGAAAAGACATCAAATGGAAGATTTAATCAAATCCATTTTGACTGGAAGGATGAGCCTCAGGGAAGCTCAGGCTGTCCTTCCTATAGAGCACATGACATGGGGGCAACATCAGTAGCACATATCACAGTCAAGTATTATCTGGACTCACACGGCCTGACCCACCTGTGTTTTGGAGTACACTGGACAACTCCACTCATGCATCCATCAGTTTTTATAATAACTCATTTAGCCACAGGATTTCACCAATCTATTGTTCTCTTCATAAATAAATTTAAAAAGGAAACTAACACACTTATCATAAATCTCTGCAATTACACTGTCCCATAAACTGTCCTGAACTCCAAACCTCTCCTCATAATAAAATACATTAATCCATTGTGAATTGCCTCTGCTTATTAAGTTTTAATTTATTGCTCTGCCCTCTCTCAAAAGGCTGTTTATTTATTTAACAATATTTTATTTTAGCTGTCAAAAGCCCCTTGAAAATATGTAGCAGGTCTGATCTCTGGATCCCCTTTCAATCCAAAATCATAATTTATTTCTTTTTTTCTTTTAACAAGTTGTCTAACAGGCCAGAACGACATGATTTGCCCTTGTAAATGCCATTCTGGTTTGACCCTATCAAGTTATGCTTATCCAAATATTCACACTATTTTATCCTTAGGCTCAATAGGTTCTCCTTGTAAGTGATAACAGGAGGTCATCAGCTAAACCCTTTGCAACATGTTGTGTGTGTGGTCTGGTTTATGGACTCTTGCTGGCTCTTATTTTGCATCAAAAACCTCACAAAAATGCAGCTGCTGTTCCTCCCTTCACTACCCTCCTTCCTCTCCCGCCCCCTTTCCCCCAAGTTCTGGAAATGAACAAAAATTCTTATAAATCAAATTTCCTACCTAATCTTTATGGGATGTTAAAAACAAAACAAAACCAACAAAACTGAAAAAATACAAAACACTCTATGCTTTTATCCTTATAGTGATTCCAGGAAAACTAGAGCAAGAATAAGTTTACTCCCATCACACCACTATATCCTATTTGCAGTCATGACTTTCTCTTTCAAGGAAGCAGAGACGTACGTGTTTTGATGCAAAGTTTTAAACATGGATATGAAACACTAAAGGGTAGAATTTTTCTGTGTTTCCATACCATTCTTTTATAATAATCTCTACAATAAAAACTTTCTGGCAGTTTATCACAAGCTTCTAGCTTTCCATGTTTATGCCAAATGAAAACCTGGGAAAACATACTACCTGCTCCTCCAGAAGAATGTTACTAAGGTAAACAACAGCAACAGCAGAAGTTTTAAAAAAGGCAGACATATGTATGCTGGGAAGCTCATAGACCTGTGTGAAATCAATTTAGCATTTTATTGTCACATTGCAATTAAAATTCCTCTACAACTTAAAGTTCTGCTTTCAAACCTGAAGGAATGGCAGGTGTGGCTGTTGAAAGTACACTGTTTTACAGCAATGCTTTACAAATGAAGCAGTCTGGGCAGAAACCAACACTTCATGCTTGCCCTCGGAGGGGACCCCGGTGCTGCCTTTTCCACAGCCAGGTCTCTGGGGGCACAGCTGTGTCTGCAGAGCAGGGCAGGGCAGAGCAGAGTGACAGCAGCAGCTGCGCCCGCCGCTCCTCGCAGAGCGGGAATGGCTGTCACAGCTTCCACCTACAGCCCCGGGACAGCAGCCTGCACCTCCCTGTCCAGGGCCACCTACTGCAGCAGCCACCCCAGCCAACACCACTCCTGCACGGCCACATGGAGGAGGAAGGAGGGCGAGGGAAGACAGAGAAAGAACCTGTGGTTACTCCTTTCCAGGTGATCCCCGGTTAAACGGTTCGTGTGTCAAGAACATAAATGGTTATTTCCAAGACAAATTTGGACTGCTTCTAATTGGTGTATGCAGTAAAATTTAGTCCAATTGACCTGAGCTGGGTTTCTATTCCTTTGTGTTGGCAAGTGTAAAGATTACTAACTGCACCAAACCCACAGTCTTTTCCAGCATTAAAGATATGGCAGCACTAATAATACATCAGTTAAACAAATATGCCTTACAATTGCTGGCCTTCTCACTTGTTTCAGACTTTTAAAAAAAACAAAGAGCCCTCCTATTCAAAACAGCTCACTATTCCATATTTGCTTTAATTTTTTGTTGTAACAGAAACCCCCAACTAAACTATTTTAAGTAAAGCACAAATGATCCTCTAATCCTGCAGTTAAAATTTTATAAAAACGCACTCCCAGACATTGCCAAATCCTCAATCTGCCTTTTGGATCATAACAAAGTCACTAAAAAGCAGAAAGTAACACCATAAATTTCTTAGGCAAACTGTTAAAAGCACTATAACTTACCGATGTCATTGCTTCTTTCAGAGGAGTCTTTCTCTAGGGTGCCGGATAGTGTACTGCCCACTAATTCCACTTTTGGACTATCACTCCTGCATTTGGATCAAGAAGAGGAGATGTTTTATTGGGAGTTTTTGTGTGGGTTACAGTAAATTGGTAGCTAACTTGCAATTAATAATGAGAGAGCAAAATATTCTTCCTTTGTAGCACCAGAGTAATAGCAATATGTCAGAGAGAGCAATCTCTAGTAAGTGGACATGCTGTATGGATTAACCTTATCTCATTTCTCCTTAGCACCTGTCAAAAAAGCCTATTTTAGACACCAGACTGTCCTGACTAATTCTTCAGATGTTCACAGCATCTCAACATGAAGGAAACCTAAGGGCAAGGGGACATTCTTCAACATCTTATTTGTAATTTTTTCTAATTGATTGGCTTGCATAAGCTACAGCAATGGACTATTTGGAATGCTGCAGAAAGGGAGAGAACCTCAGGCACGCATTGTATGTCTCAGCAGTTCCGAGTATTTGCTCATAAATGCAGCTCCTCCACCATGTTTTTGCACATTGCTTAGGAGATTAAACGATGACTACTGTTTCCATGGGTCCAAAGAACCAAGATCAGCTACTTTGTCTGAAATGTCTTTGGAATAGGCAAGTGTCAGGAGATGGGATACAGGGGAACTATACTAAAATCAAACATGAGATCAAATGTAAGCTACATAATTATTCTTTCTTTGTAGAACTTTCAATTTCACAATTACTTAAGTTTACTAAAATAATCTACCTATTGAAGTAACTTGGCATTGCACTGTCACAAATCTCTGCACTATTTACTGTGATAACAACTGTTCAATTAATACAATAAATTGTATTTGCCATCATTATCAGGTCACCTAATAAATAAAATAGTTTTTCCATAATGACTGTTCCCAGTGTAAGAAATTGTGATGTCCATAAGGTACCCAGTTTAGGGATAAAAATATAGATCTGTTCCTGAAACAGCCCAGGCAGATGTGCACTGTACAGTGCACAGCAATAATTAGCCATTGGCAGTAAAATACATAGTGAGCTCCCAAATCTTGTTGATTTTTTCCATTGGTCTCTATTTTTGATGCCATAAGCTGATGACAGATGGCCTGAACCTCAACTCATGGCAGCAGCTTCTGACCAAACCACAAAGTGGCTGGAAACCCTATCTCTGACTTCAGGAAGGCTGTGATAAAGAGCCTGAAAATTTTTATTAAAACCCAGAGCAAGTCACAGATTAAGTGAATATATATCCCACTAAACACTGTGATAGGGTGACAGGTATTCTATGAACAAAAAAATAAGACAACCAGACTATGACCTGAAAAGCAAACTATCAATGTGTCAGGCAGTCTGAGCCAGGCAGGAAACAGAAGAAATTTAACACATGCACAGAAAAATGTATTAATTGGCAAGATGATAAATCAGGGTATTCTCCAAATTATCTACCTGAATAATTAGTCTTCTTATCTTTTAGACTTTAACTTTTTTTTTTTTAAATTGCTTATACATTTGTAAACCTGTAAGAAGCAACAGTTTCTTGGCTGATGGGGCAATGAACATCTGACTGCATACTTTGTTTTGCACACATATATTTTCCAGCAATCTGAGAGCACTACGTGAGTTGGAAGCACTCTAGCAAATGCCTAAGTATGGTTTGGGAGAAGATTCTTAGTGGTGTGATTTAGGGCTGAAAGTCACAATATTTACCATTTTACTACAAAAGATACCAAGATATATGACAACAGCCCCACAAAAAACCCCCACCTTGTTGTCAGAAGAATCAACAGACCCATTATGCCAGTCTACATTCCTACTGGTGTGAAAAGAGTGGAGCCTGTCATGGTCACAGCATATCCCTCTCTCTGCTCGTGCCCATGCAGACAGGCTGTCAGCTTGACCAGAGAGATGATCAGCCTGAAAGAAACCCCACACTAATAGAAGTCCCACTGCAAACTGATTAATTGCCATCTGGAGCAACTCCCTGACCCATATGGCTGAATGGCTGCACAAAGGCTGATGCTAACATAAGGGAAGCTGCAGGAATGGGGTGCCAGGAGAAGCAACTTGCCCCTGTTAGCAGCAGCATGGACAAAGATTAGTTAAAATCAATTAGAAAGATGCACTTTCTATAGGTGTTTATGCCCTACCTGCTCCAGAGAATTGAGTTATCTATAAATTGTGTAAACACAGTATGTCTAAATAAACTGTGAAGCCTTTGGAGCAAATTGACAGCTATTCACTGTCCCACACAATTTTTATCTCTCCTATTGCCCTTGAAGCCCTACTCTGCCTCCAGTGAAGGAGGATTATATTTAAATGGAAAACCAATCATCACTAGAAAAAATGAGATGCATAGGATGCAAGCCACTTACTTAGAAGAAAATCCTCTCTGGCTCAGCAGCTACCACTGAAATGGCACAGGACTCACTTTATAACTACAGCAATTTTTCTCCTAAGGATCATGTACTGTTTTTGGCTGGGACAGAGTTAATTTTCTTTAGAGTAGTTTGCATGGCGCTATGTTTTGGATTTGAGCTGAAAACAGAATCGATAACACAGGGGTGTTCTCATTATTACTGAGCAGCGCTTGCACAGAGTCGAGGCCTATTGCCCAACCAGTGAGGAGAGTGAGGGTGGACAAAGATTTGGGAGGGGACACAGCTGGGACAGCTGACCCAAGGCATCATGCTCAGCATACAGAGCTGGAGGAAGAAGAGGGAAGGGAAGTAAGTTTGGAGTTATGGCATTTGTCTTCCCAAGTCACCACCCAGGTGATGAAGCCCAGGTTTCTTGGGGATGGCAGAACACCTGCCTGCCCATGGGAAGTTGTGAACAAATTCCCTACTTGGCTTTGCTTGCACATGCATCATTTGCTTCATCTGTTAAACTGTCTTTATCTCAATCCACAAGTTTTCTCACTTCTGGCCTCTGGATTCTCACCCCAATCCCACCGTGGGGAGTGAGCAAGTGGCTGTGTGGGGCTAACCTGCCCACCAGGGTTAAACCACAGCAGGTCAGCAAAAATTCTGCTGGTTCAATTTTTATTCTAATTTTTTTAGGTTCTTCAGATCTTGGAAATGGATTAAAATAATAATCTTTAATAGCAATAATTATTATAGTAGTATTAATACTACTACTAATAATAATCTTAAAATAATTACTATCTTACTAAACTGAACCGATTTAAAAACAAAATACCTTTACTGAAGTGACAGCTTCCATTTGAAGTTTCACATTTCTTAATTATCCAAGCAATTCAAAGTCTATTCCATGGATTATTTAATTATGAGAACTTCCTGACCTCTTCCTATAAGACACACCTAAAAGTTAAAGCTTACCAGCCAAAAAAGTTATATGAGATACATCTATTAATTTGAATTAGCTGATAAAGAAATTCATGGGGAAACTGCTAGCACTGTGATCAATATGCATCATCATCACCTTAAAAGTCATCTTTCGTTCTAAGTTAAAATTCTTTCATATATAATGGTATTAGACAAAATGAAGAACAATTTTTTTCTGCGCTAGACACAGGAGAGTCTGGACAATTACGAACATAAGTTACTGTTTAGGTCTGCCTTTTCCTTTTGGTAACATGAACATTGAAATTTCTTTAAAAATACATGGTTTCTTTCTACAGTTTTGTACTTAAGGAAAAAAAAAGGAAAACACAAGAGCAACAAAACAGCCCTCCAAAACTCCTAACGCTTCTCAAAAGCTGTAACTACCTCTGATAAAGAGCATCATGTAACTACAGAGTAGCAACCAACATTAGAGCATAAATACTTGACAGCATATTCTGCAGTGGCACCAGCTAAAAGAGCATTCTATGAAGACACATGTATTTTGCTAAAAATTGATCTAAAATGATCAAAGAAAACCAGACTGTAACCAAGCTGGCAGTATTTGAAATGTGCATTGTCTAACGCTCTTCCTCAGTACAACCCAAGCTTTTCCCCTGACTTAGTGCCTGGGCTAAGCGCAATAATTTGAGGTAAATTAAGAAAGTCAACATCAGTGCAACATACTGATGATGCAGGTATTTCCCACGTGATTCTGCAGTAACTGTGTGTTCATCAGTAGAAATAAACTAGCAATGAACTGCTGTTCTTGAGACGACAGTTATGATCCAGCCAAGACACTTTCAAGAACTTTCTTTTTTTCTTGTTGGTCTTTAAATACTGTGAAATAAATTGTGTCATAAACTGTAAAACCTAACTTCTTTAAATGTGTGGTTTTTTCCACTAATCCCAAAAGCACTGGACAAAGGAAAAGAAATACCTTGTATGAGTCACAGGCACAACTGGTCTTTCTGGTCGTCTCGGGGGCAAGGTACCAGGTCTATTCACAGAGTTGGCTTTGGGTGGCCGAGGTTTCTTGGGAGGTATAGCAGGAACTGAAGGCTTCTGCAGGTCTAACTGTTTTTGCTCTCTCTCTGATCTTTCTTTAAATCAATCATTTCCAGAAAAAAAGAACATGGGTATTATTAAGTGGAATTCATTTGCATTCACAAGTCTACAATTGAACAAGAACTCTTCTACCGTAGATATATTGTATAAAAAGAAAAAGCTTATTTCCTTTCTACTCCTGTTCAAAATCATTCTTTATTTGAAATAACACGTTTACCACAAATCAGTTGTTTGCCCTGCCTGACTGTTCTGCCTTGTCACTCCTCATGGCCCAAATGTGTGTGCAGTGTCTGAATGGGAATAAAAATTTTTAATTTTAGTAACTTACTGCTTTCTCAGTGTAAAATACCAGAATGGCAAGAAATTACAATGGAACAATTTCCCATGAGTACAACTTATATTAAATTCTAAAGTTAGAAGGTCACAGAAATAATTATGCTAGATATTCTTAACATATCTCGGACAAACAGAGAAATACCATATCCGGGGGGACAAAAAGTGTGTTTCTAGTAGACTACAGTTAAATGAAAATAAAATACGGGCATAAAAATTTAGCAGTGTTTAGCAGGATGTGAGCCTGTCAGAAAAATCAGACCTTTTATTTAGGTTTTTAAGCAGACTTATATGCTGAATTTTTCAACTTGCCAGTGAAAAACAAGATCATTTGCAGAACTGACTATGCATAGTCAGAGAGTGCCACAATGCCAATATCCGATGCCAAATACACAAAGCCTGCGAATATGTAAAGTACAATACACATGACTAACTCTTGTAAATAACATGCTCTAAATTCCTAACATGAAACAAACATGTAAACACGTTTGTCACACCAGAGGAAACCTGATTTTTCTTAAAGAAAGGACAAAATTTTCAAAGGGGCCAAAGTTCTGCCCTCTGTATCCTACTGTGTCAATACCCCACGTCCCTTGACAACCCTGTCTATTCATCATAAATATTACACCACTGTATACATGTAAGAGGTATTGGGAATGGCACAGGGTATTGCATAACAGGTTCTAGGTTTCAGTATGAGAGGATCTTGGAATAAATCACCAGAAAGACAATTCACATTAGATTTGGAAGAGTCCAGTTAGCAACTATTGTTAACAGGCAGATACCCTTTTCCAGCACACTGCCAGCGGATGCAGTCACTGGGTTCTCAGTGACACTGAAGCTTTTCCTGCATACTGTGTAATTTTTACACACTTAATCCTATGACAATTTATACTGCATCAGTGTCCAAGAATCTAAACTATGCATGAGGGACTAGGCAGTGTGCCAGCACAAAGAACCCTCCTGTGGCACCTCTGCTGCCACACCACAACTGAGCAACTCCTGCCACTCCCTGGTACTTCTAAAATGTAGGCACGACTCCTACAGCCTCTTTTCAATGCCTAGAAAAGTTACAGATATTTATAGCCTGGGACAGTAACGTATTTAAACTTCCTCTGCTGTTTTGGCAGTTGGCTTTGTAAATCCAAAAATGGAAAGCAAGGAGGTTTATTGCTAAGATAACTGTGAGAAGCAGCACACATAACCAAAAGTAAGCACATGTAGAGGAAACTGCTAAAACACCTGTCAGACCACTAAGACATATAGCCAGAAACAGATCTTGGTGCAAAGTCCGAAGGTTGTGGCACTAACTTATAACTGCATATTATACATTTAGCCACACAAGTGTGTTTTAAAAGGCTGCAAGTTTAAATACTGAGAAATTAAGAAATTCCATAAACAAACTTGTCTGTACAATCCAATAGTCCACTTAAACATACGAAACTCAACATCATCTTCAATTAGAGAATCGATGTAACTACTCTCCTGAAACTATTAGGAATGCACAATGAACACAATGAAACTATTAAAGGTTTAATTTGCTTGTCCCTGCTCTGTGTGGTATCGTGTCCCATTTCTCACAATGTTCAAACATGGCTTTGAGGACAGAACTTTTTCTTTTCTTCACAGCCTTGCCTATGACTTTTGTGACTATGATAATGGGGTGATTCATAAGCATTAATGACTATATCTCACAAAATCCCTCTTTGATGCAGTAAAACCACCAACCCTACTTTCAACTAGAGAAGCAAGACAGATGTTAGAAAAAAGTACACGCTAATCTGAGGAATCTTACTTGATCAAGGACCTGGGTTTTACAGAGCTCTGAGCTTTTTACAGCATTTCATGTAATGAGAGCAAATCTCCCCTTGACTTCAGTCGTGGCTGGTGTATTTAAAAGCTCTGGATTGGTACAATTGAAAATCCTGAATTTAGTCCATAAGCAACAATGAGATCCTTTCCAAAATGTCTAGCATCACAATCTATCAGAGTGGGAAACAAACATCCAAACAATACACTTAATGGAAACGGAGACTTTGAAATGAGAATGTGCATTGGTTCCATTTGCCTCATCTCTCTGCAGAGAGCAGGCAGGAAAGCACATTTCATACCTTTTTCTTCTGTTCTATTAGGAAGACATTCTGGCCTTTCAGGTGGTATCTTTTTGATTTCATGCTTTCGATCTGTGGTCCCTGTGAAGGAAAAATAATTTGGAATTCTGAACAAGCCAACAAACCAGTACACACAGCCACATAAGATTTAATTCTACAATTTCTTAGGCTTTTTGTATTCCCCAAACTGAAAATATCTTGCTAAAACTGAACATAAATCTATTTCAAGTATTTGCTTGCACCACAATGACAAAAAAGCAACAGGATGTTTATGTGTTTATAATCAAGTTCACAGTTTCCAAACTGTGCACCCCAAAAGAATAGACACTTTCAGACCATTCTATGGGGAAAAAAATCAGTAACTACAGATTTTTAAATATGGACAGATCCTTTACCATTACAGACATACTTAAATGAAGAGCAGCTCAACATTATGCAGAAACATTAGGAATAAAACAACTAATTGGGCAATGCCAAGAGAATACTTGATAGAGCCAAATATATGGAGTCTATTTTGGACTAAGTTAACCCATCTCCCCGTCTTTTTCACCACTAGTACTACCTGTTCACTTCCACATATTAGAAGGACGAGAAGAGCAGTGCTGGCAGTATTCTACATGACTATTTTAATTGACAGCTTTTGGCCTGGAGGTGTAAGCCCCTACCGCCTTCTGCCTCTGTACTAGTGGCCCTGGCACACTGACTTCTATTGCTCCAGGGAATATGGGAACTTGTGGCATCAAGAATGGGAAGACTGTGCAAAATTTTCCTGGCACATGCAAGCTGCAATCTTCTAATCCCCATATTATAAAAAATGCTTTACTGGATATTGGCTTTGCTGCATTGGCTAACCAGTAGGTGCTAATGCCATTTCAACTTCGTAGTGTTGAAAAACCACTTTAGGTAACACTATTACTATCTCAATAAAAATTATAGCAGAAGAAAAGCAGAGGAGGCAGGGCAGGGAATACAGGGCAACTTTTTGCTTTAATCTGTTCTATTATATGCAGTTCTCAGGTGCATTTACATTTTCTGAATGTGCTGTTGCAACTCCCTTCTGCAACTGGTTCCTAGAAATAGGTGCTCACCAGTGGTGATCACCAGTCATTGTTTCTTTATGTGTGCTGTTGGACAGGCAATACTTGTACGACTTATCATGTCAATAAACAATATTAAAATCTCATTTTATGGTTGGATTCGATGATCTTAAGGGTCTTCTCCAACCTAAATGATTCTATGAGAAATACTTCACTCCTGACAGGCAAAGCTGCTGCTGCAAACCATTTAAAGCCTTTATACACAAAAGTCAAGCAAAGCACAAGTCAACATACTGCTAATCTTGCACAAAGAAGTGTGTTCAAGAAAAAAAGACATACAAGTGTCTAATTACAGTAAGATTAACAGTTATCATTAACACACTGAAGGGCATTCTCAGGCCAAGTCTAAAGCAATGACCCTACAAACACTGAGGAGCTCTCAGGCTGAGGTGTACTCCCGGCTTGGGTTGTGACCTCCAAATTAATCGCACCCAGGCAGGCACCACGATCCTGACTTAACTTCCAGGGGAAGGTCACCTGCAAGGAAGCTCTGGGGAGCTCAGTATCAGCTCCCAGATGAACTCAGGAGTATTGCCACCCTTTGGCCCAGGCACAGTTGTATTGCTTATCCCAGCTGCTCAGTGAAATGCCTACAGCTTTCCAATGATTCTATACAAGGCACTTGTGCTCCTAAATTTGTCTCTCTCTTTTTCACCTTGCTTTGTAAGGTAGTGCAGAACAGACGGCCCTGGCAGCCTTCTATGGTGGAGAATTTGGAAATACAGCCAAAATTCTATATTTGCCATAATAAAAACTAGTCACTTCTTTTACATATATGCCACTTGTACTGCAAAGCCCAATTCTAATTCTCTGCTCTGATTTTATGCTCTGCATCAGAAAATACTGATATTTAATTATTTAGGCTGCAACTGACAGTATTCAATTTATTCATCACATTTGACTGGTTAAATATGAAGAACATTACTGGAAGCTGTTACCTACTACCAACAGTAAGGCCTGACATGGAGATGTGGTAAAACACAGTGTAATCTCAGTGAAGTGATAATTTGACAAATATAGGATGTCTAGTTGATAATAAACATAGGACGATTTTCAGCTCTAAATACCTGTCAGAAGAAATTCTTGAGACTGATCAGCCACGACTTGTCAAAGACTGATTACAAAAAGAAAGAACTGCAATAGTCCTGGCTTTGACTTAGATGGCCCTAATCAAATTGCCTGCATCCTTTACGAAACCATTTTTCCTTCTGAAAATGGGCACATCCTGCTTTGGTGACACAGCTAACGAATTGCATGCAAACAGGTATATATTAAAGGTGCTATTCTCTAATTATAGGAATATAAATTGAAAGAAATATAATGTTTTATAGAGCTTTTTCAAAACATGTCAGGCCATAAAATCAGTTGTCACTAAGACATGGTTAATATACTACCACCACTAGATGGCAAAGTCATACTGCTCTCTCTGGACACCGTTACTGAGCTTAGAATCAAATCTATGTTTTCATGAGTCTCAAGACAGAGTGAAGAACAAACCATGGCTGTCAATAAGCAACCCAAATATTTATAGTCATGATTCTATAGGCAAAGAACTGCATGACAAATTCAAACTAGTTAAATTACAGCATATTGATTCACAGTGAATTGTACACTGGTGTAACTTCTTATTCTATTAACAACTCAAGACTGTAGGAGAGGGAAATTTACTTTTTAAAGCACCAAAAGCTAGAACAGATCACTGTAACAAGAAAACTATCTAGCTAGATTGGATGAATCTGGTTTTTTTTTAATGAGTGCCAGAAGTGGGGGAAGCACTAGTGCTGCTGCAGAATTTTTCCAAACTGACTGGAGTAAAGGGATTAAAGAATTCCAGCCACAGTTATGTTTTCACACAATTGCAACACAAATGAAAACACTGGGAGCATCCCCTGCCTTGTGATTTTTAATTTTACATGAATGGAACTGGAATTTGGTTTCCAAGGTCAGAACTGAGAACTGCATAGATACTTTATCTGTTTCTGGTTCATGATAAAAATAAATCATGCAGGCACTTTTGAAAATTAGTATTGAGAGGTTGTTTTAAAATCACAAACAAAAGTTCAGCTCTCAGTATCTACACAATTCAGCCTAATATATAACAAAACCAGTTTTGCTAGAACTCATCTGTTTGAAAAACAGCATCAGCCCCTTAATACATTTGCAACACCATTATCTACATAACCAGATTCAGAATAACTCCTTTTTTTTATACTTAGGGCTACAAGGTACTGAAAACCAAGAATCTAACTGTGGCATAGGAGCTGGAGCAGCCAGTCAGCTCCAGCATTCATGCAGATCTGCAACTCAGACCACTGTGTGACAGTATTTTATAGACATGCCAAAAATCTCTTTGTCTCCACAATAAATCATATCTGTAGTGAATGCACTTTCCTCATCCAGGTATTATCAGACACCAGCATACTGGGTCTATACTGCAAAGACATGCACACAATCAACTTCAGTCAAGGAAAAGAACTGCAGAACTTCCAAAAACTGAAATGTCACACAAACAGGCTACACAGGTTACTTTAAAATGGTGCAGATGGTTGCCTGCACTACATTTTAAAAGCACACCACAGTGGTGCAGAGTTATCAACCCAAAAAGAGTCTGATGTATTAGTTGTTGTCTAGAAACCTGCTTAGCAATTTTAATAGAGATGAATTCTATACAAATTTGAATACACTTAATTTAGATTGAGATGTGCTCACTGACATGCTGTACAAAACCAGCTGCATCTTACCTGATCCTTGTTTGATGACAGGAGCTGATGGAGGTGGTGGTTTCTTCGGTCTCTAAAATTTAATAACAGAAGAAAACAGATTGCTTCAAAATGCCTGTAAATCTCATTCACGTGAAAGTTGGAGTTAATCATAAGGCTCTCAACATCAATAATTAAAAGTCATGAGACTACAGATCTCTCACATATTTCTCCTGAAATAACTTCATTAAAATGAATTTGAAGAGAGAAAACAGCATTGACAAATATGTCATTTTTATAGCTCTGCAAATAAAATAATCTATTGAGGGGTAAAAAAAAGGTTCATTTTAGGCACCTTAAGATTAGAGGAATACATGACCTTTGGCCTATTGAAGAGGTCTCTATCTTTAAAATTTAATCCTGTAAATATTTCTACCCATTTTTGAAAAAACAAACACAAAGAAAACCCCAGGTACATGTGGCAAAACCCAGTGTGTGTTTTTTGAGACTCAGATGATGCAAAAATGCAGAACACAGGAAATACTGCAAAGTTACATTTTATTCACTCACTGTGGTATATTTAGAGTTTCAGTTGTGAAAGGTTATCAGAATTTTAGATGTTTGGTGAAATGAAACAAATTAATCCAACCAATCTGTATTTTTACTTCTACCTTCTCTGTTATGACCATTTTCCTAATAGATCTGTAATGGCATGACTGAGAAACACAGCCAAAAAGCAGTGCCTGAACCATTTCTCTTCACCTGCAGCTTAGGGGAGGGATGGCTTTTCTTCTCTGCTCATGTTTGTGAATGTACACACACCATACTGGCATTCAGGATATGAATGTTGGAATGAGTACAAAACCAAATGGAGCACCATGATGGATCAAATAACACACTTTCTCTCTCACTCTAAAAACAAAAAGCCTATCAAGATTATGAAGAAAAAATGCTAGGCAATATAATTTTTTATTTCGTATGTCCATCCTTTTTTTCTGAGATGGAGCTTATTTCCTTTGCTATAGATTGATCACAATCACTGCCACTACATTGCTGGTTATCTAGCACTGTATATTGTCTTGTGGAATTATGGATAAATGGCATTTCCAGAGATGCATAGATTTGCCAAACTTCGATCATCTATTTAAGCTGATATTGTCTCTCAAACTCTTATTGCTTCCTGCCCCCCCATTATCTTCTGTATATCTGCCTAATCTTTCAAGAAAGATCAATTGTTTTGTTCACTTGCAGTAATCAGTTCAGTCTCCGCCCCAGAACTCTCAGACCCTGGTCTGAGTGTTGACAGGGAGCAGGTTTGCTGTGAGGGCTGAGCCCTTCGAAGGGACCTCTTTCAAATGTAGCAAATGCATTCATCTCTGGAGGAAAAAAATACCAGGTTTTGCACAGACTGGGTAAGCCTAACAGCTTGAATCCCAAAAGCTGTCATCCAGCAACCCTCAGGTTTCTCCTATCACCTTATCCTGACCAGATCACCTCTTGTCATCAACCTGAGAAAAGCTGTGGCCAAGAACTGAGGAGATTAGAATGATCCTCTCTAGTCTGGCTGCTGCAGATCATTGTTCACAAAGAGAGTCCCTTACATTCTCAGAGATACTTTTGCAAGAATTTGGGCAATGTTTCAACAGGTTTAAATGCAGAAAAGTGAAAAAAAAATTGGAAAGGAAACAAGACAGGAACAATGAATGTCTTATGAAAGCGGTTGGGGAGTTCTGTTGATAATGGCTGCAGAGTGAAATAGTTGATGCTGAAGATCCAACAGTACAATGCACACACTTGGGGCTTTATTCTGGAGCAGCTGGGGACTGATCCCACTGAGTGTCCATACATCAGCAGTTGGAATACGAGATGCACTCCTTTAGTGCATCTTTTGCCTTAGCAAGGAGTCTAAGTCATGTCCCCTGAGAGGTGTCTTCCAAAGCACAACAAGTGCAGATGGACAAATGACAGATTCACTACAATTCACTCCTGATTACAACTAAAGCAATCACGTAGATAAACACAAAGAAGAAAGGGTCCTAGGGCTCACTAGACAAAGTGGCTTTAACTGGAAGCTGAAGAGGGAAACACATAGTTTCAAAAAGGCAGACAAGGATCAGAAAGGGTGTGGTGTAGAAGAAGTCTTAAGAGTGCTTAGGGAAACTAAGAAGAAATGAAGAGAAGCAAGAGGGATTTACAAGGCTCTGTGGCTGGGATAGAGGCGGTGAGAAAACCGAGAAGGTGATGGAGACAGAATAGAAATTAAGCCAACAGATGGGAAACCAGGACTGGTTGGACAAGAAGAGAAGAGAACCACAGAGCAGGGACAAAGACTAAGAGGGGAGAGGAAAAGAAGCTGGATAAAAAATTTGGTCTAGGAATAGAAAGTAAATCCAGATGGTGATTTAGACTCAGGTAGTGATCTCAGGGGAAAATCCTGTAATGAAGACCACCTGAGAGGGGGAGATGGGGACTAGGTTAGTGAATAGCAAAGGCCTGTGACAAATAGCCATGTGTGGAAAATAATCAGGTTTGGAAAACTGGGGGACTGAACAAGGAGATAGGAAAAGATCCAAAGCTTTTGTTCAACAGACAGAAGAACTACTGCAACATATACTTTCAGAGCATAGGATGGATTCCAAGGTTTCTGGATCACATCAGAAAATACCTGACAAAATCACTGGAAAAGTATTTATCTCCTTCTCTCTTTGCACTGATTCAAGCAAAGACAATCTATAGTCCTACCAGTCACTTACTCATGTAGCCAGATCTGTGGCATTTTAAAATGAATAAAATTTTATTCCCCACATTTAGAGCAAACGTAGCTTCAATTTCTAAGTGTCTGAATATCTAATTTATTCTACAAGCTATATTCAATTGTACTCTAAAAACACTTTAAAGGTATATAATTTATGAGTTCAAAAAGACTGAATAATTTCACCACAAAAAGATTTTTTTTCTTCTATAATAGGCTTGCTATGTCTTAAGGTTTATGGTTTCTGCCTCTTCTGGAAATCACCTTCTTTTATCATTAGGCCTAAGGCCAGGATATCCACTCTGCTATGGAATTGCATTTTCATCTCCCAGCACTTTTGCTGCTCCTCTACCTTCATTTTCAGTAATTACCATGTGAGCCTCTGTGAGTTGTTTAATAGTTGTTTTATTAAGCTTCCCAGGTTATTTAATTTTTGCCTTTGGCATCCAATTTTTATGGCCAAGGACTGAAGCTGAGTGTCAGTAAGTCTTAGTTTTATCACAGAAAGCTCACACTATCACGGTGAAATGCTCATCATCAAAATCCTAGTTGCAAGCTCTTAATATCCCACTGATGACTGAAAAGATTCCTAAAAATGGAATGGACTTTTGGAGAATGTAATCCATTACTTTATTCCAGGAAACTGCAAGATTTCTGAATACTGTCTGGCAAATAACCATGCCATCTTTTGCAAATAAATAGAAACTGAAAATGCTTGTGCACAGATTTTATACCTTCCTTTTTAATAATTCTGAGGTCAAGAAACATGCCTCTGAACTACCAAAAGCTCATTGTGTTTCAAATTTCACAGTTAAAATGTCACCTTTTTTTGTTCTGGGACAGTGCTTGTCTGCTGTCCATCAGCATGCAGGTGGTACACTAATATCTCATATTCCACCACAAACACAATGGAGAAGAGTTGAGAATTCTGGATATTGTTGCATCACATGGCTCAGTCCTGGGACCTCAGTTCATCTCTCTCTCCAATTGTAGGTCACAGGACAGTGTAGTGATGGTGGGGTGACTGGATGGGCAAATGAAACTCCATAATATGACTTTAAGTGCCACACATTCTCTCCATGGATACTTTTTAACCCAGAAATTTGTTTCCCTTATGTTTTTATGCTATTAAGCAAGAAGTAAAACTTTGTCAAAACCACATATCCAAAAGAGGATTTCTTTCAACTCTTCTTTCATTTTGTATTCTCAAGTAAAAATGAAAGAATATATTGCTTACCTCTTTTTCAAAATCAGAAGGAAGAAGCTTGACAAAGTTATCTGGAAACACACCTCGTCTGCCATTGAGTTCTCCTTCCCACCAACCCACATCAATGCAATCCTAAAAAACAGCAAAATAAAATGAAAACCACCATGTGCTTGTGTGCTGAACAGATTTGTGAGCTGAAGCGCTCTTTTGCATAATGTCCTGCCTTTTTGCTAGAATAGCACCATTTGCTGGAGTGCCAGGTTAACAGGGTAATCTACCAGACAAAAACTTCAATAGTCACCCTGCATTTCATTATCACATGGAGCAGCTAGGAAAGAACAATAAACATGCTGTAAGAGCTCAAGACCTTGTCTGTGTCTAAAATATTAGTTCACCGTTTGATCTATTAAACAAGCCAGCATTTTGAGCATGCATGACATTATGCCTCTCTGACTTCATTTTACAGAAAAGCCAATAACTTAATTCAACATCATACATCCCAGGAGATAAAAAAGCTCCTTTATTTCCCATACTTTCAAAAAAAGCTTGATGCATTAGAATTATTAAACTTCATCACACTCTAGTTAATTATACACCTGATCAATATCATTCATCAGCTTTTTCTGCAGCATTTCTGAGCAGCACAATGCAAAGTGTGCAGCAAAACAATGTACAGAAAATAAATGAATAAGTAATATCAGTGAGTCTAAATGATGAAAAAATAGTATAGCTATTTCAGTTATGAATAGTAACAGTAACAGCAGCCACAACCATTTCAGAAAAGATTAAAATTGTTCCTTAAGTCCTCAGTGCTCCATGTTCACTTTTATTCATGTTTGCTACAGAGAACACTTCCTGTTGAGATTTTCCACATTCTTCTCTCCTGAAAGCTGAAGCCGAACTAATTCAGCTGTTTTCCAAAACACAATTACAGGAAAGGCACCCATTATCTGCTCAGTCTTAAAACCATTTCAGCCAATTTTTGCAGCTGGCTCAGCATCAGGCTGGCCATGATTTCATGATTTCCATAAACCATTTGTTTCAGCTGCTAAATGGATGACAGAATAATGCATGTTAACTAATGAGGTGTACCAAGTCTTAGAAATCTTGTTCACAATGACTGTGCTTGTTATTTTTCTCTAAGTTACAATACACAAACACTGGATGATATTTGAGAAGAAACAGACCAGCTTTAAAAAGACAATTGTTTTTATGCTTTGGGGGTGTTTTTTGGTTATTTTTGTGTTCTATTAGTTAACTTATTTAGTCCATCCTGAGGTAGAATATGTGCTAACTAAATACACCAGCTAAATAGCCTGGTTTCTTGCATCATCTCTATTTTGGTTGTTTTATCTCCTCCTCATACCTCAATATTTTTCTCTGATATAATGCAGGCATTGAATGATCATTTCATTCTTTTTCTGAAAATTTTCTCTCATACCTAATCTGTGTATTTCTTCTGTATTCTCCCTTCTCTTTAGCAGGGTGACGTTCACCAGGGACATTTACATTTTATAGACCTTCCTGGGAGTTATTTAGGAAGTATTTACCAGTTTGTTAGTGAGCAGGGCTCATTCGTGACTAGCTGATGTTTTCAGAGTATCTGCTGAGTGCATCCAGGGCTGTCAGGGACTCCAAGAAGGACCAAGATAATCAGTAAGTCATGCATGGCATGGACAGGCACTGTGCAGGATACTGCTCTTTCTGCAGAGCCAGCACCCCTCGTTCCTGAGGTGAAGGCACTCTCCCACTTGGCTCTATCTGCTTGCACAGCCCAGTCATCAGTGCACTCAACTGTTCTATCACATGGCATGTTTTATAATGCCCTCCACCCCCCACGCTGCTAATCCGAAATTGCCAAAACATTTATGACCCAATTTAGATTCTGAAAAATATTAAGAATAATTCAAGCATCCAGACACGAAAAGCTTGTGCTTCAAGTAATTGCATAGCTTAGTGCTAGCTAATAATCCTGAGTGAGCAACACAAGATATCACACATATTCTTTTTAGGTTTGATTTTTTTATGACCTTAGGAAGCACAAATACTATTCCTGTTTCCTCATTTTATTAACACATGTGAATTTTTTATCCAATACTTTTTTAAAGCCCATTTGTTCTCATGAAGCGCTGTTTGTGCCACACATTTATTAATCCCAAACAGGTGCGGGTTTTTATTTTTTCCCCCCATCTCCAGTTTGTCACTCAGGCTTATGCAGCCAATCAGCACACCAGATTTTCACACAGTAAGCAAATCTCTCTAGGCAGTTTCTCTTTAATTTTCTCATTTACTTTATTTGCAGGAGGAGGCTTATGTGTCACCAAGAAAAGAGACAGAATGAGATTTCAGAAACTAAAAGCTACAGATGGGATCTGGTGAAGAATCTCCATGGCAGTGCCCTCCTGTTACCCACAACTGTGGGCTTGCTACGCCTCAGCAACCTCTGGAAGCTGCTCCAAGATGCTGGCAGCAGGTAGGTCTTCATCACGAGACACATCACCATTCAAGCATACCTGGTTACAGCTGCACAAGCTGCCTCAAGGACTGGCAAATGGCAGAGCTATGAAGCACAGTCAAGGCAACAGGATTAAAACATGTCTGCTTGGGAACATTAAGCAAAACCCACTCCTCCCAGACCCTCACCAACCATGCAATCTTAACCATATTGTCTTTCTTAACATATCTTCATGTATTTAAATTCAGGCAAATGGCTGCAATTTCAAATTGCAGATTTTCTAGAAAAGCTATCAAGCAATCCAGTATCAATATTCCAAAATTTATTAACAAGTGGATCTTTGCTTTATCTCCACGTTATCTGTCACACTCATGTAACAATGTAAACAAACAAAAGTCAGACAATGAAATATCCCAAAAGTCCTATGAAAAAAATATATTCCAATTACTAAAAATTTATTTTTGTTTCCTTTGATAATAATAATAAAAAAAGAAAACAAAATATTTACAATACTGAAGAGTAAGACATGGCAAAAAAGAAGAAATTGTGTTTTAGAGATACTGAAGTTCACGCAAGTTAGGTGATAGGTGGCTCAAAATTTAGCTATTGTAAAAATCAGCTACCAAAGCTTAATTTGGAGACTATACCCATGTACTCATTGCAGTGACAGTGCAGTCAGAAACCTTTGGCTCACTTTGCCAAGCCTGCTTTGGTTGTTCAGGCAGAGGCAGAGTTGTGAAACAGAGAAATCAAAAATCTTAGGGGGAATTTTTGGCAGTTTCTTATTAAAATACAAATCCTGGTTTTATCCTCATTTCCAGTGAAGTAAAATAGAACTGTTAATGTTGAAAATGACCAGCACTGCCAGGTCCACCACTAAACCATGTCCCTTAAGTGCCACATATACATGTCTTTCAAGTACCCCCAGGTATGGTGACTCAACCACTTCCATGGACAGCCTGTTTCAGTGCTTGACAACTCTTTTGGTGAAGAAATTTTCCCCACTATCCAAACATCCCCTGGAACAACTTGAGGCATTTGCTCATGTCCTATCACTTGTAACTTGAGAGAGCCTCACAAAGATGAGATGTGTGTGCTGTGCTGGTCAGCAACTTCCTACCATTGTCCCCTATCCCTTCAGGCACTGTGTTCAGCCAGGCAGAGTGAGGATAGGGAATCCTGTCTATCATGCATCCTGTCTGCTTGTTGGGCGTGCCCCAGGGAAGGCAGGGTGTGATTCTAGCTGCCTGCCTGTCTCTCTCTCACTCCCCGATACTCCTCAACATACACGGCTCCAACTGGAGCTCTGCTGTGATGCTGAGGAGCTCCTTTACTTAGATGCACTTCCCACAGGTGTGCTCACTGCTTCTGGCCAGTCCTGGTGTAAGAGCAGGGCACCCCTGCAGCCCAAATCCTGGGTATTCCCACTGGAGCCCTGGCTGGGCAGCCGCATCAGCTGTGGTGCGTGCAGAGCTTAGAGAGGCTTAGAGAGGTGTTCTGCTGGGTGGATACCACTGCTCCCTGGTCAAGCTGATGGATAACATCACTCCCTGGTCAAGCTAATGGACACCACTGCTCGCTGGTCAAGCTGATGGATAACATCACTCTCTGGTCAAGCTGATGGACACCACTGCTCCCTGGTCAAGCTGATGGATAACATCACTCCCTGGTCAAGCTGATGGACACCACTGCTCCCTGGTCAAGCTGGCCGAGCTTCAGTGCCCATCCTGTAGTTTTGTTTAAAAATCTTGTATCTGATGAACTTAATTCAAATGACTTTT
Source organism: Dendrocincla fuliginosa (assembly GCA_035047845.1). NCBI lineage: Eukaryota > Metazoa > Chordata > Aves > Passeriformes > Dendrocolaptidae > Dendrocincla > Dendrocincla fuliginosa. Next base: position 103,061,540 of record JAWWMO010000001.1, read on the forward strand.
TAGAAAATGAAGTAAAGAGAAAGAAATAAAAGCTCTTCCGTGGCAGAATCAACATCCATTCTAATTCCAAGCTCAGCAGTTCCTGAATAAGGGATAAAAATCTCAATACACTGGATTTACTACCAACATTTATTTTGTACTAAATATTAGGGCAAAGAATTGAACAAAATGCAGTGATGGAAAAAACAGAGAAGTGGAGGATTTTTTTAGAAGGCATAATCAAACTTTATAAGAAATAAATATTACACAAAATATAAGGTACTAAAATGTCAGCCTCTGCTGGAACTCTTACTAAGTCAGAGGGAATGGTAAGTGTGGGAGAAATGACAACTACCAGAAAACCAGAATATGGGCAGCTTTTGGCAAAACATTGCCAAGAATTTTAAGGGTATACAGAGGTGAACTAAAAAACATCAGTCTTCTTGATGTGAAGAATAAGGAGAGAACTATTCTTCATGCAATTAGAAGTGAGACATGTAAGCTGTGAATAAAGTTGGAAGAGGGAATCACCTGGAGAAAACAGAGGGTTTTTTGTTTTTTTTTTTAGAAGAGATTGTTAACACAACAGCAAAAAAGAAAACAAAATACAAACCCAAACCAATGATAAAATAAGAAAGGGAAGAACACAGCTCCACACTGAAACTTAAGTCTGTGGTGACTAAAAGCATAGGGACAGAGGAGAGGGGGAATAGAGAGGTACCTGAATAGAGAGACCAACCTTGAGCCATGCAGAGATATTTTAACCTAGGCAAAAAAAAATTCCATTTGGAGCACCAGATTTATCATACTGTTACTGAATATATGTGAAATATAGGGAGATACATAAGTAGGGTTGACAGCATAAGATCATGTCTTAGTCTCTTCCCGGCAACTACAGTGATCCTGCAGCCACTCTAGACACACAGAGTATCCTATATTAAGAGTTTTCTTAGCAGCAAAACTACTGCTCTCATATTAGAACAAACTCCATGCTGTTCCTTCCCTCGGTGCTCTCAATCCAGCAGTAAAAAAGCAGAAGCCAGTGGAGACTGAACAAAAGCCTTATACTAGGTGGTCTTACAAACACTGCACTCACTGCACAGAAGCAGCTGTACCTACACACACACTGCTGACAGGACACTAGCCCATGTCATCTCCCCAGTGCAGGATACAGCTGGTCACAGCACAAGAACACAAACTGTCCTCCAGTCAAACACCATGGCTGGTTTTCTTTGGCAATAAAAAGGGTGACAACGGAGGTTGATAAGGCAGAGCTGTCAGTCCCCTGCTACCTTGATGTCCACTTTACTAGCTGATATCTCACTCAGGATCACGAAATTAAAAGACTCAAGTTCACACCCGGTAGGTGACATGCCCCTCTCGTGCCCCACCCACGAGCTTGGCAGTGACAGATTGCCCCCTTATGCAAACATGACTGAACTCTCCCTCCTGGAAATGCTCACAGCTTCACAGCCTTTCCCTCTGCTCCAAGGAGGCAGGAGTTTCATATACCCCAAAGACAGAGAGAGTTTTATTTCATATAAAGCTCTCTCTCTTTTTTTTTTTAAAAGAAAGGCTTGGTTAGTACAGATGGATCTATTTCTAGCCAACGCTGCTATTTGCACTCTAAGCATGAGCCAGATGAAAAGAACATGAAGGCAACCAACACTTTCACTGAAAATGCAAAGCAGCACTTCTAGTTGTGAACATATTTATAATAAAACTCTACTATTTGGATTTTTTTCATTATTTTGCTAGGAGTCAATAAAGCATGCAAGATTACTATAATTTAAACGTTAGACATGCTCCAGTGTTTGTTTTCCTCCAAGTACTGTGCATTATTTTAACTTTTTTCTTCTTGGAGCCACTTATAGGGGAGTTGCTATGTGCTATGAGACTGTTCTTAATCCCTTAAATAAAAACCTGTAGCTACTTGGCTGTGTTTCATTAGCATTATAATTTTCCTCTCGCCTGTGCTCAGAAGCTTACTGAACTGGACAGTAGATCACCACTGAAGTGGGTGCAAGTGCACTCAAGATTGCTCTCCTCAGCATCAGCAGCTGTCCGATAGTCCCTGGGAACTTGCTGACCAAATCCTGCAGCTTTCCCAAAGCACAAGGCAGCCTGAGAGCACCCGAGCAAGGCTGGCAGGGGCTGCCCATGAAGCTGCTCCTTGAGGTACAGCAGTGCCATAGCTTGCAGCGCACAAGGGGCATAATGAAAGCTTCTAAGAGATACAGAAACAGTCTGACAGCCAGACAGGCATCTGCTCCTTCAGCCAGGCTTTCCATTTATTCCATTTCCTGCCTTTTCCTCCAAAGCAACCAGGCCTTCAAGGCAGAACCCGCTGCCTCGTCTCTTGCTACCTTTGGAAAGACTGAATATCTCAGGGAGTGCCCTGGCCCAAGTTCATCTTCCCCCTCCCTCATCTACCTTCGGAGCTACCCCTAGTGAAGAGGAAGGCTTTTGTTGGTAAAAGTAAATGAGAGATTTTTTCTATTCCCCAAGGTCCCAAACTGAGTAATAAGCCATGTATTTATCTTCTCTCCTCTCCATGACTTGAAGTGCAGCTGTGTAAACTCTTGAAGGGATACATCTGAAAAAGGCCAATCTTCTCAACTGTAAATAGGACTTCTGTTTTTCGGAGGGAGCAGATCACTGCACAGGCTGGTCCTCTGAGCATGGTGTTACTTTGCAACAGTGCTAAAATATGAAGCTATAGTTTTGACATCAACCCATAATTGCTGAATTTTTAGCTTTTTGATTAGAAGTTTTTGATACAAGAACATTTCACCACACAGATTTCATCATACAGCTAAGATAGGAACCAACACCAAGGACAAGCAGGCCCTCAGAGAAGTGTACATGTACTCTTGAAGTGCTCAGATAATGAGTTTTCTTCTCATGTCAGTAGATGTACTTGCAAACATAGTTATCATTTACAGAGATCTACTAAAAAAAATGGCCTGTGAGAATTATCTTTTTAATTTAAGATTTATAGATTGCTAAGGTTCAAATATACAATTGCAAACAAAATTTACAATGTCAAAATTCAGCTGAAAAGAGTAATGAGATATACCATAATGGTGCGGGGTTTGAAAAAGTAAATTTTTTCTGGTAGATACCACATTTTCATGTAAATCTCCATTAGAATACAAAGTTCCTCACAAAATTAAAATAAAAAAAAAATCAATCCCAGCAGTTGGCAGCTGTGTTCATTAAATCTCTGCTATGCTATCCTTCTGCCCTTCTGAAGTTGATCCCCATCAAGAAGAACGTTGAGCTGGTAAAACTGCATTATTCAGAAAGCCATGAATCCCTCTTACACTTGCACTGAGAGCTTTGCTGTGCCAGCTCTGCTCTGCTGGCAGCCCCCCCAGTGCTAACCCCACTGCAAGCATCTCTCCAGCAGGCTGTCAACAACTGATGGCCAACCTCATAACTTAAAGAAAAACAAACCACCACGAGTACAAACAAATGTATCTACTGGACTTTTGAAGACGTCATCCACACACACAGAGATACATATAACATATAAAGGCTTCTGAGTTGGAGGATTAAAGGCCTCAGAGAAATCTGAAGGACAGGCTCTCTGCCATTCAGTGCATCCATGGGGCCTCTGGGCTCGACTGTGGTGGTGGGGTCAAGAGATCCCAACTCTCCCAAACGCTGGAGGAGATCACAGGACAGGCTCTCTTGACTTCCAAACCATCATTAAAACCACATCAGGTCTTCATTAACACAATCTCGGCATTTGGGGGAAACAACAAAATCATGTTAAAGCTGAGTAAAAAAGCAGTTTAATAATATTCAAGTATGTTTATTTTAAATGCCTGAAAAGAATTGATTTTAGAGTCTTCAGAAATTCTCATAAAACTTGGTAAAATACCTATGAATGAAGGAAAGCATCTCTCTAGAGGCTGGCATTACACTCACATTGTGCTACCTAGGGCTCCTCCAAACAATAAAGCTTTGTTACTTACTAAGCTCAGTTACTGGGATTGGGACCTTACAGTACAGTGCAATGTTTGTTAAATTCTTTGGAAAAAAAGGGCTTTGATTTAAAGCATCTGGTTAGTAATTAAGTACTCCTTGGCAGACATATGATTTTAAAAACTGGAACTGAGACAGAATGAATCTCTTAACAACTCAACTACCTAATCCAAGACAATTTAGATAAAAGAGACAGTCCAACAGACAATAAAGTCATCTTCTGAGATAGTCCTGGAAAACACCCATTTTCACTTTACATATTTCTTACAAATACGCAGATATTATGAAATACTGAAATAAAAGTATGAGAAGAAACCTCCCAGTCTGGCCCTGCTTGGCTCCTCGCCCAGGGATTTATCCTGCTCAAACCCTCAACCTGTCCCAAAAGCCCCAAGTCCTGCATGGATCCAGATCCTCCCCAGCTCCTGACAGTTCTCATGCCCAAGCCATAGGGAACCTTACATTTGATAATGCCAGTTACATCTTTTAAAGCTTAAGGAGTCAAACAGGTAGATTTTTATTTATCCATATGCTCCAAGGCTCTACTAAGAAATTCCCACGTCAATACTGTATGGAAGCAAACAGGAGAGACTGTCAAAAATTTTCAGCTGTGGCTACACTACTCTTTCCAGGCAGTGTTTTTTACTGGAAGGCACAACAAGAAGACACCTCTGCAGAAGACACAGTCTGTTCAAAAATTGGCCCAAGTTATTGAACCCTGAAGAAAAGAAACTGGCTGAGAATAATGACTGACCTGCAGTACGCAGGATGTTGGAGCAGAGGATCTAGCAGACCAGATGTATTTTTTGTTTTAAATGTCTTTCAGGCTAGATCTAACCTTTTGACTTTACATTCTGTGACTAAATAGTTTAATCAGTAATGAAGCTAAAAAGCTTTGATGAAATATTTGTACAAACAGGAAGAATTAAGTTGCTTATTGAACAAAACAGTCTCTGCTGGGGATTCACTTCATTTGCAATGTTCAGTCAGCAGAATATTGTGGAGAAGTAAATATGTTCCACATCATAAAACTGTAACACTCCAATACTCAAATTAAAACTAAATTAGCCAACACAAACATGAAAAGGGATGCTAGTAACAGACATAATTTATGCTTCTGATGAGCCAAGATAAAATATTTACGTAATTACATTTTTTTGTATTTAGAAAGATTATAAAACCCTATCACAAAATATTTCAAGGATTATTTAATGCTATTAATACTTAGATCACAGACACTTTAGGACCAGGGTCCTAATTACAATTACTAATTACTTGGCACTGTATGTGCATTTTTGCTTTCCCTTCAAATAGCTCTCCCTACCCTGAAAAGGCTGGACTTCAGATAGTGCCATCAAACCAGCAGGTGAACCCAATGTTCATAATGAAAGAGGGGATGATGCTAAGCAGTGAGTCTAAAGCCCACATTGTGAGCAATAATCACAGTTTTCCAGACGCCTCAGCATTTCAGCAATATCTCTTCTAAGCATGGGGCAGAAAAAATTCTTTCCTTTTTTATCTCAAAATATGTCACCTTTTTAGATTAGCTTGGCTGTATTAAACATACTTAAAATAAACCTAACACATTCCAAATGATGCAAATCTTAAAGCATTGCATGCATGGGGGATCCTGCTACTTCACCAATATAGCCTAACATGAACTTCCATTTGTCAAAATTCAAACTTGTGATTTCCCATGAACAATGTCTTTTCTGAAGACATTGCTGTATCACCATAATCAGTGATAACAAGGACAGGAAAAGAGAACTTCAGTGTCTACTTTTAAAAAATAACATTATAAATACACTAGTAAGAACAACACTGAAATGCTGGCTGTTCCCTTCCACCGTGGACTAATCACAGGCTTCACAGTTTCTTAAAGTGCTCAGCTCAAACAGTAGTGTCTCAGAAATGTTTCTAAAGATACCAGTGAAAAGTAAGCTGCACCTGGTACCCCATTAAACATATTGTTAGACTTTATCTCTACACAGGCCTTACTGCCTCATTGCTAATCACAGCAGCCAAGAAATGCTGCAAGATATGAATAAGTGTTAAAAAATTATTTATAAACATTTAAAAGTCTTGGCCAAGGACAAGGTTCAAGCAAGAGGAATTACTCACAGTCTGCTTCCCCTAACTTACTGAATATATTGCATTATTTTAGAAAATGGACAAAATTATTTATTTATTTATTCGATCATCAGTATCCCCACAAGTTTGATATGTCTTTTGAGGAAATGCTCATGCTTCTGTGCAGTGACACAAGCTTTACTTCATGCACTTGCTGCATGTTGAATGGGTCTCATTCTGCAGGATCTACTCCAGTTACCATCCTGCACTGGACCGTGGCTTGAAATCCAGAAAGAATCCAAACCTTTTCATTCCTATTAAATCAAAACCTACAGCGGAAAGTCTCAAGTCAGGGAAAAGTGATTCTACCTGTGCCAGCCTCTTGGCAAACTGCTGGGACAGTCCCGCTCCTGCCACCACCCCTCCCTGCTCACACCCCCCTGTGTGTCCTGTGGCCAAGGGTCCCAGGTGCAAGGCAAAAGGGCATGAGTGCAACCATCCCTTTCAGCAGCCACGTACCATCCACCACGTAAAACTGCATCTTCAGCATGCACACTTTGCAAAATGATTTCCTGTATGAAACCTGCAGCGTCACCACAAGCAGCTTTCTCCATCAGCTAAGGAGGTGGGATGTCTTGGGAGGAAAACTGGTGCCAAGAGAGCGCAGCGTAGGAGAGGGGGCAAGAACACAGACAGCAGATCAGGCACGGCTATTAGGGCTGGCCAGTGATGTGTTGAGTAATTCAGAGTTATCTCAGGAGAGAAAAGGCATGCACTGAGAGCCTTTATGGCATTGTTCTTTCTGAGGAAAATGCCTGTTTTTTTCCAGAAGTAAGCAGTAAGTGCCTTTATTGCTCACATGCTATTCTTTAAACACAAAACATCATAAAAGCTTTCTTAAAGCCATCATAAAAGCCTTTTTAAAGCTAGGCATTGTTTAGTGTTTATTTATTGTATTCCTTTCAGTTTCTGTATGCAAGATTGCTGCAGAAGTTACAAATGCTCAAAATATCTTGTATTAATATGCCAAATAGGGATATTTGCATGACCAAATATTTTATCAACCAATATTTGTCCACAAAAGTCCCATGCTGCTCTGACAAAAAGCCACTTTTATATTTCAGAATACCATATCATCATATTTCCCATGAATAACCTAATTTTTTTGCATGGTTATATTAGCAAACTGATTTCTAAAAATGAGTTAAAAGCTTGATTTCAGCTGTCAATCAAGGAAAAGCAAAAATAACCTATCATGAATTATGACTAACTTCTCTTCTTTCATAGCAGGAAAGAGACAACCTTAAATTTTATTTTGAAAGAGACAATCTTAAGCTACCATGTTTCTACTTTGAAAATTTCTACTTTCTTGCACAGTTAGATGTATTTTAAAGACCTATATATTTTCACTCTGGTTTTGTTTTACCCATAGAGGGTAAAATACTAAAAACTTCATCCTAATGGGAAAGAATTAGTGATAATACCTACCTATTATCACATACTTAAAGAAAAACATAGTCTTCTAAGTCCGTAACACACTATAACCAAAGTTTGTAAAATATGTGCGTGCTGTTTGCAATTAAAAGTGCACAGAAAAATCCACCAGTGAACTAAACCCCACAGAAATGGCTGTTGGCAGCAGAGAGGTTTCTACCCTAGAGACCCCACAACATGTCGAAATGTTCGACTGAGTATCAGCTAGTGTCCTCGTCTATCACGCCCTCCAGTGCCTGCTCCTTCCCCTGCTCACGGCCTCAACTCACTGGCAAGATGCTGGTACGTAGCACTTCCTAATTTCATCCCTTTCGGAGCCTCCTGCATCCAGCAGAGCAGCTGTTTCCCTTCCCAGCCCGACCCAGCTGAGTTCGCCTTGGCACTTGCTCAGCTCAAGAAAGTGCTCGGGACAATTCCCTCCTGCACCAGGATGAGCACTTTGAGATGCTGGGAGAGAGAACAGCAGAACTGTTTTGGCAAAAGGGCCGTACTCCAGTAACTGTCTCTAAATACAGTCAGGGTTAATTAACTGTCTCATGACTACCCTAAGTGTTGGATAATATTTAGCACTCCACAAAAGGGCAGATTTCATGCTCTAACATGGACAAGTGAAGAGAGCAGACATTGCAACAGTGGAAACAGGACATGATGAAAGAGACTATCAAGACTGAATCTCAGTAATTGTTTCCTTATACCCTTCTGCTCACCTGCACATACTTGTCTGTCTTACCACTTGACTGCATATGCTTCAGGGCAGGGACTCACTAAATGTACAGCATTTTGAAGCACAAAACTTGCAAATCTCACCGTGAAGTAAATTATCAACAGTAACATCAAAAGCAAATATAAGCTTAGCAAAACCTGATTGTTATTATGCTTATTTTAAGAAACTAGATTTATGGCTCTTTTTAGCCCAACAGAATTAATCATTACAAATTAAATTGCCATTTAGTATGGGGATTGTCTTTAAGTGTCTAGATCAGATAAACTGTCATGTATGTTTTTCACTAGTGACAGGCATTACCCTGTTGTGTCTTTCAAGGTACAATGCCTTAACTTTGCCAGCATTATTTGAACAGCATCAGCTAAATCATCTTGTAAATTCAGAATTAGCAGAACTGCCACCAGGATCAATGCTCTCCACTACTACTCTGATAATAAGGGTTCATATGAGGATACCCTCTTATTACTGTCAGCTTTTCAAATCTGCAATGATTTTTGAAGTAGTTAATCTTATTTATCCAGACCGTTTTCGTTCCTGGGAACAAAGTGGTCTTTACTGCCTAGAGCTCAGGGAGATTGATGCAGTGCAATGAAATCCTCCACACTCTTGCAAGTGAAACTGCTTTCAAATGAGCGCACAGCTGCCAGTGTGTGCTCGATGTATTTGCTTTGAAATTATTTAGCTATTACTATCGATTCTTCACACAGGTCATTTTTTGTGTGCCAGGGAGATCTTCAGAATCTTATGCAGTTTGTCACAATTTATCAGAGCTGTTAATAAATTTGCAGTGTTTGCATAAAGACTATTAAAACCGGAAAGTAGCTTAGAGTAGCTACGTCTAAGAGGGCTGGAATGAAAAATCCTGCAAGATTTTCATGATGGCAGTTGAAAATGTCACATGAATCTTCTGTTGCTCAGAAGCAACTCTATTTATTACAAATACAATTTCCAAAATGTACATTTGAGCATGATAAAACACCTGTTTGCCACTCTCCTTCAGCTGCACAGTGCAGTCATTACCAGTGTTCTTGCCCTATCCAAATGCTGTCAGGAATGTTTTGAAGACAGTAAAAAAAAATTACCTAAGGAACAGAAATGTTTGACAATACAAAAACAATCTACAAGTCAATCTTGTGGCCATCTGTCATTCATATATTTTCAGCTTATGAACATATCTTATAATCAAATTGTACAACAATCACCTTAACTGTACAAGTAAAATTACTGTATTTTGCTTTTTGCTCTCTGTCTTCCAAAGGTGTATTCTAATTAGACTCCTTTTTTGCAAAGCAAAGGCATCAGGTCTACTAGTTTATTGCCTTGAAGTTTTTACCATCTTTTACAATTCTGAGCAATATTTTCTGGTCTTTTAGAATATTTTTCATGAAGGAATTAAAGGAATACCATTCGTCCCCTTTTATTTCCACTTATTAATAAATAAAAACTTTTCTATGTGCCTACAAGGATATTCACTGAGGAAAAGGAGGAAAGAAAAACCTTCTCCAGAAATTTATAGAATACATTTATGTGAAGTTAGTTTCTGCTTTTCTTCAGTCTTTTAGGTAAATTTTAATCTAAAAGGAAATAACTAAGATATGTTTGGACTCTATCTCATACTGTGCCTTTTCCAAATAACTGGCAAATATTCTTGGCTATCAGTCTTACATAGAGCCATCCTTCCCCTTATATCTCCCTAAATACATACCATTCTGACCTGTAAGGGATGAGCCTCTACTGACTCACTTCAGTGCTTAAATAAACCTTACCAGCACATTCCCCATGTGATTAGGGAAGTCACTTGTAATTCAGCAAATCTGTTCAAAGTATTCTTTGGCTACTTCATAAAACCCTCAGCCATCTCAGGGAGTTCCATCAACATGGTCAACAAAGCATATAGTGGACAGGAGCCACATCGTAGAAGCCATTTCCATATTCAGAGACACTGCTAAATATTCACAGGAGAACATTCTAAATCAGGCAAAGTGAAACAGTTTTACAAACAAGCTAAACAAAAATGCCATTGAGGGCAAGTCACTAAATGATATTTAACTTACAGTACTTATTTTTAAATTTGCAGTTCCTCTTCCTACCAAATGTCTGATTTTCTTTTTTGTTTGTTACATGCGTATTGTTCAGGACAAAGAAGATGTTCTCTAGGATTAAAATGGCTTAGTATATGGGAAACACTGCCTCAGATGTACTTCCCAAGGTTTTGGGTTTTTTTCCGCCTGGTGCCAAATTGGTCAGTCAAAGAACTTCTTATAAAACTTACCAATTATAGAATTCATCCTTTTACTTTCATGTAAAGCACAAACAGCAGCAGCACTACTGTGTACATCATTACAATTCACCTTCCTCATGGAAAAAACAACAGCCTTTTCCAGTTTATAGCTTTTTTCCTCCCAGATATTTATGCCCAGCAATCAAAAACTTCTAAACAAACTGTGAAGTCTTTAAACACAAGCAGGAAATTAAGTGCACTTAACTATAATTCATTCTTTATAACATGATGAACAGCTCTTCTAAAAGAAAATCAACTGTTTACTCACCATGTCACTCCATGGTATTTGAAGATTTAGTATAAATTCTGGCACTGGTTTTTAGTTTCTAATCTTGAGTAACTCAAGCAATATTGAACTAAAAACACAGATCTAAAATTCTTTAATTTCTGTTTGATAATTTTTTTTGGCTTTACCATAGTGTTAAGGGTGGCTATATTTTAAGTAAGTGCTTAGTTCATTAATTTAGGCACATTATCTCAGTCTAAGCTCAAAAAATCTGATTCATAATTCCTACAAGAAAAATAACTCACACATCTAAGAGAAATATTCAAAGCTGCTGCTTTCTTAAATCTTCAGGTTTATTCTCTAAACCATTATGTTTGTTACAGGGATCTATTTATAATTTATGTAGACTGACAGCAGATTGAAATTAAAATTAATTGTATAAATTTGTAAACTCAAGAGTACACATTGGCTGTTCATTGCTTAACGTTACCAAGGTAAGGCTCTAAAGCACAAGAGGCAGGGAGATGTGGGGCTCTCTGAGGTCTGTGCAATGTTTCACTGTCAAACTAGCATTGTTTTAGGGAGAACATTGCCAAAGGCACAAATAGGAATTTTCTGGGAATTAAATGATGCCAAATTTAGAAGCTGTATCCCTGCTTGTAAGAGGAAAATATTGCTTTTACCTTACTGATGAGTGTGACGACATCACCTTCTCGGATCGTGAGTTCATCATCATTCTGTGCTTCATATGGGAATATCACTTTGCAATATTCCTTGCCTGAAAGGGAGAACATCCAATGTGATAAATTACCACTTTATAACAACTGCTTATTCAAGGGTGAATAATCTTCATAAAATATTCCACTAGTGTCTCTCTGTGCTGCTGTATTTCCTTGCCATCTTTCTCTTTGTATTTTAGACCTTCATAAACAGTATGAAATATTTAAAAACCTGCACTGATGAGCATTCCTGAACACGTCATCCAGGGAGTTGGCTCTGTAAGTCCCTAGAACCATTATCTCAAATGAAATTGCTCTGGACAGCAACCTGCCACAAACTATTTCCCTTAGAGCAAGCCTGTGTCTGACACTTGCTGCAACAGTTCTAGTGGTGTGGCCTTCCACCAGATCACACAGACTGGAAGCATAAAGGACCAAGTAGGTCGACACAGCTTATCTATCCCATTATGGGCAAGACAGCAGGTATTTCTGAATCTATAAAGATGATAAAAACAATAAATAATATATTAATGTAAATGCATTAATAGCTAAACCTTCTATACACTCTGCATAAGAGTTCTGAATATTACTCTAAAGTTTCCTTGTCCCTTTTCCTTTTACTGTCTATAAATAAGGGCATCATCTCAACTTTCATCTGGAAAATATGGGAGCCAGCACTCCTACTCAGAAATCATAAAAAGCAGTTGTCATGAAAAGCAGTTACTTTACATGTTGCTGTGCAACAGACAAGTATGTCAACGTGCCTTACAAATAAGAAGGGAATATGTATTCCAGCTGCTAAGCTATGTATAAAAATATGTGACTCTAAGACAGCAGGTTTAAAAAGACCAAATAAACTCCCTGACCATCTGTAGAAGGGCATGTGACTTTGTAGAAATGTTCACCTCATTTTAAATATTTCAGCTTTGATGATCTCTACATCTAGTACACGCTCATTTTCGATGCAGACAAGTAGGTACTTCTAGGACAGAGAAATATAAATTAATTTGAAAAAAACAGGACTTAATTTCTTTGTATTTACTGTAAAGAGAACCTCCATTATCATGCTTGTGGGTATTTGAGGCTCCACTGGGGAGGTCAGCTCAACTGCCCAGACACTAAATGCCATTTCAGACACTCATGGGTATGTAAGACACCTGCATAATGGGCAGGTATGATGCACAACCTGTGGAAGAGACAGGTCCCTCTGGCCTGACAGCTGGAGGCAAGTCAAAACAAAATACTCTGGGGGTATCTCAGACAGCCCCAGATGCAGGCTACTGATTTCAGCCCCCAGGCTTGGGCCTTGTATCTGAATTTACCTTCAGGCACTGGATACTAGAAATCTACATGGTCGGTGCCCAGACTTGCACTAGAGTAGATGGAGATCAAGCCACTAAAATGAGCAAAGCCTTGAGAGCCACTCCTTGCTCCAAGAGCAGGCACGTGTACTGGAGTGGCTGAATCACTCCTTGAACTCTCTGGACAGCAGAGACAGATCTCCAGTGGGACCCACCGACGTCCAGATACCAAACTCACATGGTTATAACCCAAACTTAGGGCTCTGACAGAGAAGCCACATCCCAACTTCTGAAGTTTAGTGAGAGTAACATCAACCTTAATGAAGCAGCCAACACACATGCATGTGAAGGGTTGCTGTCTGTCAGCACCACCAGCCTGAGAAATTATACAGTACTAATGGGGAAGAGTTCACACTGCCACTCAGAAACAGCATGAATTTTATGAGCCACTGGTTCAAGTAAACAAGAACTTCTTAGGCTTCACAGATTTATTTTTCTGAACAGAAAAGTTTAAATTTATGCATGATCATTTTTCTGGCCCTGCCCCGTACTAGGTCTGGCTGAGATGGAGTCAGTTGCCTTCACAGCAGCCTGCACGGTGCTGTATTTTGGATTTGTGATTAAAACTGCACTGGTAACACACAGCAGTACCTGCACAGCTTTCTCTTTTTCCCTATGTAGGCCAGGGCTGGGCAAGAAGCTGAGATGGGTCACAACAGCTGACCCAGGCTGAGTAAAGGGGTATTCTGTGCCATATGACCTCCTGCTCAGCACTAAAAAAAGGTGGGCTTTGGGGGTTTTGGTGTAGGAGGTTGCCATTGCTTGGAGACTGGCTGGGCTTTGATGTATTTTTATGTGAATGATTGCCTTTGTGTTGCCTCTTTGTTTTCCTGTTTTGTTCACTTATCAAACAGTCTTTATTCATGAGTTTTCTTGCTTTTGCTCCCCCTATTCTCTCCCCTATGGGGACCAAGTGGCTGAATGGAGCATTGATGCTGGCAGTGGTCAACCCACCATACTCCGAAGGAACAAGAGACAGATGAAGCCAATGAATGCAATCTTTGGGGAAAAAAACTATGAGCAAGGGAAAAATAAATCCCTTTCCCTGGTTCTGAAAGCAGGGAACACTGTCAGAGAAACACTTGCTGACTTTTCCAAACCACTGGGCTCGTGAGAACCACCAGGTCACAACTGAGATTTCAGAAGATGAAAGGAGTGTCTAAGTGCTGGTTTACTGCATTCTGGAGGGAGGGTTGGGATCTCTCTTTGTGGACCATTCTATGATGTTTCACCTGCCCACTGTCCTGTCTTCAAGACAGAATGTTTCATGTAAAAGCTGGTGGAAAGTGGACACACTTAGGTCAATGCAAAGCAGCATATAGATTAGTATAAGATTCAGCACATTTTACACTTCATTAGTATGCTACCCTAAATAACCATGGTGGGTTTTTTTTATCCTATTCTGTGACTATCCACATCCAGAAAAGCAGCTGTGCTAAATAATAGATTCAGTGAATTAGTCCAGAGTCGATGTAGATGTAACACTGCACTAAAGAAGTTGAGTGCTGCACAGTCAGACAAGTCTGTAGTTCCTGAAAACAGGCATAGCATTTCTTTTTTAGGATACAGAACAGAAGCAAGGCCGGATTCTTGGAGGTAAATACTACCTGAGCTCGAGAAGGATCATTCCTGAATGTCTATTCTCAAAAGCATACCTTGTTCCTCTATTCAATTACAAGTCCCAAGATGAAGTGGGAAGCCAAGCACCATGTACAGCTAAACAATTGCCAACAGCCACTACACGGTCATAATGGCACTGCTGAAAGGAGGAGAAGGCAGTGCAGCTTCTGCTCAAGGGGTGGATGACCCCCATGTGTTTCAGGGTAAAGAATGCTTTGGATAGCAAGTGTCTGTGGGACTTGTGTATCCCGACTCCTATAACAGGTAAGCCTCCCTCTGATCTCACTTGCTATTGGAAGACTGGAAATCTGAATCATCTTTCGAGAGGAAGACCCTGATAGGCAACAGTGGAGAGAGAGCTGTCATTTCAGCATCTGAAAAATCAGTTGATAATCAGAATGTAAGTGCTTTCTAGTAAATGGCTACACATCTTCCCTTTCTAGTTTTGATGTCAAGAACTCTATTGTGCCATAACCTGTCTGCTCTCCCTACCAAGCTCTTGAATTTTTTCTGTCTTTAAAAAAACCCCACAACAGTCCAAATAGCAGTGAAACAAGAAACTAAACTACAGAAAAATGTCAAAAATCAGCCAAATGCTGATGCGTTTCATGAAGAGCCAGCAGGCAATCTTGTGAGAGGCACAAGAGGGAGCTGGGAGAAGCTCAGAGCCGCCCCATGCTCTGAATGCTGACACAAGAACACACAATTAAGGTACAGCCATGAGAAAAAATTATGGTTTATGAACAGTGGGAGTCTGGACATACACTAAATCAATACATTTCTCTGCCTAAGAAGGACCCCCTGGGTCATGCTGCAGCAGAGCTAGGTCTCAGCAACATGGTTAGGAACCATGACAGTGACTGGACAAAGTCAGCTTTCAAACTTCTCCTAAGGGAGTGGTAGACCAACATGACTTAAGCAAGCAAAAGAAAAGCCAACAGGACTTAAAATAATATAAACCTTTAAAATCAGATTAATAAAAGCAGAGAAAAATCTAATAGGCTATGTCACATCGGTACTAAAACTGTCCTTACTCAGCAGAGTACAATACTGCAAGAGGATGTAGAAACACTTAATGTCAACAGTTATGTTTAGATAGGATGGACAAAAAGATAAAGGGAAAAACTAATTTCAGACACAGCGTCGTAGAGACCACACTAAAACTCGCTGAATTTGCGGTTTTTCAAACGGAAAAACAAAAGAGCCACAAAAAAAACCCTAAAGGTCAAAACAATATATCCTATTACAAGCCTGGTAAGTAAACTTAAGCCAAATTAAAGCTTCAAACTCGGATACTGATACTAAGCACCCCTCAGCTGTAGGTGATAAATCTTGTTTTTACATTTGACATCCAAGGCCGGGTTTATACATCCCAGATGGTTCTTCCAGAAGCCTCTCTTTTTCCCTCTGACCTGAAGACATCTTAAAAATATATCTGCTAATAAACCCCCAACAGCAGATATCTTGGAAACAGTAAGGGAGGAGAAAAGATGATACTCATGAGCTTTTCAGTCCTCATTTATTAATTTAGAAATACTTTGTCAGACCACAGCCTCTCCCTGCAAACTCAGAGCTCTTCCCCATCAAAAGAAAACAACCTGCCACAGGCAATGGGCATTGCTTAGGGAACTGTGCGAGTGGATAAACCTGATAGCACATCCTACAAATCAAACAGGCTGGATCTAATGTAGGATGTTCAGCTTCTGAACATATTCTGCACTGAGAGAGCTTGAGCTGGGAGTAATCCCATTTGAAAATACGCACCCTTAGCTACATCCTGTGATTTTTGAACTGCACTGTTCCAATTAGACTAGGTGCAACGATGACACAACCACAAGCAACTTCACTGCCCATGTCATATCCTTTGGAAAGAACAGTCATTTCCACCTTCTTTGAATGACCCCAAGGGGACAGGGTGACACACAATTCCCTTTCCTAGCATCATCCTTGTAGCTCAGAAGTTGTAGGAAAAAGAAGCAGCAAAGAACTAGATACTTGTCACAAGTGGTCTGTCACTGCCCACGCTTCACTGAGGAAAATGACACAGGACCATCCTAAAAACTATAAAGGGGTTATACTCTAAAAAGAACTGGATGTTTTATGGGGTAGTTATCATGCATCTCTGTGCAGTACCTTATGTCCCACAGTCTGTCTAAAGTTGAAAATGTGGCCTATTTCACCCAGTCCAAACACTCCCAAAAAATCATTGCCTCGAGACGGAGAACAATAGCAAGAGACAGCCTTCCCAGAGAACACAGCTGCTTCATTACCCTGGCCACTGCAAGGGCTGTGTCTCACTCACAGAATGCAGTGGTGCAATACATATTTACAGCTGCAGAGTACAGCACTGATGTCAGGCTACAGATCTAGTCTGTGACGTGGGGTTTTGCAGTAGTATAGCAAGTAAAGTCATTTGTTTGTATTTTGAGAGGCGGTTTATATATTATACTGTTCAAACCAGAATTGAACAAACTTCATTTAGTGCATCAGTGAACCAACACTTTAAAAGCATGCCTCTTCTATTTGTTCTACTGTCAGGATGAGCTGAGATGTTCCAGACAGCAGTCCACACACAAATGTACCTTCAAGCTTAAATTTCACAGGGGACAGCAATTCTGGAATTTGATTTTCTTCTTAGGCCAGGATGACACAATGTCTTCCTTTTACCTCTACTGTTGCTTCCTTGTATAGTTAATTTTTGAGGCTTAAGTATTTCCCCATCAGTGAAGTCTAAATCATACAGCAATCAAAGTGGACATAAAGAGTAATACTAAGAAGAAAAGAAGCAGCATTAAGGTGGTATTCCTCAAGCTTAAGCTTCCTGTCTTTGACTATCACTCATAAAATGTTTCTGAAATAGAATAAAGTATACAAAATCTAGTGAAAAATTACATCATCATTACCAAAACCACAAACCAGATGAAAAAACCTAAACACTATATGCAGCAGAATTTGGTTTTACTATTAATTGCTACACTCAAGACTCATAAATAGATTGCACTAATAAATATTTCCACAGAGCTTCATGAGATGCAAACTGTCAAAACACCACCTCATTAAACAGAAAACAGAAAGAGAACTAATTATGGCCCTACTAATGCATATTCAGCTATTCCTTATACCTTCTACATCGTGCAAAAAGATTAGTTGCTTGCTATGATTTTGGTATTCCTATGCAATGGCTTAACACAAATTGTAAACAGTGAGCAGAGTAATGAAATTAAGTGCTGTGGTCAATGCACTCTGTGACTTACTGCCTTTGCTATTTTGTTGTCTGCTTACTTATACTCCATTTCTGCCGTTCCAGAATCTGCAATAACTCTCTCAGACATTGTGGATGTTTTTGCTTTGCTGAATTTTAGAATCCAACAGAGCTACTTCAAAATGTATATAAATTTTCTTCAACACATCCTTTTCACCACCAGCCACTTATACTAAAAGCATGCTACATCTTAGAAGAAACAATACATCTCACCCCAGAAATAGGATTATAAACACTCATGCATGACTGTGCCATCCTATCTACATAAGAGAGATGGAAATACAAGAGAATACCCCTCTAAATCCAGGAACCCACAAATCCAAACCCAACAGCTCTTCCCTCTTCTCTTCAAAGATGTACTTTTTCATTCCTGAAAGGTTACTGATGTTTACCAAGGGACCATGCAAGCTCTGCCAAGATTTGTACTTTCACTGTGTGCTTCCTTTGAGCAAGAAGTCCTCTTTGGCCCTGAAGAGTCATCTGTCTATCCCCCAAAATCTTAAGCCCATTTTTAGGGAGATTTACATAGCATACTGTTGGAAGATGCACCTTGGAGAACCTACTCCTCTGTCTTTGGCTCCAACCAACTCATCCTGTCGCAGAACTTGGGCCACCTTGCATGTACCAAGAGGAAACAGTAAACACAGCAAGCACCACGCTGCCAATCACTGCCCTGCCACATCAGAAAAGCTACAGGAAAATAACAGGCTCCAGTCAAGAGGTGAGAAGAGTCAGAAACCATTACTCCATGCTGAAGCCCCCATGGGCAGAGAGGGAAGATGCTGTTGCTACCTGTTTTCCTCTCTCAGCAGACTCTCTCACAATGCAATTGAGGTTTTTTTATCCAATTGAGACTACAGAATAACAGTATCAGTCATGGAAAGAAACAGGTGGAAAATGCAAAACTGTATTACTCCTCTACCAACATAAGCTCTGTCTTGCTTGCAGCACTCATCTCCAGCAATAATCCCAAGGGAGTCTAAATCACAGATCCAAAAGCCCCCTCTTCACACTGAGCTTAATCTGTGAGTCTTCTGTTTCTTGCTACTTCCTTGGAGAATGGCACAATATCTGTTTTGTTCAGCAATTTAAGACTCCAAGAAAGAGCAGGGCACTACCACCCCAGGAAGAAGTGAAAGCAGTTGAGGTCCATGGGGGAATGATACTTTTATGCTGAACACTGCAATTGGAATATTCATCAGTTTTCTGAGACTGCAAACTCCCTCAGACTGAATGCTTTTTCAAGCTTGTTTGTGGTAAAAAAGTAAAAAATCAGTTTTGGAGAAATGACAAATATTAGACACATCATAGTCCTATGCCAGAGTCTGATTATTCTCTTCATGTCTGACTATATCATACATTAACTTTATTATGAAAAAATGATTCCACTGCATATATTAAAAACCAAACCAGACTGAAGCATGTTTCATTTTCACTGAAAGGTTTTTCAATTTAAGTGAAGGACAACTTCAACTGATTGAAATATGTCTTCAGTGATGCCATTTGAGGCTAAGACAATTATACATAATTACATTACATCAGATCTTCCTATGCATGTGCTTCTCTTTTCCAAGCACGAACAGAGACGCCAAGAATTCTACTGAGGCCCCAGAGATTCCAGGAAAGATAAAATGTCCTAAATAATAAAGTTTAGATAAAATTCATAGCACAAGGTATACATATGTACAAATAAGTAGCCTACATTTTCACCAGCTCTAGCAAAAGGGATGTTGAATGAAGATGGCCACAAGAAGAGAGATTTTTCTGGCCAAAAAGGCATGTCCAAGGGAAATAACAAAGAGCTGAAAGAAGAACCAACCAGAGCCAAAAAGTGTTGATGGAAAAGTGTCTCTGTCAGCCAGAGCTCAGTGGATCACTGTAGAAGTTACAGTTCTCTAACCATTTGTTCAGAAGGTTTCCATGCTCCTCTACAAGCCGTGAAAGTTTGAACCTCCAGTACCCTGGGATGGGATTTATTGAGCAGCTTCAGCTGTCAGAAGTATGAGCTGATGTGGAAAGGAGCAGCTGCCTCACAGCCTGCCTTAACACACAAGGGTTAGAGCTGCAGGTGGGAAAGCCCACGGGACCAACCCCTCCTGATGGCACCTGCACTCAGATCAGCTGCAGGTTGGGAAAGGTAATTCCAAAACACATTTAGTGGCCCTGCTCTACATTTACACATTTTTCAGTACTTCAAGTTTTCAATTCCTCAGGGCAACTGAGTTCTTGCAGTACTTCCCATCATAGCCTGGTGGCACAGGGGAACAAGATAAGAGGATGTAGCAAGTCAATTAGTGTGGTGGAGCTAATGGACAGTAACTGACTAAAAGCTGCTTTAAGCTGCTTTTGCCAACTCTGAGCTGAAAACTTTTGCAAACCAGGTCGTAACCATACACTTCTCTCAGACAGGCCCTGTTCTGCTGATCTAGATGCTACCCTTCCTATGTCTGTGTATGTTTCAGTTCAGACACAAAATGTTATCTGCCAGCTATCTAAAAGGATAAACACGTCAGGGAAGGAAAAGGAGTGTGTAAGACTTAAAAATTTCCGCCTCTTTTTATTATACTCAGTTTCTTTTATATTGTACAGCTATGTTCTCTTCCTTCTTTTCCAACAGAATCTGTAACATTTAGTTTTCTCAACTAAACGTTATGAATTTTACATAAATAAAATCAAAAGATGGGGAATACGTTATTTGGTGAGCTAGTTACATATGCCTCCCTAGAACAGCATGGGGACATGCCTGAAAGATTTCATCATTGCTTTTTGATTACTAAGCACTGAAATGATGAAAAAAGAACTGAAATTCAGAGAATCAGAGAATGGTTCGGGTTGGAAGGAACCTTTAAGATCAGCCAGTTTCAACTCTCCCTGCCATGGTAAGGGACAACTTCCACTAAACCAGGGGGCTCAAAGTCCCATCCAACCTGGCCTTGAACACTTCCAGGGATGGGAAATTTCTTCCTAACATCTAATCTAAACCTAAGTTTGAACCCACTCCCCTGCTCCTGTTACTACATGACCTTGTAAAAAGTTGCTCTCCAGCTTTCTTGCAGGCCCCCTTCAGGTATGTGGAGGCTGCTAGAAGGTCTCCCTGGAGCCTTCTCTTCTGATTTCCCATACAAACTATACTATCCACACAGATTATTTCTGGTACATAAAGAAATTTAAAAAAGAGAAGAGGAAAAAAAAGCAAGGGCACTCACAATGAAATTTTTCTATGACCTACCTACAAGCTACAGCCTGAAGTTGGACCTTATTCAACTCTGATTAATTCCAAAGTACCCTCAAGGCTGAAAGTTGATCACATAATTTAATTTGATTTTTGGTGCCAGAAAACTTGCAGGATTACCAGAGTGAAAATAATTCAGAGGATTCTGGGAAACAAAGCATTCTGTCTATGTACCACCTACTCAAGGTTTATCCTAAATATATCTACCTGCATCCTCATTTTTCTTATATACAGGACACTCTAAGCCAAAACCAGAGAAAAGTGTTCAGCTTGCCTTTAATAGCACAAAGTGCAAAAAAGAAAAACCTATGAAACCTACTTTTTGTTCTGCTGTCCACTTCTATTTTTGTTGGCTCCTGAGTTGCTGTGGCTGGAGGTAATTTCTTCCCAACACTCTGAAAAAAAATAATTATTCTCCTTTAAAATGTGCAGGTTCAGTTAAAAGTTGGACAACATAAAAAATTGTAATGGAAATACAAAATATAGGAGTAGAAAAAGGAAAGTAAAGAAACAGGCAAATTAAACTATACTTAGGTTTGTTGCTGGGGGTTTTGTTAACTTTTTTAAAATTATAAAGAATTCATAAAAATGAATCTTCAAATTTCCCTTTAAAAATGTCTACTAAAATTTTTAAACAATAATCCTTTAACACAGTTTCAGGGGAGACTCACAGAAGTTCCATTGGTGGACTGAATATGTGATGAAATGACTTCAGTATAGGTGCTATTCAGTACCAAAAGCAAAACTGACAGAAGGGGGAAGGAACACCCTTAACTTCTGTCCCTACAAGGAGTATTCATTCTAGTCATTCTCGACTGAGTGTGATTTTTAATTAACAATATCTCTTTAAAAGATTCCTATTTTTACTTATTTTGAGCAAAAATAATTAATTTACAGAGCAATACTACAATAATCAGCCTCAGACAGGTAAGCTGAAACAGCAAACAAATATTATCTGCCCACACCAAAATGAAACAAAATCAGTATTCATCTTTATATCTTTGCCTGTTACTATAGGCATGCCATGCCCCCTCTCTCTCAGCTTTTCTCCCTATTGAGAAAGTTTCCTAGCTTTAAAATCCCAGCAATGTGTAGTTGGAGAAGTAAGTGTAATTATTACTTGTTTATAAAGACATGAGTACTAAAAAGCTCTAGCTGTCATTCAACACCCTTTTCTGGCAAGGTATGCATAAACACCACAAAACCACCTCCATGTCCCATGACCTCCTGAGTAAAAGCTGAGAGACAAGAGAGCTAAGGTTTAGTCTTGGAGGCACTGAGCACCCCTTAGGGACCATAAGGAAAACAACACTGGTCAGGGTGAGAAGCAAGAGGAGCACAGCACTTCTAGTAGCTGAAAAATTCCAAGCTGTATAAAAAACAGTAAGAGCTCCGTGTTAGCAATTTTGTACACTAATGTGTCAAAGCATATCTATGGAAGGGACTGAAACACACACAGAGATTTCACGCTGGCAAAAAGAACACCTGGGGAAGAGAGGTAGTTTTGAGAGGTGCTCAAAACAGGCATCAAATCTGTGTTGACAGCAAGACAAACTCTGAATTGCAATACCCCAAAGCATCCTGTTGCAACTTAACTTGCTGGTGGCAGCAGAAAAGACTGACCTTCTGTTGAGCTAATGACACTTCTTACAATCCAGTGTGTGAACTGCTGAGGAAGAGAGATCAACAACAAAGCTCTACAGAACCTCCTAAATTCTTTGCTGAGGTGGGAATGAGTGATAAGAAGCATTAACTGAGGCAGTGACTATGGAAATAATAGAAAAACAGGACATGACGAATTCCTGCAAACCAGAAGAGGGCGAACCCAAGAGAAGTGCATGACCCTGCTGTGCTGAAGAAGTTTAAAGGCAAGAAGGATGATGATAAGAGCTGACTGAGATCTAGCTGGAAAACAGTGAAAATTGTACTCAAAGAGATAGATTGAAAAATTTGAAGCCACTGGGCATTTACACAGATAAAAGCACAGAATGCCTGCAAGATGAAAGCAAGACTGGGAAGACAGCTTTTGGTTCAAAGGCAAACAAGGCAGTTCAAGATAGCTGCACATCTCAGGATATGCCCATTCATGATCAAACTTTTATTCACGGTTCTGCCTCACAAAATGGTTTGGAAAATGAGGAGAGCATGTACTCTAAACTGCACTGCTGTTTAACTCAGAAAGACATGCTCGCTAGAGGAATATCCAAAACCTTTAATTTAGGGGACTTTTCCTTTTTTTTATATGAAATTGTTATGCAAGAACAATTAATTAAAGGAAATAATTTGGTAATTGCTTTACTGTATATGAATCATTCTATGCTATGAGACCAAAACCCAGATAAACTCACAACAAGCTAAAATTTAACAAGCTACAAATCACAGCAAAAGAATCATGGGCAAAAAGGAAGATAGTAGTGTATCCCAGGGGGAAAGGCATGCTACAATGTACTTTCTTTATTTATAGAAGCAGATGCAAGGGCAATGCTTGAAAACATTTATTCACCTCTTCATTCAGAATGAACAGGCGATAAATCAACATTGGGAAACAAGAGACTCCCTGAACAGAAAAGAGAACACCACCCGAACAAGGGTGCTCTTTAATGGGAGCTAGGAGGCATAATTCAAATAATTAATGAGGGTTGCACAGAAGCCACTCCAGTGAGGAGGGATGTGTCAATTTGTTGTGGGACACAGAGAGGAGAAGACAAGTGGAACTGGTATTCTTAAAGGTAAGGGAACTGCACCCTAGGATTTATATAGGTGACAAAAGCACTACTGACAGGAAAAGACAACAAAAATTGGTAAACATGCAAATCTGGTTTCAGGTGGACCTGCGCTGCCACAATGTTTTACTCTTCCTGTGAAATGGTACCAAAGAAGATACAGTTTTTAATTAGGATTTATTTATGTTTCCAAATGGTCTGAACTGACCCATACATGGAAAACATGCATGAAACTTTTTCCAGGAAACTTAATACTCATTTCATTTAAGAAACACCTAAGATAAGCTTTCCTCACTCTAAGAGACACTGAATCCTCTATGATCTGTTAAGTCTGATGGTTCTGCTTTAACAGGATAAAACCTCAAACATAGCTAAGATCTGTGTGCTGGGAGTCCCTGATCAAGTACCATTATCACAGTTACCAATTTTTCTGGCAAGAGCACAGAAATGGGAGACAGTAACACCTCTTATCATATAAACCAGGAACTCTCCAACTGTTCTACATCCCTCACACTCCCAGACAGGCCAAATATCTACTAAGTTTACAAGCAAGCCCAACTCAAATTCTTGCTGATCCAACAGGTATCTGCATGACACAGACTTTTCTTCTCAGGGACTAGTTACTATAGAATATTTTGGTCTCTTTTTCAGTTGAAGGCTCACGGCAATTTATCAAAATCTCCTTAATTTCTAAAAATAAAGGAAACATGGGAGCAAAGAACACCTTAATTAGGTTGAACTGAAGATTTTGATGTAATTCTCTAATTCATTCTCCTCCTCTGTTCTTCCTTTACATAAAAAGAGGATCCACACCTTCTAGACACAGATCTATGCTGCAAAATCTCTTTTCTAGATGGTGGCAGTGAGTCTTGTTCTGCATCCATTACTCTGGAGGTACCACTGACTTACTTAGTCCTGTCACACAAGAAACATGTGGTGGAAACAGAGTTTGCATTTTCTGACTCCAAGCCTATGTCGATTCCCAACACACAACAGAACATTATCAATGAAACAGGCAAAATCTTGATCTCACTATTTCTGCAAGGCGAGCATAATTAGATTATTTAGCTGTCAGATTATTTAAATTCCGCTAATTGCCTGACAAGCAAATCCTAAAGATGAAAGGGGATGAAGTACCCTCTTGCTGCAAAAACAGCTGATAAAAGCGTGGATAATGACCATGATCTGGTGTCCAGATATTCAGAGGGATGAGACAGATTCAGCAGCACCCTGCCAGTATTAGTGCTTGGTTTTATGAAGCCAACAGAAGGACAGTCTAGCCCTAAACAACAGGTTTTGTTGGCAGAACTGGCCTTGATGGCATTTTGGTACAGTGCAAACCAGTGCCCCCTGCTCCTGAGTTAACAGTGATTAATAGAGTGGTTGACTTTTGGCACACAAAGTCACGTGACTGAGGTCATGGTACAATCTAAATAGTTTCATTTTCTTTCATTTATATATTTTGTCTCAACTGCAATCCCAGTAACAGCAGGGAACAACATAAGAGAAGCAGAGCACCTAATGGGCAGTAACCAACTCAGTTTTCCCCACTTCAAGGTACTACAGCCGTTCCCTACTACTGAGCCCTGACCAGAGGAGGAAAAATACACCTGTGGCCAAGTTTCTTCCTTTAGGATATTTTAGAATTGTACTTCATGTTTTTCTGCTGTTGTTAAAAACTGACTTGTCTGTTTACCTTTGTTATTCAGCTCTAGTGTCTCTAGAACATTTCATCTGAAAATTCAAATGGAATTGTCACTCGTGCACAGGTAGGTCCATACACAAGATTCTCTTATGCATCTTTGCACTAAAGGTACATACTTATCCACTGAGACTCCTTTAACAATATAAGCTTCTCGAAGCAACAGCCTATTTTACTCAGAAATAAGGAAAAAAACATTTACTCATCATCAGTATTTATTCTGGAAAGTATCTTGAAGTCTTTACCATAGATAAAACATTTTGGAACTGCTACATGGAATATAACTCCATGAAGATATTCTTAAGGGATATATCAGACAACAAAAAATTCATAAAAAGGGGGTGTATAAGCTGAAAACACTAACATTTTTAAGCTTAACTTGTCGGTTTGAATCGTGACAATATAACAATATGCACTGATGCTTTATAGAAAGCAGGAAAAGGCAGTTAAATACTTGTGATCTTTTAGAATTTCAGAAAGCATCAATGACTAGGTTGGGGGAAAAAAGTGCCATGTTTACCACAATACTTCCTCTCAACATTCAACTAGTATTTTTAGATGCTGCTCACATGGATGAGAATTATCTAATAGGCAGGTTTACATGCAAATCCAAGGTCACTATTAGTGATAGTATAAAATCTGCATTCTCTAATGTATTTTTGACAGTCCATTTTGTAACTGAGAACATTTTTTCACAAAAGAGCAGAAATGGCCATTAGATTCTTCCAGCTCTGGATGGACAGGAACATAAGTAATTTTCTCACTGACTATGCATAATGCTGGTGTTATGAGGGGGCAGCCAAATTAGTTTCTTTTTTTTCCTAGTATGCTTCAAGTGCTTAAGGAATGTCAACAAGTCCTCTATCCATCCTACCTATCATACCTTAAATTTAAGAAAAAAATGAAAGAGCCAAAATATAAAAACCCCAAAGAGTTTCACATGTCAAGATGCCCTCACTCTGTCAGAGACAAAGTAAGAGAAATGTCCAGGATTTCAGTCTTTCCCATGATACCAACACTCAGCTCCACATAAAGAACTTTCTGTGACAGCATGGTCAAGTACTGCTATCCCAAGGTTTCCCAAAAGTACAGAGCCAACTTTCCCAAAGGGTCATCATGTACCACTTCAAAGAGGGCAATAAAAATTTTAAGAAAACTTCATGAAGAAAACAAAAATTCTTTAGAGAAAGTGCAACTAAGCACCCATCTGCATATTTCATTGTTTCAGTCACCTAAAATAGCTTCTTCTTCTGTAACTACTTACTACCCAGCTTTGATTTGGCAGAAATACTATCCATATTCTCCTGAAATACAATTATTTCTATTTTTTAACAGCAACTAGACAGGTATATCTGCACTCCCAGCTAACACAGAGGGCTCCAACTGCCCAAGCTGCACACATTCCTACTGCATCATCTCTGACGACATTCCCACCACAATGCAAGGTAACTTCCTTAAAACTAGGTTAGGTGAATGAATGGGAGAGAAAACAAGTGTTTGTCAAGCCCTCAATTACAAGCAGGCTGTCACAAACACAGGCAAAAAAAATCCTTTTTATTCTCCTGCTCATAATTTACTCTGAGTATGAGTAGAGAGATGGGATGTCTCATAATTGGTGTCTGACAGGTGTCATAATTCACTTGCTGTGAGTAAGAGAGTGGGAACTACCTGAGCCCACCCACCAAAGGTGGGCACGTCCCCAAGGAGCCACCCTTGGCTGCCACTCCTCCCCTCCCCTGTGACATTGAACATCTGCAAGGCAAAAGGAGGAAACTGACCCGTGTTTCAAAGTGTTGCAGATGGGAAGGAATTAAAAAAGCAGTTTTAATGTTATCTGCTTCACTAAACAGCTGCACAAACATCTGGGTGAAAATGAGGCAGGAAAATTTACGGTCATCGGGGTAAGGTGCAACTCTCAGTTGCAGCACTTACTTATACCAGCTTAGGTTCACCTGGAAAACATGGTGAGGATCTCACAGTGTGTGTTAGTAATCCCTGGGGCCAGCATATCACAAGTTGACCAAGGAAAGGTTGCATAAATTAGAATAAGTTTAGTTAGAGAATATGAGAAATTATTTGCGTAGGTTTAATTTTGATTGTAACTTACAGCTTAACAGGAGTGGGCCCTGCCCAAAGCTTGGCATAGGTGAGCTTTAAATGAGCTCCCTTTGTTAGCATCACTGGCTCAGCAGAGCAGCAGAGACAGGCCAGATACCTTCAGAGCGGGGCTGAGACCCTGGAGGACCACAAGGCTGCCCCAAGCTGGGGGATAAGAGCAGTTAATGGGCTGCCCTTGGGACATGGAGAAAGAATCCAGTGAGGTGTTGGAAGACCCCAGACAGACCATGAATCGCTGTTGGACCACGAGGTGCACACAGGGCACATGGAGGTCTCATGCACAGCCTGTGGGGGTTCAAAGGCCAAGGATTTCTTTGTTCAGGGTCCCTCTCTGAAGGCACCCAGCTGTAATAACCTGACTCTGTCTCAAACCCAGGGTCCAAACCCTTCTTCAATGATGCTTGACTTTTCACCATTCAAAAGCTGAAACATGAACAACACTCTGCTCTACATACCAGATGGTGCTTCCATGAAGAAAGGGTGCCCTGACCACAGGATCAGATGTAGCAACACCCACAGAGCTTTTTAATGGGATGCTTGGCAAATGTTCCACAGAATGCAGACAACAAAGCAATTGAAGTATTTCAAACTTCATATTATAGTTTCTTCGCACATAGTCAAGCTATATTATCTTCTACTGAACAATCTGAAAATAACACATTTTCACACTTAGTCCATATTCCAGCAGACTAATGCACAGTTTTTCCAGCTGATGTCTGTATTAGAAGACTTTTGGGCTTGGATGAACATAGGCCTTCTGAATTACCGCCTATCTCTGTAAAGAAATAAATCCTTTTCCTCTTTTGAAAAAGATTTTACCTGTGAAAGGCTTTACCCTCCTACAGCAAGACTGCAAACCCGTGTATTCAGATGCTGTGAAAGGCAAACCGCTGGCATCTTAATTCTCTCTGTCTAGACAAAATCAACAGATCTCTCAGTAAAAGATGTTCCTTGAAATAAACATCCTAGTGTTAAAAAGCAAAAGATCAAAGCCTTCATCCCAGTGGAGCTCCTTGAAAATTATGCCTGACTCCTACCACAATTAACAAGTTTGGACAAAGGAGACACGTTGTCCAAAGTCAAGAGTGAAGAGGTGGGGGCCCTGTAGCTGCTCACGAACGTCAGTCCTCTGGGAACTGGCTGTGAGACACCAGCACTGCTTTAGAGGAAAGCAACATTCAAGCTGTCAACAAATATATGCTGTTTGAATGTTAAAGGCTTTTGGAATTAGCATACATATGCAGAAAAACCAACGGTATCCATGGAAAAATGTTTTCTAGTGTTCACACAGAAACTGATATGTTTTTACCAAATGCAAAAGTTACTTCTTGAATGCAAAAGAAAACAAGGGGTGTGTGTAAAAATAGTGTGTCAGCCTAAATCCTACTACAGTACTCTAATTCTAATTCCAGAGAATGGTAAACAGGTTGTGATCACATCACACCACCGTCAGTTCACTTGGTGCCCTAGAAATACAGCACTGGTTGTCAGAGCATCTTACAATTACTGTGTCTGTCATCCACTGTCATGGCCCTGGAATCCAAGCAGACAAGCAAGCAAGCAAGTAAACAAAGCAAAGGAAACAGCACAGAGGTCCCCAGACAAGGGAAATTTTAGAACAAAACACTATTTTGCTGGGGCTTTGTTTTCTGATTCATCACTGATGATTATTCTTCTGATATAATTCTTTTTTACAGTTGAAAAGAAGAAGCAAAACTACCTCTTCTAAACAGTTAAAATACTTAAACTACATCAAGCTGGAGAACAAATACTTTTAATACTTAAGGAGCAATCACATTTGTTTTGATGAGAAACTACTTTATTTTTCAAAATAACTGTAACTTCTGGAATACTTAATAAAATTACTGATGCTTTACTTAACTACATCAAAAAATATTTGAAAATCTTATAAAGAAAAGTCCTAGTAAATCACTTCCTGAGATAGACAAGGAATTATTTATGAGATTCTGAAGGTTCATGCAAAATAAAGACAAAATGACAAGCCTATACTACCTTTGGCATACCACTGGGAAGGATCACATAGAGAAGAAGCAGGAGGGAGAAAGGAAGGCCAGGATGATTTTATCAATGTATGTTGACATGCCTTAATGGCCCAGAATCTGTTACTCCACAACCAAAGATGAGAGGAGAATGTTCCTTGGTAGATCTTCCAGGTATGCATTTCCTTTAGGAGAAAGCACTAGGTCCTGCAGTTAAACTTATCTTATGCTATTGCTTTTATCTTCAATTAATCAAATTTTACCTACTGAATATGTTATTCACAATTGTTCATTATTTTAGTGATCATCTAGCACGATTTCTTACTTAGCCACTGAAAAGCTAAGAAATCTTAAAATTTAGGGTTTCATACTGGCCCTCACTCCTGCTTTATTGTGACTACATTTCACATAATAATCTGGTTATATTTCTCACTACGATGGCATTCATCTGGTTTTGCCCCTGAGCTGTAAAAATACAAGATACTGGTGTTCTGAAATAGTTAATCAAGATGGAGTTAATTCATTTAAACATCAACTGTGAGCCAGATGTGCACATATGGGCCAGTCACTGCAGCCTTCCCTTCTGTCACTGGAGGTAAAACAGCCCTTTTAGCATGTTGTTCTTCTGAACTTCTCCTTTGGGATAAAGAAAGCTCATGTCTTAATAATGCCTTTTAGTCTACAGACTGTGAAGAAAGCTTGAGTACGAGCAACATCACAGACATGTAAATTCAATCAGCAGGGTCCCATGATAGTTGCTATTTCTGAATATTTTAGTTGTGCAGCCCATGCATGTAACCTGCCAGGACAGCAGCCAGCTAACCTATCTGCAGATCTGACCTTATTTATCTATCTGGATCTATATATCTATAGATTATCAGTAATCTATAAATCCAGCTACCTAATCAATAAATAGTGATGTTCAGCAATACAATGTTGTCTTTATACAGGTCCAGTGCCATCTCTTCTATTTTGCAAAGCCAATTCACAGCAATTTTCATTAAAATACACAAATAAAAAAGTTGCTGGTCTTGGCTCCTGAAGAAGATTGAAACTGTGACCTCAGTGCATGCTCAAAACTAAAACTGAGATTCAGAAGAGTTTACTGTTCATCCTTTTTTAAGAAAGGTTAGCTTGGATAAGTAACTGATTGAAAGACAGGAAACAAAAGATCATGGTGATTAGTGGAGTTGTTCCGGGATCCAGATCAAGGCACTTGTTTTCCACTTCTTCCCAGATGGTCCAGCAGAGGGGAAAGACAGAAACTCATTTCAGATAGAAGTAAAATGACACATTTGGAGGAAAAATGCTATCTTTAGACGGAAATGACAGGCTCTGAAACCCATAGCTGTTAATACTTTGGAAAGCATTAAAGAGCAACATAAAGTGCTATCAAAATGCTGTATAAATCCATCCATCCAACACCTAAGCCATTGTGTGCGGCTCTCACCTCCTTTCACCCTCATACATAAACCACCTCAGTTCCTAAATGAACTGAAAATGACAGAAAGTCACCAAGAATGATCAAACATGTGGAATGGATTTCTTATTCTGGGGGAAAAAAATACACACAGGTGACACAAGTCTCTAAAAATCAGGAAAGACATTGAGAAGATAGGGAGGACTCACTCTTTATCTCTTCCACTAATAAAAATTAAGGACTCACTCATCTATTCCAGTAATAAAAATCAAGGGTTGCCAGATGAAATTAGTAGGTACCACATTCAAACCAAACAAACAAAGGGAGGTAACTCCATCCCACAATGTGTGATCCAACAGACTGGAACTCTTTCACAGGAGTTACAGATGCTAACATGCTAAGTGCAATGAAAATGTGCCTACTTGATTTGATGAGCAACAAAATTCCATTATGGTTATTAAACACAAAGTTTAAAATGACTAGAGGCTGTTAAGGCTCATTGCAGGAATTTCTCTGTATGTGCAACCCCTTCTCACACCCTTCCCCAGACTTCCAGAATTGACCACTGTTTGGAAGCATAACATGAGCCCAGGCACAGTTCTGATCTGAACCACAGATGTCTCAGGATCTTCCAATTTCCTGGAAATATTATTCTTTAACATATGGAAATGGAATATTGAATACAGTACTCTTCAGAAAGTAAACTTAAATAGAGCAATGTAACATAAAACCAGAGGGATAACTCAAGGGAAACTTCAAAGGATTACTCAAATTCCTATCTCTCCCCAAACATTATCAAACACACTAAGTTCTTGAGTTAAAAAGAAAGCAAAACCATAGGGAGAACGAGATATATGGAAAAAATAACTGAAAAAGTCTTCAAAATTATTAAGCAGTAACTCTTAAAGGTTAATTTAAATCCTCTGATTTGCAAGACATACAGAAATTTTCAACTGAAAAATTTCAAAACTAAAAAATGCTTTGTGGTATCTGCAAGCCTACTTTCCTGAGCCATCTTTTGCAGTTCCCACCAAAGCAGAGAAACCTATTAGAAATCTAAAAGATTACAAAAATCAAATACTGGATTGACAGTCAGCTATTGCAATGAAAAAGACAAATCCACAGTACAGAAATGTTTCCTATTTAGCCATCTCAAACTTGTTATGACCTGTAAAGTGGATTATATCTATCACAACACTATCAAGTGAAGCACCTGTAACAACTTACCACCCTCCTGAACACACTCCGACTGTCAGGCTGTCTGGAGAGGCTTTGACTGTTCCCATCCTTCTCTGAGAAACTGTCATAGATTTAAGGTGTCTTCAGATGTCCAGTATTTCAGTATATGAACACAAATTGTTCCCTCAGCAATTATATGACTGTTTAAGCTGAACTGTAACTGTTTATATGGTCCACATTCGTGTCATTTAAACTACTGCATTTAAAGGAGAGCCTCAAACCTTCACAGCGGGGAAGGCTTCTAATTAGAGAGACTGTTTCACAAATTCCTAACTTCCCAGTTGCAATGACAAAACATCTCTTCAGCAATTTCAGAACTGCTTCAATGGAAAATGACTTTTTTTCTTGTTTCCAGCTGTTGAGCTCCATTTAGAAATGACCTGAGCCGGCACCAAATGTCGCATCCAGCTACCCGTGCACAAGAACTACCAGGTGTTTAGCAGACCACCATCAGTCTACAAACCACAGATGAGGAACAGCTTCATTAGCATTACGCAACTCACCCGAGAAATCTGTGCTGTCTCAAACAACATTCGAAGAAACAAGTAGGTAAAACACGCAATGCAAAATTTTTGGTTTAGCCCTTTGGATGGAGAAGGGGGTAGAAACAAACCCCTTATCAGTGAAACATCATTCTCATTAAAACTCTGGGTGGCCTGGAGAGCAGAACAGTGCAAATTTTGCTCTGTAGAGTGCTCTCCACAATTAAACCTGTCCTACCAGCAGGTGAGTTCAGATTCTAAAGCTGTTGTAACCTCGTATTTTGACAAGTTCTTAAAATTTCAAATTTTGGGCACAGAGGGGACTGAAGAGGATTTTTTTCTACCAATATTCTTGATGTGCTGGAGAGGAGAGAGATCAATGTGTCTTAACTTGCATACTTTATAACATTAATATTTCTGTGAAATTTGGAACCCTGACATTTGGTGCTGTCAGACTGTCAGTTTCAAACCATTAATGAACTAAAAGTCTGCCTTCCTAAAAGGTTAATGGTGAGACAGTGGATTTAAGAGTTTAGGTTAGATAGATGCTGCTGAAACAAATGGAGCGAGACATATTAGAATCACTGATGAGTAAAAAGACTTTAGTAAATGAAATAAAAGGCAGATACAGAACGAAACCCACACAGCATGCTCCCAGCTGCCTCATCTCAAAGCACTGGAAGCCTGCACATCCAAATGAGCTGGATGAACAAGCTCATTTTCTTTCTTCCTCAAGCTGCAGATTTGCAATGCTAGAAGGTGCTTTTATAACAAAAGTATATTTTGAGCAGAAAGTCTTATTTCCTCCCTGCTTTATTTTTCATTCTCCTCTTTTACTGACTGTAGCTCACATAAATGCAAAGAAAACACATTCCCTTGCACCCCTGGCCATGAATTTTACCATCTGCAGTTGCCATTCACAATTAATTTCTATCTCCTCTAGGAAAAATACTTTAGTCAGTCTGCACACTGAATGAAATTCCTTCCTGCTCTCCCAGGAGAACTGTGCCTGTCTAGATTGCAGTTGGTAACTGGCATGATCCAGACTGTGCCATCCAGCTTAGGAACTGCTGTTATGAAACCTCCTTCTTTTACAAAAATTAATGAAGCCTACAACTGCTACATGGATCTTCACTTCCTTTTGCAGCAGTACAGAAAACACTGCAGCTACTTTCATCTCTCCTGCCCCCTAAAAATCTAGGAAAACAAAATACTCTTTCAAGTGGCATCAATACCTCTTTGCTCTTTTGTGAAAGTTGTGACGCTGTCAACACACTGACAATTATACTTTTCAAATTCAATGATTATTAAACAAAAGAGTAAACCCCTACTGTCAAGCAGATTATCCCAGATTTAGTGCTGACAGCAAATATTTCTTCCATTTTGGTATTATATTTCTTCTTTTCTCCTCGGAATATCTTTAAATTTAATATTTTAGGTTTGGGGGTTGTTCCCCCTCCCCTCCCCATCACTGAAATCAGAAGCTACCGAGGAAAAACAGAGATATTTTTATTTTATACTCTTTCAGGGAAAACTGCAGAGCAACCAGTGGCTCGAAACACAAATGGAAAATGACTAATCTCGTGTTTCAGCTTTGCTTTTCAGCAAGTGCTTTAGGCACAGGGACTGCTGCAGAGGGAAGGTCCAGCTGTGCCCAGGGAGGGAGGGAGGGAGGGAGGGAGGTCTCCTCATTTTGGGTGGCCGGTGGGTGGCCCAGAGCCCAGCACCCAGCCAGGGCAGGCACCAGCAGCCCCACCTGGCTGCCGGTCACTGCTGCACCAGGACTGCCTCCCCAGGAGCTCCCCGTTCCCTGCCCTCTCCCTGGGTTTCATTGGAAGTTTTTATGAAGCACTTAGGCAGCTAACTCTAATAATATAAGCTCATGTCTCTGGCGTTTAAGAACCGTTTTAGAAACACAGAATGCCACCAACCTCCTGCAGAAACACACAGAAAGCGTTAAAAAGGCATCTTAGAAACTGGCCTCCAGATTTTTTATCCTGCCATGTGTCTGGCTGGTCTATGATCCTTTCGCACTCTTCTTCCCCTCCTTCCCCTTTTCTTTATTTAAGGCAGAAGAAGAGAAAGACACATGGCACATTTTAAGAGAAAAAGCAACTCAGAAAACGTGTGGCTTCATTTCTGCACACAGCTTACTGACTTTATCTGGGAAAAGCCAAAGTTGAGGGAAATTTATATTTTTGTACTAAGAGCTCTCAAAGTATCTGCAAATCATTAAACAATTTACTTGACTTCATTCAGCTTTCTATAAAATTTTACAAGCAATAGTTGACTCTAGTTGTTTTTTCTTGGGGAGGGGGGGAAGAGGGATGGGGAAAGGGGAAGGAAAAAAAATAATTTCCATTTAGATTTTATTATCCCAATATAATTTTCTCCAAAACTCATTCACACCCATTTTTGTCGCTTGTACAAATGTCACCTCACAAAAAAGAGGAATTAATAATTCTCCTCCTCCTTTTTCTGCTAAGAAGAAGTACAATTTTATTAGTGCATTTAGGAAGGAAAAAATAGGGGGTGGGGGTGGTGAATTTTTGTTTACTAAGCAAACATTTGAAACAGCAACACATCCTAAAGACTTTGCAACTCCTCTTGCTTAACTATAAAGTTGCATTTTTCTTTAGAATAAGAAAATTGAAACCACATCATATAGGAATAGAAAACATCTGTGCACATTTAATGGCCAAACAGGCTGAAAGGAAAAAGCTTAAGCTAAACAGAGCCAGGACAGAATATGTTTTCATACAAAAGTAACCCCCTATTCTAATATGATCCTCTGTAGCAAAAAGGGACTTCAAGATCCTCAGCACTCTTTTCCCTTCTTTTCTTTTTACCTACGCAGCACCTACAAAGTGTGCAGAAGAACCAAAGAACCCTGTGGTTGAAACCAGCAGAATATATATTATGATACAGTTTTAAACAGCCACAATAAGAAAGAACCCAACTAATTGTAAAATAAATACCTCCTCTCCCATTGTGAAGCCAAGCTGCCTTTCAGCAGCTTGAAGTGTCCAAGAAGAGTCCTGGAGTCCTGCCCCTTCCTTGCATGAGCTCAGCTCAGCGAGAGCGGGAGCCCAGCCCTGACACTGACTCACAATCCGGGCCATGCCGGGGAAACAAAAGTTCTACTTGTTTATTTCACAGGAAATCTGGAGCTTTTCCTACCTCTGCTCACTCACAGCAAGAAGTTTCCTCTCCTTTCCCAAGCCAGCTTAGACTCTCCTGGCTTCTCAAGAGCAACAGCTAGGAAAAGCAAGGATGTGAGTGACCATTTACAGACCTTTTCTGAACAGCTCAGGCAGAAAGTTTTGCAAATAATTCTATAGGCAAACGAGCTTATGGCAAATTCTGAGTGTATTGGTCTCCCTGGGGGAAAAAAATAAAGGTTGAAGTTTCGTGTAATTTATGTCTTTGTTTTGGTCCTTGATTTAAAGAAAGATGATCAAGAAACTGAAACGTCATTAAGATGATGCTCTGTTCCATTAAAATCTTATAAATTCTTAATACTGCCTCCCTATCAACATTCAACTTTAAAATGACTGAATAAGGTCAGGAGAGGGAAAGACACAAACAATTTGGAAGAAATTAAAGATTTATACTTCAGGAAGCCACAAGATACTATACACTCTCATTCCCATTTGACTTTACAACTACTGAGCAAGTATTTACACACAAACACATCTACTATGGACATATTTAGGCATACTCAGTGCATTCCCTATAGACACAGAGCCCATTCTCTACAGAGGCATTCTTAAGGCAGTGCCAACACAGTTATGGGACAAGAAAAAAAGCCTCTGAATTACACATTATAAAGCAAACAAAAATGGGTTCTCTCTAGTTTTAAGACACTGCATAAGCAAAGATGTGACAAACTTACGCAGTACACAGACTGCATTAACTATTGTAGGTGCATTAACAGGAGATTAACTTTTCCAAAATGGTTTCTAGAGAAAAAACCAAAAAAACCCCAAACTAAAACAAAACCCAAAGCAAAACCACCACCAACAAAAAAACAACCCACCACCACCAACCACACCAAGGAAAAAACCA
>JAWWMO010000001.1:103098352-103218253 GCA_035047845.1 Dendrocincla fuliginosa
TAAAACAAAACCCAAAGCAAAACCACCACCAACAAAAAAACAACCCACCACCACCAACCACACCAAGGAAAAAACCAAACAATCCCCACAACACCACCACCAACAGAAACAACCCCAAGAAAAAGGTTATTTTGCATGGCCAGGCTATTATAATATATTTTCTGCTACAACAGTAAATAGGAGGATACACAATTTTCTTTATGCAATGCTTGTTTAGAAACCAGCAATCCCTTGGGGATTATTTTTATATACTTGGTCCTAGTCCAGTTGAGAGGTTTGGGTGAGATGGTCTCTGAGATCCCCTTTGGCCCTACACTGAAGGCAAAGGGAAACTGATCTGAGCAGGACTGTTACTACAGGTACGAACACCCAGAAGAAAAGATGAGGATATTTTAAAGAAAATAGAAACAAAGAAAACATTTTTAGAAAAATCCACAAGCTAATAAAGTTAAATAGGCAACAAAAGATGAGTGCATAGATTTCACTTTACAGATTATATTCAGTTTGCCTTATATTCGTCAGCCTTTTTATTTGGGTAACTTTCAAAGTCAGGTGGTTTTGTGGGGTTTTTGCATAACTGTATTTCTTATTTAATTGTCAAAGTTCATGTGTGCTAAGACTATCAGAAGTGATTTCATTTTTTTTTTTTATAATCTTGTCAAAGTTACGAAACTTTACAACTCAGATGCAGCAATTAAAAAATCAGTTGTATTATTTAACTAAATCCAAGTGGGACAAGAAAGAAAAATTCATTTTACTTAGAAACACTATGACACAGTTTATAAAACTGTTTATTCCTGAAGTCTTGATTACACTAATTTAAATCTTTTTTTTATCAGTTAATGTAAATTCATTTTATTTAGGTAGAATCTATTGCTATTATTAGACATATTTGACCACATTGATTCAGGAACCAATCTTCTTGAAGCTCATCAGACAGCAAAAAAGCTCACTTGCACATAAGTACTCTTTCTTTCTGAAACATTTTCTCTGTACTGAAGTTGAAACACGAGACAAACTTTCCTGGAAATTCAGTTTATGTCTCTATCAGGTATCTCTGGAATTCAGGAAATCAGCTTTATTTTAAACTATTTAAGCACAGCATTTTGGGGGTTTTTAACAATTCTTCTTTTAAATTGCTTGTTGGGGTAAAAGGCCCGGTAATGGCAGAGAGTCAACTGAAATTCAGAGATTTACAGTGACTAGCAAGCTAATGGTCACCAGCTGGATCCAGAGAAACTCACAACATATATATTTTTACTGCCATCCTATTATGAAACAAAATTGCATTAGCTTAAACCTACACATCCTGTTTTTCTGACTGGAGCATCCTAAGATTTCCTAATCAAAACCATGACTGAAATAACAGGAGTATTCCCTCCCAGGGAGCACTCCTCCAGAAGAACTCATTCTGGCAGAAGCCCAGTGTTGTGCCCCAGGAGAACAGACCAGATTTTCCATGTTGCTTTTAGGAATAACTTCTAGTACTATCAGTACTTCTTACACTACTCTGCTTCTATTTTAAGATGTTCTTCAAGTAGTTCAAGGAACATAAGTTGAAAATATTTTCAGGCATATGGTTGATGTGTTTCTTTCATAGGGACAAATCTTTTCTGAATAAAGTCCAACTATATACATGCAGTCTTGTGGCATGGACAACAACTAACTTGCATTTATTTAGACTCCAATAACTACTTTTAAAAAACAAAAGCAAAATAAAACATCACAAACCGCACAAATCAGTGTTTCTGGTAACTTCCTCTGCTGAAAACTGCTAGTGTAGACTGATGTGTAAGCTGAACCATGTCACCACTACCTGGGCAACCCTGTTCAGGCAGCTTGAATATTTTAGAAACCAAACTGACAGAAAATGAAAGCACAGATATCTAATGGGATAGCAGGGAAGGGCAGGAAGTATACAGGAGATTAGCAGTCACTCTTCACTTACATTGCACAGTTCAGTGACTCAGCAGAGAGTCACTACCAGCCAAGGTTATTAAATTTATTCCTCTCTTTAAACTTAATTTTGCATTTCCCATTCTATTCCTTTGGTGCCAGGTCCTGCTTTGAGTTAGCCTCCCCAAAATGGGACAAGTTGCTTTTTGACTGTCCTTCATTTCACCTTATTTCCCTTACCCTTCTTTCTTATTCCTCCAGAACAGGGTGGTAAATCTTGTAAGGTGTTTACTTACAATGTCCACACTGGCTCATGAACATCAGCCACCATTTGCAAACCTGTACTAATTTTTCGCATCGTGAAAGAAACACCTAAATCCTGCTTCCACACTGAGTTCAAGGTATGGAAAGTGACACCAGCAAAGGAGCAAGACCTCACTGCAGAAGGGGTCAGGGTCCTTCCTTCCCCTGCAGCTTTCCTCACAAGGTGGCTCTAGAATAAATGGCTGGGACAGGGATGCCCAACTGCAGCCGACAGAAACTTCAAAGGAAAACATGAATGTTGCTGGAAGAGATGAGTGCTGCCTGTGTTCCTACACAGAATCTGACAGACTGCTGATGCCGTGTCTGAATAAAGGAGTGCCAGGAACCTCTGCTTTCAAGTGCAAAGTGCTGCAGACTCTCAGTGCTCCCATTGCACGCTCTCTGCTCAGCAGGGGTTTTTAACAGCGTTTGTGTTCAGTACCAGGTGGCTTCGCTTGCACACATGTTGTTGTTATCTCAGGATTCTGAAAACTGCCTTTGACATTTCTGTGAGGGGAGCAAGCACCTCCAAAGGCATTGGAGAGGCAAAGGAAAAGCAGCAGCAAGAGGCAAGGACAGCCAGCCAGGGCTGGCCACGCTCCTCGGGTACCGCTGGGCACAGCATCGTCAGCGGGTGCAGGCACACCAGGAGGAGCCTCCAGCCTGTGTCTCTCACAGACTTCTCTTTAAGCAACTGAAAATTTCGGGGTAAAAGTGTTTTCTAAAAGGAACCAGGCAGGATCTGACAGAACAGGTATGGCAAAGACAGCCTGTCAGCACAATGCCCTCACTGCAGTTCCTGGGTCCCCAGCTCGCCGGCTCGAAATAGAAACTCAGACCTTGCAGGCACTCAGTCTCAAGAGTTTACAAATTTCTATCTTATTACTAAGATTACTAAGGACAGGTAGACTTAATAATTGACAGGAGCTTCCAGCCCTTATAGCCCTCGTGTCTGCTCCCATTATTTCTTCTCCATCTCTCCTCTTCTAAGCATACTGAATACAGACAAAAATAAAAATTTTGGTAGAAATTCAGTGTTTTGCAGTAAGGATCCCTAAACATCAGTTAACTAGATCTTACAAATTCTGAATCTACAGCCATAGCAGCCTCCCCTTTTATATTAAATAATTACAGTGGCTGCAATATTCCCCAGTTTGATGGCTACGTATATAATTTACATTAAGTTTTGGCAAACAGTACAGTGACCTCATCAAAGGCTGTTCATGAAATCTAGCTCTGCTCAGTTCACCACTGCTAGTCAGCTATGAAAGCCATGCCTGAAAACAGTTACAAATACAGCTCAAATGGAAAATGTAAAAAATACCATCAGCAGTCTCTTCTAAAGTAAGGGCAGTTTTCAGAAAGATAAAAATATTTTTTTAAGACTTTTTGTTTTATATTCACCTATTACAGTCTTGAGCATTTTCAAGCTGAAACCTCAACTCATGAACCAAACCGATGCAGTTAATTCAGACTATGGAATGTACCACTGGTTGAATTAATTTTCCTGTACTTGTAGAGGTTTATTCTTAGATACAGGAGAGGAAGAAGTGATAGCTTGCTAGAACAACAGAAGCACATACAGATCATATTGGAAGGAAGTCCAACCTAGAAACAGAACTTTTAGATAAGCTACTGAGAAATTAAAATGGAAAAAAAAAGAACTAAGCATAAACACTTGTCTAAATATCTTGAAGCTGCATGAACAGAAGGAAGACATGTAAAACAGGCATTTCTATTTGACCATAAACCTTATACTACTTTAAGAGTGTTACATTGAATTTTCTCAGGAGACACAACATACCTATATGCATACTGCATTTCTTCTAAAAATGCATCTGTAGGCAAGCTATGTCTTCAATCACATGCAGCATGGTGAAACAACTCACACCTATCATTAGTGGAAATTTGACAGAGCCAAGCCTCAGGAATTTGATTCTAGTTATACATGCCCAGTGGTCAACTCATCAGCACGAACTGGGAATGAAATGGACTACAAAGCATAAGTATTGGAATCTTCTCTTTTTCTAAAACAGCAGGAGTCTGATGACACTGCTCAAATTAAACTCGCACAACTGCATCATTAATTTCCCTGGGATAATCTCCTCTGTGATTTTTGAGAACAAAGAACAGCAAAGCAATTAATTCTGCACATCAATAAAACCAATGGGGTTTCATGCAATTCCTCAGTTTTGCCTTTTATTGGGAGTTTATTGATCACCTCAGGAGACAAGGGCCACTATATCCTATATAGTTACCACTGGGCAAACATTTAAACTACATCAAACTGCCCGATGATTTACAGGAGAGACTAAAGGCGTCTGCTTCTGCTCAACTGGCAGCAGACCTTTCTGCCCTCATATTCCTGCCAATACTTGTGTAAAAGCCTTCTTAACACTCCAGTAATTCTGTGTGAAATAGGATCTAAATTTATGATTCATAAAATTGAAAACATATTAGAATAAGAAGTGATAACACCAACAAAATAAGACCCTGTTGATTCTTCTGTAAATGGGACTGACATTTTCCATAGGAATTATCATGTTATAAATAATCCCACATTAAATAAAACTCACATTAGCTTATTGATGCTGTTTTAAAAACAACAATTGATAGGAAATATTTCAAATCCAAAAGCTAGCAGTATCACTACAGTAATATTTCACTGATAGCTGCATCAAGAGGAAGCAACAGAAAGTGTATCTCCAAACTTCAGAAAGAACTGAAGATAAAAAAAAAAGAAGAAAGGAACTGAGGAAAGCATTGTTTCTGCTTCTTCAAAAGATTACAAGTTATTGAAAAACCGAAGCTACTTGTAAATGAGCAAGACACATACCAGGCCCAAGAACCCTTTAAAAACTACATTTCTAGAGAAAAATATGTACCAGTTTGGCACTCAGCATGATGCACTGCAGCACTTTGGAGCCAGTATGCAGAGCTCTCAAGTTAAATACGACCCTGTGTGAAATGGCAAACTTAATGCAGCATTCCCTCCCAGACAGCATTGAACACAAGAGAACATGGCAATAACTAGGGAGGAATTTCTTGTGGCCAGGAGAGAAGTAT
Organism: Dendrocincla fuliginosa; assembly: GCA_035047845.1. Classification (NCBI taxonomy): domain Eukaryota; kingdom Metazoa; phylum Chordata; class Aves; order Passeriformes; family Dendrocolaptidae; genus Dendrocincla; species Dendrocincla fuliginosa. The sequence goes on from JAWWMO010000001.1 coordinate 103,103,618, forward strand.
TCGGGGAGGTTAATGGTCTGCAGTCCTAAGAGAATGCTGTGTCACTGACTCATGTCTTGGTGCTGTCAGTAGCCAAAGACCACAGTGCTGAAGCCCCTGAATGGCACCTCTCACAGGTTAACCTCACCCTAGGCAGGACAAAAGCAACAGCAGCCAAGAAGTGTTGGTGTTACTTATCTACACATTTGAAACACAAATAATGTATTGTGTTTACAAAATGAAGCCATCATTTACTGCTAACCATGCCAGCTGTAAGAGAAATCTGAAGACAAAGGAAGGAAGTTCTGTGGGTAGGGTGAATATTTTTGTATGTTTCCTGAAAATCCTGTATTTACATTTTGGCTGGGTAACAAACCTGTATTTGTTGTTTGTGAAAAAAAAGGTAAGATTTCCCATTATTATTAAATGGAGTAAGACTTTCCTTAAAGAAATGAAGACCTCTTCATAAGCACTTTCCAAACACTTCACATTAAAACAAGGGACTCCCAAGTTCAGGGGATATGTAACTTATTTTAATCAGTTCCCATTTTCAAGCACTACTGTAGAGATAACTACCCCTACAGGAAACTGCAACACAAGAAATTCTTCATGTGACATTAACAGGGCCTATAATTTGTAAATTCTAATCTGCTGATAGCAGACTTGTACTGAAGATTGTGCAGATCCTTGAATTATAGTCAATGCCTTACAAGTGAATTCCTGTGTTACACACCCTTATAAATACTATTATCATGTAAATTGTAATACTATGCTTATTTTAGATGAGTTTCTTTCCGCACTGCATATTTTGTTGACATACCTACATGTGGGCAATTAATCATTTAAAACTCCTCACCTCTTGTAGAACTGCATTATTAAAATACACATTTGCCAAAGCTACAAGACTTTTTAATGTCCCAAGGTAAAAAAAAAAAGGCTTAAGTACAGCCATGCATGAATTTAAGTCTGCGTGCTATGAGGTGCTTCCTATCTGCAAAGCAATTTTGATTACACAGGACTTGTAGGAAAATACTTGTAAGTACAATATCACAAGCAGCCATCAAATTACAAACCTCCAAAATGAGTTAAAAATAATAAGAACCTTTCTATTAACTATGTTCACGTTCTAGTAAAATTCTCAGCACACTTCCAAGTTGTCATAAAACCCAATTGCACCTTAAACTCTGTGAGGCTCTCAGGGTCACAAATAAACCATGCTGCAGAAAGACACCCTGATGGCTCCATCAAATCTGACCTCCCTGATCTACCCCACTCCCTGAACCTGGCAGGAGGGAGGTTCATTAGCTACACTCAGTGAACACCACCAGGCCTGACCTGTCCCTGTCATGTATTTCAGGGGGACTTCTTCGATGAGGTGCCATTGGAATACAGCTCAGCTGCTCCCTGCACATTAACAAAGCCAAAACCAGAACTTTCCACCCAGCAACAGAAGGTAAGCAGAACAACATGCAGGCTGTGAAGAAGTCAGCAGTGGTCAAGGAGTAATACAGTCTATGTTTTTCCTTTATTTAGGTTATCCTGGCTCTTCACTACCCTCCTTATACAGACTGAGAAATGGTCTCCTGCAAAATATTAACCAAAACTCCCTCAGCATAATTAACTTAAGAAGTTTCCACCACGGGTCTGCAGGAGCTCCCCTACTCTTGTACTGCTGTAAATCAGGGTGCATATAGGGGTAGATGTTGTGCTATAAATCAGATCACTGAAAAAAATGCAAAGCTTGCTGGTTGAGAAAAGGTAATTCCTGCAGTGCCTGGTTCTACAGACAACTGGACAAGCATGACTCAGAAGGTGAGAAGTTGCCATAGCAGAGACCAAGAGCAGCTGTGTAGGAGCTTCTTAAAATCACCATGGAGGCAAAGAAAATGCATCATGTAACTATGGCCGTAGCAGAACTCAAGGCTGTGGAAGCCTCCTAACACTTCTCATCATATCAGTAACTCTGTGCAAATCCTACTGTTCGCCTCAAGGAAGAATTTCACAGATTTGTCTTTAGTTGTTAATTCATTATGCAACCATGCACATTTTCTATTTGTTTCCATACCTTAGATTGATCAATTTTTAATTTTCTTTTTTATTTTAGCAGGGAGCTGACCTCACTGGAATTCACTTTCTATTGTGAGGCAAAAGGGAAAAAAAAGGCAGAATCTTGTCTACAGAAAGATTAGGAAATAAAGACCATAAAGCTTCAAGCTTTGGCCAGCAACAGAATTTAGAACTTTCAAACAAAAACTTCTTTAAACCAACACCAAGAAAGAAGTAAGAAATGACACGCACCTTATCTACTGGGATAAAGTCATTTTCAACTTCTATTGACCTTGGTCGTAGCTTTATGGGTTTGTCTTTGAAGATATCTCCAAAGCCGACACCTTTGACCTTCTTGGGCTGGATTGTCGTGCCTCCATTGGCTCCTTCCGACTTTGTACTGCAAGAGTCACCACCATCACTCTCAGAGCCTGTAGCATCTTTTAGGCCTGTGACACGGAGGGATGAAAGAAGGAGTCTTAGGTGTGAAGCTCACTATTATCAGATGGTGAATGGAAAATGATCCCTCCCACCATTCTATAGAGGAAAATGAAACCACAAGGAACAGGTAGAGAAGATGCTCTCTGTGCCATGCACTCATTTTCGAGTTCTAAAAATCACTTATTTCATCATATTGGTGCACCAGCTAGGAATTACACCAATCCACAAAACATGCATACTCCAGCACCAGAACTTCAGGAATGCGGACCGTCATTCCTTGAGTACCAAGAAAATCATTCTTCAAAGAAAACTTATTTGGAAGACAACTCAACAAAACAAAGAGTTAAATTCAGTTGTAGGGCACCTATTGTACAAAGCCACTTCCAGCTAACAAGCAGTCAGACCAGGCGCATTGTACCTTAAATCTGTGTGACTCAGGGTAATTATGCAATTAGTATCTAAAGCTACATTACCTAACTGGGAATATAAAGCTGAAAGCTGTTCAAACAAATTTGCAATCAAATAAGCTGCATAATATGTTCCCTGCTGAAAATTAAACCTATCTGCAGCATAGACAGCCTCATAAGAAAAGCACCCATGCACAGTATCCTCTAGGAATATAACAAATCAAAACTGACATTCTGATTTGCATTACTTCTCTCAGTGAACAGGAAAATGTATCTGCACTTATCTGAAAATATCTACTGCTTGTATAGCAGAGGCCACAGATGCAATAAAGTGATGTCTCAGCCACTTTACAAGAGTGCAGCATCAGGCCATACAGGCACGGGCAGCAAAAGAGACCCACTGAATGTTCCTCTCCCAGCCCATTTAAATCTGCCTCCCTACATTACGGATTAACTATGTTTCCAGGAAAAACACAGCACTTGCTGCTACTAAAGCACTAACTCTACCTATTAACAAGAAACTCAAATCCTCACACTCCTCTCACAACCATTCATGGTGTCACAGATGTGGATTTTACAAATTGAAGTGAGAAGAATTTCAAGTAAGCTTATCTTCTTAATTATTTTTATATCAAATCCCACAAAGCAATCACAACAGATTTTCATCAAAAAGGCTGTGAGCACAGATGACCCACAGAAACCAGTGCAAGTCCTAAGGCCTACAGGTACAACTTCATGATCCAGGACACAAGAGTCTCATGTGTTAAATGGATTTCAACATAAGGGTGCTGCTGGGAAATGAAATCAGGAATTATGTGCTAGACCAGGACTTTTAGCTTAAAGCAGAGAAGTCGTCTTATGCTGCCCTGAGATTTTCTGTATCTGAAACATGAAAGGAGTATAAATGCAGAATTAGAAAAAGTTCCCAGTGAGAAACAAACAGAAAGACTAAAGACTAAGCAAAATGTTTTGGCCCTCTGCCCTCCTGAGTAGCTGCCACATACACCTGTTGAACATCAGTAACATTTCTGTTTCTTCAGACATTCAATTTAGATACCACTGAACAAGTTACTTGCTCCATAAATTGTGCAGGATTGGAACTTAATATTAAATAACTCTATTACAATTATTTTCTTATATATGCAATGTCTTGATACCTTCACTTGGACCTTTCTATTTTTCGAAGAGGAGCCTGGAGGAAAACTTAATGGTTTCACTCATTTATTATGGTAGTTAGAATGGTAGTATGGCTGCCATCAGCAAAGTAAATTCCATGCACTACTTCTCTTCCAGACCTCAGAGAAGCAGGAACCAGGGAATTCAAGCATTTACTGCAATCCTGTTTCGTGCTGTGGTTGGCAGGAGGGGTGTGCTTATCCACAGCTGAGCCCTTCCACAGTGTTTTGAGCAAGAGCACTCAGAGATGCGAGGGGAAATGAAGCCAGAGAGGCATAAATCTCTTTGGGCAGTGCGGCAAAGTCACTGCCCTTTTCTTATTCCCTCACCTTGCTGTGATTTGTGTAGTAACTGAAGAAGTTGTACATTCTACTAGCTGGACCTTCCTCAGCTTTGCAAAATATCAGTGACTGCGGCCCTGGCTGAGACAGGGCCTAGAACCAGATTTATTTACCACTTCTAAATGCAAAGAGAATGGTCAGCAATTGACTATACTGAGTTACAAATTATTTTTTCTGAGTATAAAACACCTGCAACTCAAAAAACAGAAATCGTAGTGATCATCATCTTTTTGCTGAACAAAAGACTTTGACATGGAATAGCAAAATTACCCTCTGGAGAAGGTTCCTTTTGTCATCCTTCCCAAAATCTCCTTGAACTACTCTGTGATGGAGGGAAGGAGCATTGCAAAGACCTCACTCCACAAGTAACTGATAGAATCCATAACTGCTCTTAGCCACTTCCGGAAATGAACAGAAAAGCTACCTTTAAAATAGGTAATTAGAATGGGTTTTCTGCATCTCTAATTGTGGGAGAAGAGGATCTGGACCTTGGCTAGTGGATGGAATTAAAATATAGAAGTAGTTATGAAAATTGTTCAACAGGTCTCACACAGACTTCAGGATCTTTGAAGTCTGCATGAAAGAAAGACCAAAACCCTCAAGGGGCTCTAATAAGAATAAAGTTTTTGTTTCTTTCTGGGTCATCAGTTGTTTTTCATTATGGCATCTTCAGCTTTTATGACCATTCTTCTGTGATGAGACATCACACCTTGTATCAGAAGCCTCACCTCAGGCTTAAAGCAGATTTCCCAAGCACCACCCATCTGTGCTTGATGATAGTTCAAGAGTCATCTCATTCCCTATGCTATTACAGAGCTCTGTCTCAGTATAAAGTCCTCATAATGAAAGCAACATAGGAAAAAATAACAGCATTTTTTTTCTTTTTTTTTTTTTTAATGAGGACAAAATGGACTGAAGTGAGGCCTGTCCAAACAAAACTGCATATGAGTGGTCAGATACAAAGCTCGTTAAGAGTTCTTGCTGATCAACTAAGAAAATGGCCTGATTTATTATTTTTTGACTGACACAGACTGAGGAATACTCTATAAATAAATCAGCAAGAATAAAAGCCCTGACTTTTACAAGAACTAGACTGCTCTTGCTCTTATCCCAACATGGCTGAGGTCTAGAGGCAAAGGTGAAAGCAGAGACCTATATGCAGTGGAAACTGAGAACAAATCAGATAAAGATCTGTAGTAACATTAAGAAAGAATAATGCAGTGCATAAGTACAGAACAGTCTTGCAGAAAATAACATGCTCTTACTAACACAGACGTGCTAAGGAGGCTCTTTTACCTTCCTCACAAAGAACATGAGACATGCACCTCTGATTTGTAAAGATGAAGAACTTGCAAGAAAGGATTTGCAACACTATGTCCGCTCCTGCGTGAAAAATTCTCTCCTTATTTATTTTTTTTCATTGGATTGTTCCCTTATACATATGAGTATATATATATATAGAGAGAGAGAAAGAGACAGAGAGATCATACATATGTCATCAATCCTCTCAGTGCGTCTTGCCAAGTGCAGCCCTACTTGTGCAAGGAAGGGATGGCTGATAGCTCAGGTGATCCCTCCTCTTCAGAACAGAAAAATATCCCTCTTCCTGTCACACTTTTTTGTTTGTTCAGCTTTTCTTGGACTTCTTTGCCACTACTGCAAACAGCTTAGTAGGAGAACACAGCTGGGTGGATAGTTTCTCCAAAAGACAACTGTAGCCCATGGATATAGCTGTGATCTAAGCAGGCACCTGAGTGACACAGACTGTCAGATTATGAAGTCTCAAAATTAAATCTTCTTCATGAAGAGCTACAGCTAGCAGGAAGGTCGGGTTGCCAAAGGAACATTAAAAACCGGAGAGCATTTCAGCTGTGAAGCTCATGCGCTGCTGCCGACCAGCACAGCCACGTGGTCTGCCACAGTGATGTAAATACTTCAAATGCAGCCAGTAGAGGACAAAAGCTACAGTAGTCAGGCCTCTCACTATTTTTTGTTACCTTTTTTTTTTTACCAGCAGCTTCTCTAGAACCTGTCACCTCTCTGCCAGCATTTGCAGAGCTGACAGGCTCAGAACATAACATCGATAAGATGCTCGCTAAGGTGCCTACCGTCACGTCAGTCTTAACAACAGGAACAATTTTCAGATATTTAATGTTTCTCAGGCCATAAACCTTTTGGGGGTATCACTTCCCAATTCTGGCTCTGAAAGCAAAGACACTATTCCTTTACCTAGATTTACTGGTGCTGAATCATCTGTAGCACCACAACACAGAGCTCAAATCTCAGTGTTGGGTGCACTCTTCTAGCAAGGTCCTCAAAGTCTGAACAAGGGCAGCTTCACCAGCAAGAAGTTAAAATTCCCAGGGGTCACCTGCTCCCAACTTTTGGTTGGGATAAAATAGGGGACTACTGACATACAGCTATGTAAAAACACTCAGAGCTCTGATTCTTTGTTGATTCATGTTCCTTACAAATGCAAGCTAAATTAGTATTCATGAAAATTAAATTCTCTCAACACTGTCTGGAGGAATTTCGCACTTCACACACATTTTTTCTCTATGGGTATATAAGAGAGATTAGTTTTCTCAAGACGTTTCAAACATACCACACTCCTGCTATAGCAGTTACAGGTCTTTTGAGAGCAACATTCTGAAATGTACCAAAACAGATTAACTCAAAGAGGGATTAAAAAGAGACCGCAACATCAGACTTTATTCACCAACAGCCTCTCAGAGTTGTGCTGGCATCAAACCAAGATTCTAAATCAGAAAGATAGTTAGGGATGATAAAGGGCTGTGTAAACTAAAGCTGTTAAAACAAAAATAAACAGCTGCGATAAAATTAACTCCATTCAAAGCAGGAAACAAATTGTTTCTAAATAGCTTTAAATGGCAGGGGGAAAAAAGGGGAATACATTGTAAATTTACAGAGTTTTCTATTTTAAGCTATTATTTGTCAATTTAATTTTTGTTCTTTATTCTGGATTGTTCTCTCCAGCAACAGTTTATGGCCCTGGGCAAACAGACCAGGATGGACCACTCTGACAAAGTATAAGTCAATGATGCTCTGCCCTGTAAGCACATCTCAGGCTTGCTCTGTTAAGCAGTGGAAAGGTCAGCTCTTCAGAGGCACACACCTGAGACAATGCAAAGGATCTCCTGATTTGGTCTGGCAGCCAAAGAGAAACACTGTCAAGTGTGTTTAATACAACAAAGAACTTTGTAAATGAAGCTTATTGGGGTTTTTGCCTTTTATGGAAGGGAAGGAAGGCAAGGGGAAATATGTCCTTTCCTTCTATTTAGAGAATGACAGCATGGAACGCCCGGGTGACCAATCTCAGTGACAAAGGTGAAGTTATACATGGTCATTGCTGTAGATGAGACAGGAACTGTCTTTCTTCCTTTTCCACACATACTGGGAAAGACAGAACAAGTACCCACAGCCAATAAGGTATTTGTCTTGAGCTTGCTTTCTGTCAAAGTCCTGTATTTCACTGAAGCCATCCCCAACAACGTTACAGTGTCATTAAAAAATCCAAACCAGAAAATGAAATTAGATTTTAAACACTACTGTAGAAGGAAGACATGATGATTCTTTGAAGTTTAAAGGTTAATAAATTCATGCTTTCAAAAAGCAAATTTATGCTTCTTTACCAAGAGTACTTATACATGTACAAATGGCTGAGGCAGACTATCTCAATATTAGTGATTATTTGTTAGTCTCAGTCATATTCCTTGAAAAAAACATAACTGTGTTAGCTAAACAATTTGTCATTTGCTTTCAGCACATTCATTTTCCTTTGCACAACAGTTCTTGCCACATAAGAAATAGCCCCAAGACTTTTATGCTTGCACAGGTAGTCATGCAGGGAAAAGGGGAGTGGTGTCCAGCACCCCAGCAGCAGCATGCACTAAGGCAAGGTGGCGCAAGCATCTTCTGCAGCATGAACATAGAGCCATCAGCAGGGAGGCTGGCGGCTTCACCTCACCCCCAGCCACTTCCCCGAGTACTGCAAGAGCGAATAGAAACAGCCACTCACTCAGGAGCTCTACAACTGTACACCATCTTCTTCACTTTGGAATTACTTTTCTCACCACCCTCATTAAGTGCAGGATCACGTTATTACAGGTGAAAGGACAGGCAGGTAACCACAGCCGATAGGATTCTTTACCTGCCACTCACCAAACACTGGTCTTTTGTGAGACTCGTGGAAAATCACTTGGTAGTGGGAGTCTGAATCAACAGAAGGATTTAATGTGTTTCACCCCCGTCACCGTAATTCTTCCACGCACCACCCCCAATCCCTTGCCATCTGTACATTTGCTCCTTAGGAAACAGGATGCTTATTTTTAATCATAAAGGTTTCCCTCACTCAATTTTATCATTGTTCTTTCTCAGATGTTATTTTTCAATGTAGGAGCCATGTATTTGATATATTCTCATCTTCGCAGGCAAGTTGTAAGCTGAGGTGGAACACAAAATTGTAATTGTCCTCTTTTCAGAACTGTTAAAATCCACATTTGGGTTTCTCATTTAACTTTGATCACATTCAGACACTCCTAAATGGGGTTTATAACATCATAAATACATCAACCATATTGATCTATCAGAAATCTGACCAGTCATATTTCTGCAAGGATTTAGGGAGGGGTAAAAAAAAGGTGAAAAAAAAAGTAAAAGAAAACACAAAACACAATTAAGGTTACTCACGAATATTTCTGTTTCAACGATCCTGTCTCATCTTCTTCCATTATATCTAATATCTATTACTGACAGCATTGTGGATCCACATATAAGGAAAGAGAGGCAAATATTTGTCAAATCAAGCATTTTATCTGCACTGTTCCTCAGTTATTCCATCTTTGAAGAAAAAGAAAGCGAAGCAAGAAAGAGAAACTAAATCAGTAAAAATAATAAAAAAAAAAATTAGAAATCCAAGAAGCATTTTTTGTGGAGGTGCAAGGAAGTCGCAGGATGAGAGAAAAGAGGGCTGTGATCAATAAAATGACATGTAAGTAACTTTCTGTTGCTGCGTGTCTCTCTTCACCCAGCAAACGCAGTAGCAAAGATTTTCTGACAGCAGGTTGATGAGCAGAATGCCAAAGGAGCTGGAATTGCTGCTGAGCAGAGCCTGCCATACCTAATGACCAAAAAAGCCATGTCAGCACATGAAGGCAAGGCCAGGTGTTTATGCAGCAGACAATCTTGCATATTTCAGTGGAAGGTATCTCTAGGAGCAGCTATGCACTAATCCAACAGCTTGGTGAAGTAAGAAAATTTCTTTTAAACAGAGCGGTTGGGAAATGGCTCTCAAAATAAATGTATTGAGCACTAAGCAAGTGATTGTAAAGTGAAAGCTCTAAGCTTGACTCGAAAGTTGAGCAACGCTGCATGCAATGTCATACAGGCGAATTCAAGCACCCTTTAGGCATAACTAATCTGAAGTTATGAACTGACTTGAGCTTAACTTATGGAGAGATCAGAAAGCTGAAGGGAGGGCAGCTTTGGGTTGTTCTAAACAGACATCCCTAAATGTAGAGCGCCTCCAAAGGGATTTCACTGGAGATGTAAGCACATAGCTATTTGCCTAAATTATGGACCACAGATCAGGTACGAAATGGAAGGACCTGGCCACACCGTCAGGCAGCCTGCTCAGGAAGACCACAGTGGGTGTGCAGGAAGTGAGCTGTCAATAGATGGAGTGGGAAGGATAAGAAACCCTCCCTTTTTATGTTAGTTTAGGAGAGAACATCTCTGACAGCAACGACTGTGCCATCCTTGTTCTGTCTAAAACTTCCCTAGATGACCTGATTTTGTGTATCACCAGCTCCACAGTCCCAGTCCCAACCCTGTAAGCAACAAACAGGCCACAAGTGTAGCTGGATATCAGGCCTTCTGAGATGCAGTTCTATGGAGAAAAGCAACATACCTCTGCAGCATGAAAAAACATGCAAGTCTCAACCAAATGCCAAGGGAGGTATATTAAACAAGACATCTTTCATCAGCTTTAAAAACAAAGTTTAGATGGGCGTGTGCCCAAAGCAATGTGAGACAATGTGGGTTAAGCTGTCTTCTTGCAGCTGGTTATCAAGTATTCCCACAGACACCTATTATCAAGTATTCCTGCAGATACCTATCCAATCCTGCACTCTGAAATCAATTTGATGAAATTTATTTTCTATGACATGGCACAAACATGGGCAGGTATGATTTACAAGGAGAATGGAATGCAGAGCTCTAGTACAACTGGAAAGGTGACTGATTCTTCCTGACTTCACTTACACTTACCCTAAATGGCTTGAGAAAAGGAGAGGGGTGATTTGACTCCTAATAAAAAATGGGCTGGGCATGGAGAGCAGGTTTCTGGAAAACTTTGAAAGGTAATGCACAGGAAGATTATGAAATTAAAAGCTCCAAAGGCAGCCCCTGCTTCTGATTTGAAGCTTGATCTTAAAGTCACAAGTCAAGCACACTGGAGATTTACTTAATAAATCCTTACTATACTCATCAGATGGGTGGATTAGAGGACATGAAGGTCTAAGAACTCTGCAAGAAGTATGAAATTTGAGTGATTCATAAGCAGTCATGAAGACTATAAGGGGAGAAACAGCAGAAAAATCTGAAGACCATTAGCCACATGGCCTGATCCAGCCAGAGCAAGAGCTTGGTTGGAAGATTGAGAAGAGCTGCAAAATGAATTCTGGTGGACAGGGAGCCAATTCTCTATGAGAAAATAATCAGAGCTGCACACATCCACAAAGATTTTTGTTAAAAAAGAAAAAAAATTAAAAAATAAAATTAAGAAAAGGAGAGGTGTAAGTGCAAATATCAGAATAGAATAATACCACTTCAACTGCTTCACCATTTGCTGTGAAAGTGCATAAGACCTCAGAGGTAGGAGAGCAAACACTCCCACCCAGGAAGGAGGAAGAAGGTTAGCATAGCTTGGATCTTCTCAAGAGAAAGCTCTCTGGGACAAAAGCAGATGCCACAGCCAGTACAACATCCTGCTCACTGGAAGACAGGACTGAACACTTTGTACTTAGTCATGCCGAATGTGACTCAGTAGGATCTCTTCCTGCTGGATTTCTCCACGAGGAAGCAGGTGGAAGGACAGATTTCTGTCTTCCTCGTTTCCTCTATCTTGCATCTGATGTAACCATCCTCTCTTTTCCTGTATTAACAGCGCAGTAAAAGCACATGAAAAAGAGCATGTGTGCTTCTAAAACGCAGAAGGCAAAAACCTGAACATGAAATGAAAATAGCTTTGTATCTTTTACTCTCCTTGGCAGAAAAAAACGTATCAGCCAAAATGCTGTGAGTAATAACTGTCAAAGACAATGCCAAACGAAGAGCATGCAGCAAACTAAAAATTTAAAAGAAAAAAAAAAGAACAACAAAACCCCCACAAAACCCTAAACAAACCAAAACTCACAATGCCCTTTAAGAAAAGCAAAGCATATTTTATGAATTCAACAATCATAATGGGAACTTTAGAGCAGACGGACCTGTAATTTAAAGATTGGTGGTTATTACCAACAGTCTTCTTGTTTCAGGTTGCAAAAGTGATGGGACTAAAAGGTCTTAATCTTAATCCATAGCTGAGATCCAAACCCCCAGTGCAATTCACGCTTTACTGTGGGCTTGCACACATACACTGTACAGACACAGAACACGCACATGCACAGGAGGAACGGGTGCATTCCCATTGCATTAAGGCAGTTCATCAGCAGCAAACTGACTTCAGCTTACAGACAGATATATGCATGTAGAGTAGCCATAAGTGAGTAGCAGTGGCACATTTTACAAGTGTAGGTAAATCAAACAAGTACAGAGGACTAAAGCTATTGCTTGTTGATTTTGAAACACACTCACTGTTATAACGTCTGTAGCTGTCAATCTTTGCCGGTGCCACTCTGTACAGAATTGTCCCTTCAAAGGCAGATTTTCCTGACAGCAGGCAAGAGAAGGAAAGACGAAAAAAAAAGGAGAAGGGGCAGGGTGGGGGTAAAGAGATCGAATGGTGGCAAAAAGAAGGGAAAGGAAGAAGTTTTAATCTGTATTTTCAGTCACTAGCATTTTTAAAGCCTCATTAGCGAAACAACGAGAATATTAACAAAAGTATCTGATTGTATATTAAGTTAAAATATTGTTAGTGCATGTAGGTCAGATAAAAGAATCTCATGGTTTTGCTAAAGCTGTTCTTTACAATGTCCAACCGAATGCATTTTCCTTAGGTTTTGTCTGTTGTCCATCCAGTTGTGAGACTTGCAAATAAAACAATTTGTCTGTTTTATGCAGTCTCCTCAAAGAGCACAGGGGAATCCTGAAAAAATACTATTACTGCAATGATGTACTCACAGTGGCTCAACATTCCTGATGCAGATGTAGTGCACTCAAACAAGAACAGCTGACACCCAAACAGGGCAATGACATACTCACATTTCTTTAATGTACCAGGATCCTGTAAGCATCAGAAATACTGTGTCTTTCCAAGATGACTTATTAGAAATATTTTGTAAATGGGAGAACGTTTTTTGTACATCATCTTAGGCAATGCTTAGTGGAAGGGATAGAAACTAAAACCTGAATAAATCAGTTTTTCATCCAACAGCTTAATCAGGTGTTTGACTTGGCACACATTAACAAAACCAAAATACTAAAATTAAAAGAGGAAAGAGCAAAGCAACAAAAAATAAATCCCACTTCCCATCTTAATATTTAAGATAAACATTTTTATAACAAAACTCATTGATTTCTTGGGTTTTGGTTTTTTTCATTGCTAGTGAGATAACTCATGCTCTGATATTTAGGATATGAAATTCAAGTGAAGGTAAAGGAATGAGCAGCTGAGATGTTTTGTGTGTTGGATTTTTTTTAAACCAGAGGGACCCAGGCAAGCCCAAGAATATACCAATGTCAGCTTGTTGCCAATCTCCCCTAGGTACACCATCACAAAAATTAATGTCATTAGCAAAATTTTACAGCAAAATAGCCAGTATATGGGAGTTGTCCCAACAGAGAATCAGGGCCATTTTGGTATCAAAAATGTGTATTTTTTTTCTACTGTATATAATTCTATTGGACTTGCAGAAAATAAAAAGTTATATTTATTTATGTATTATAAAAAGTTATATTTATTTATGTATTATAAAAAGCTGTTTGTTTTCTTCTTGCAGTTTAATTAATAACACAAGTTTCTCATTTTTACATAATGAAGTAAAAAAGCCACAAATCCATCTTCCATCAAACAAGAATTAACCCATTGCTAAGAGAAAGGCATGCTAAGTTTCATGACACTGTGGAGAGCCAGAGAGACAATAAAGGGAAGCTAAAGTTTTCAGAACTCAGAATAGAGGAGGTTGTCTGACTGAACCATCAGCTGATGAGTTTAGCATCAGTTCTAACTCCAGCAGTCATGACTTCTCAGTGGCCATCACTAGCAGGTTCTAAAATTAGTTGATACATACCATGAGGCCTGGTTATACCTGAATAAACACAAACAAGAGACAAGAAGATATAAAAGGCCACCTTTCAATGCTGTCATGACATTGCTGTGAACGTGCTAATTGCTTTCTGAAATTATCTCCTTAGTATTAAATTGTGATTATCTCATATAAATTTATTTGACTACATGTCAATTTTTTGCATCTTGACAGGCTGTAGTGACAAGAAGTGGTATTGAAATGGTGGTCTTAAAATTAATACTAGATCTCCAAGAAATGTAGAAAATAATCTTATAATTCATGTATCTATTTAATATAGTAATAAAATTAGAATGCATATACTTCCTGTTCATACTGTAACAGTTGGCCAAAGAAAAGCAATGTTTTAATTTAAGAGGATGCTTTAAAAAACAAGAAACTACTGTTTAGTCTAAGAGTACCTGATCTGGGCTGTACTTACATCCCAAAATGTGCCTTTGAAGACAAAAAAAAAAGTCTGGTAGTCACTTTTACAGCTGGGATAAATGCTTTAAAACTAAAAAAAAAACCCAACCCCCAAATATTTGTATCTTGTAAGAGTCTTGCTTTCCATTCTGCTGAACAACCACCATTTGAGGGAAGGCACAGGTTCCCAACCCTTCCAAGTTCCAGGAAAGTTAAGTCCCACTGTCAGGATTCAGAAATATTTGGGCACTTCCAGAACTAGCCCCAGGCATTTTCAAAATAGGAAATTTTTGCTCTGAAGAAACTTCTGAGGTTACTCTATGGCAGAGCATGAAAAGAAACCTGGATAATTCTTTCTGGCCATTTCCTCTGGTCTACCATAAAATTTACATGGACACAACAAAACCAATAAAATCAGACAACATTCTCCCCATTTGGCCTGGCGTAGATTGTAAAAGGACTGAGAAATATGTATTTTTATCAACTTTATTCCTAAAAAGCTGTTATATATCTTTTCTCTTCCATATTTCTTCCACTTTCAGTTCACAAAAATTGCATTTGCCCTTCCCAAAGTGCTCTTTAGAGATGGTCAGTGAAATGTGATTTAAAGATCAAATTTAAATTTTACCAAGGCATTAAATTCAACTGCTAACTTAAAACACTCCTGTGTTGGTACAGTGCCCATTCTCCACACACCCCATGCTGTTTTCCCAGGTCTCACAGCAAACCCACCAAGTATCACCTTATCCATTTTCCAACCTGGGCTGAAGAGTCCAAAGCTGCTGCTCACAACTGCAGAGCCAAAGCCCAACTCTTTTGAGGCTCCTCTAAAAGCTGTAGAGACCCTCAGTGACTGCCCAAGGTTCTAGTTTGATGCACTGGTACAGCCCCTCGCACCTGAGGGCCAACTTTATAACTTAGACTTTATATTCAAGGCTTCCACCTTACAAAGTCCTGTGAAACAGACGTATTCAAACAAAGTTTCCAGAGAAACAAAAAGGAGTTATTGCAGTTTTGAAGGGTTGTCACGTCTTGTGATCCACAGAGGAAGAGTTGATCTAGAGGCATGAATATACACCCTTTTGAGATGTTACTGGCATTTCAACAGTAACACTCAATGCTAGAATCTGTCAGGGTGTACTTGTTCATTTTTCATTTTACAACGTTTTCAGAAAAAGCACAGACACTTGGAATGAGATTATCATTCCCAGTCAGTTGTATAAACTTGCTGAAGTTTTTGCAATCCCATAATGGATATTCTCAAATCCAGATTGTCAGTGTACCTGAACTGAGTCACATGAAGCATCATGTGTTAGAGAGCAACCCCCGAATCAATTACATAAACCATACAGAGAGAGCTGAGTTGATGTGTATTTCCCATAATTCTTCTAAGGGAATGTAATTCTTAAAGCAATGGTTTTACTTGAAGAAAAAAGTAAAAAAGCATTAAAATCCCCATAATAATCTCAAAATTCCTAGAGTCCCAGTCTCTTTATCAGGAGGTTTACAGTGTTCTTCTGTTTTATAGGTATATCTGATTGCTCCTAATAACACATCATCTTTGTTAGCCATACAGCACCTCCAAAGAATTAAATATAAGAAATAAGAAAACCCATCTGTCAACTATAGTTAACTTCAATTTAAAGAGATAAAAGCAATATCTGTGTTACTGCTATCTTCTTCATACAAGTTTCACAGATTTGGGTTCCACTGACAGTCAGAACCAGCACACAAAAATGAGTTTGAACAAAGCATGTGCCATAATGGACATCAAGAGCTAATGCTATGTGGCTGCTTTGGCACCCTCCAATGTACATTTTGTCAAAAGCCACTTCAGGATGCTTATTATAAAGCAAACATTACTTTATAATGGAAAATTCATTCATTCATATGGATAAAATTGGGATATTGCTTCCTGAACAGTATCATCTACCTTGTTCATATACAGTACCAAACAGTACAGACTCCAGAGCTGGAATTACATTTACACAATTAGTTCTTCCATGATTCACTGTATTTACAACGAACATAATTCATGATAGCATATTACAGAAAGCAGTTTGCAATTTCACTGAAATGTGCACCTTTACTTAATGCTCTTTTTCCCTCTCTATCATATTCAAAGTCACTTAAAACCATTTTCATTCCAGCCTGAAGGAATGTCACATATCTTTAGCAGCAGTGACCACAAGACAGGGTCACCAGTGCCCATTCACACATGAACAGGTACTCCATTACAAAATAAGTATGAAAAATTTTCATCATTGCAAAAGTCAGTTTTTTTAGGATCTTATTTCCGTGGGAAGGAATAAAGATGATACACTTGCCTTAAATGGAAAAATGAGGAAAAAGAAGGAAGTATTATAATTTTCTGTCTTTTACTGACAGAGTAAACTGTAAAGGCTTTGGTAAATTTCAGCTAAAGTAAGGCTACAAAGATGTTGATAGCTCTTTTTCTTTTGCTTGTTCAGAGATCTCAGAAGAACACTACATAGCAATGGATATCTGCGGTGCTGA
This sequence comes from Dendrocincla fuliginosa, assembly GCA_035047845.1. Taxonomy (NCBI): domain Eukaryota; kingdom Metazoa; phylum Chordata; class Aves; order Passeriformes; family Dendrocolaptidae; genus Dendrocincla; species Dendrocincla fuliginosa. The sequence goes on from JAWWMO010000001.1 coordinate 103,120,415, forward strand.
AAGCAGAAAGACCTTGGCAAGTATTGTGTAATTAACCTGAAATATGCAAATACAATTGACTTTCACTTTTTCACTAAAGATTCAGAATTGAGCACTGAATGAGGAAACAAAAAGAATATTTGCTCAAAGAACATAAAAAGCATGAGAACTAGCAACTTTCCATTTCATATAACAGCACTCTTTTGGCTCAGGTTATTCCCCAAGGGCAGTTATAAATAGGACAACCCACTACCATGCTTATACTATTGAGAACTTAGTTACCAAACATGCTTTTCACCTGCAGCAGTACTGGCCCACTGTAAATGAGAGAACAAAGTCCATGTCCCAGTTCTGGCCTTTTTCCCCTTGGCTGCTGGGGCAGTGGCTGTCGGAGGTGATAGTAACATGCTCAGCACCTGGAGGGAAAAAGTGCCGCATGTCCCACACCAATAATTATGAATCCTTAAATCTACTGGAGTTCTTACAGAAGGCATGGCACTTTAGTCCCTCGTTTAAATAAGTACGGCCACTTTGTAGATGTGTGGTTACTTTCCATGTCTACAGATGAAAAAATCCCTTGCAATTAGTTTTTGAAACACAAACGCAATATTCGTCATTGCCTTCTCTCTTTTTGGTCTCTTGCGGCTCAGCAAGTCTTAACAGAGCTCAGGGAGCACTGACAAGACTGCAACTCAGGTAGCCCTGCCAGCACACACTCATCAGCACCAGCTGACCCTTTCAGCATAAGTTAAGAACATGACATTCAAAAACACTTCCAAGCAAGAGATAAGAATGTGCTATGCTATCAGTGTGTTAGGGGGTAAAGACACAGACCTACATACAGAACATTAGTAATAATTTTTTTCTTACTTGACTTCACTTGCTCTTCCTGTGCTATTCCAACATCATCAGAATCAGACAGTTCCTTTATGAAGTTGGAAGGAAACATGCCAGTCTTTCCATTGAGTATTCCTTCCCACCAGCCCTCTTCCACCTGCACCAAGACAAAAACAAAAAAAAAAGAGGGGTTTAACATTAGCAACACTTTGCTGAGTTACATTATATACGTTCAATAAATGACAGTAATGACTCTGAACAGTTTATATTAATTTCAGGTATAAGGAGCACATGGCACAGGCTCCAAGCCAGAACATCTCTCCTTTTTTTTCCTCTTTGACAAGTGAAAACAAGAAAGATGCATGAACCCATCTGTAAATGTCCGCAGTGCTGACAGCAGTCAGAAGCATGGATGAGCATTCAAAAAAAGGATAAAAGAACAACTAGAGAGTACAGGGTGTCTCTGCATTTCAATTTTTATGGCTGTCCATTCAATCACAAAATTTTCACGCACATTGTATGACTATTCAGGACCATCTTAGTAGATGTGATTTGCAGATTCTGAGTTTGAATTCCCTAAGTAATCAAAGGTGAAAGATAAATACCTACAAAAGGCTACTGAGAGAATCTAAACTAGGTATTCTAATATAAATAATGTGAATATTCCTGCCTTCTCCATCAAAATCTGAAATTCTGTATCTTAAAAATTAAGAATGGTGCTACTTCAATAATGTGTTAATGCAGGAAATCTGGGGAGAACAAAGAACAATACTAATGCATATTTGACTCTGGATTTACAAAGAGGTACTGGAATACATAATAATGATGGTGTCAAAAGGAGGAGGGACACTACCTAGCCGAATCCCGAGAGGAAATATCACTTTAAAATGACAAACTTGCTCCTGTATAACCCATTCAGGACTGAACGGCGGTGTCAGGCAGTGAAATGACAGCCCTCAGAAACCAGATGCCTTTAGGTTATAATGGCACAGCAAGAAATGACTTATTATATGCATCAGCTAAACACACTCATGATAGATAAATATTTTTCATCTGTCAGACACTGTCCTTTCACCAAAGAAATGACAGGGGAGGACAGTGTCAATCTGTGACACATCAGTCTCCAATTATTTTTGACATATCTCCTTCTTGCCTACCCTTCCCCCCAAAATTATGAAAACAGAACACTAACTTTATGGGCTCTTCACATTTACTGTTAAAAAGCAACCCCACATTTTAAATGAAACTAGTTAAGTATTATAGAAAAAAACCCTGTTTCCTATCACTTATCTGTGCAAAACTCAAGTTCTTAGAAATCTCTTAATAATACAACCAAATATTTCCCCCCAAAATAGAGGAATGTATGCATTTTTTTCAATTTAGCTACATGTACAATTTTACTACAAACCCCTACATTCCCTTGAGTTGAATGTTTGTTTTCAATTTGGAAGGAGTTCAGACCAGACTTGCACTTAATCTCAGTACCTGTCCCCAAGATAATTTGCCCCCTCCTCCAATGCATCAGTAATATTATTGGGAATTATCTTGCTCTTATTATCTTGCTGTTAATTCAGAAGATAGAATACATATGTATCACTCATCACTTCAGTGAGGGGGAGGTTTTTCACATTACAGTTTCAAAGTCTCTAAAAGGTAATATTTCCTTTCCTCTCTCCAGACTAATAAAAAACAATATGGAAAACTGAAATGGCATGACATGCAACACTTAATAGATTCTACAAATTATATCTCTAAATACAATATTATATAAATATTATATATCCATTAAAAAATGAAATATTGTTATAGAGAAAATACACAATATGGCTCAGACTCTTTGAGCAATTAAATATTTCAGGTTTTCTAATGCAGTATTCCCAGATGGCTATATTGATTAGAGGTAAACATTAAACCATAACTGCATTAGCTGATTGACCAGAAGATTAATCAGAGGATTCACCCAGTTCACAAGATCCCTGCTTTACAAGATGCTGAGGCTACTTGACACAGATATAATTCTTTCATCCTTTCTTACATCTTCCAGGGTACCAGTTCACAGTTTCCTTACAGTTACCATTAGCACTCTCCATGTGGCATGTTGCTGTATTCATCCCTATGGATGTGTGTATATATACACACACCCAAATCTTTAGACAGGCAAATCTAAAGTGGATGTGAATAAACATTCACTAGTTTATTGTAAGTTTTCCAGCTGACTGAAAAATTATTTGTCTGATAATACCCATATTCAATAACTCTACAAGTTCAGAGAAAAATCTAAAGCAAAACCCAGAGGTTTTTTCCACAAGGAAATGCAGAATCATGTTAGCAAGACATCAGAGGTTCAGGTTGAACTGTGCCTCCCAAAGATTTATTAGGAAATTTTCATCAAAAGCAGCAAGAGCTTTAAGTATTTTTAAAACTATAGCTATCTCTATATACCTTTAAGCCTCAAAACAGAGAAGGTAGAGATAAATCCATGCAATAGAAAACACTAAAATACCTCCAGGATCTAGTTATCCCAAACTGGGGCAGTTCATTACCATATGGTTTGAAAAGTTGCAATAATTCACAGCCAATAAAACCTTACAAATGAAAATCCATTATTCATGGGGGTAATCCGTCTGGAGGCACGAGCTCAATAAAAATTTGTTGCCGTGCTATTATAACAAAGTGCTTTCAGATTTATACATCCAGGTCCTGATTTATGCCCAGCATTCATGTGCTGAACCAAACAAACTAAAAAGAGAAGGATTTCATTCAGCAGTCCACGTCCCCATGCTGGAAAAGAAGTCCTACAATTCATAATATTCTACACACCAGCTGTAAGTTCAGCGTGAAAATGAAGGGACTTTTTTAACTTAGAAGAAGGATCTTTCCAATCTGCCACACGTAAGTGGATACAGCTAGAGATACTTTTAAGATGTGTTTTCAGCGTGTTTTATCTGTTCACTACGGCACATCCTCATCTTGCCAAGCCCCTGGGCTGCCAGTACTGCTGTCACACCACATTTTGAAGAGCAACACCATACAGGAAAGTGTCTGAAGATAGTTCATTACTCTCCTTCATATATTTAGGAGGTGACAACAATATGCACTCAACTGCAACTCAGTCAACGCTGTTTGTGGCGCAGGGACAGATAAAACGTGCAGTCTAGCACCTGGAAGTGATTGAATGAGATACAAATGAGAGCAATGTTACCAGAGAATGGTTCATCACCTCTAGAGAAATTCATCCCATTAAGAACCCTGGCCTTTGGGATTTAATCTATACAATAATAATGCAACATTCAAATGTCTTCCAGTATCTTTGGGTTTTTTTAAATTTTCAATGAAGAAAAAATGTTTGTATTTTGGTTGTAATTGAATTACTCAACCAGTAGAGCTTTTTTTTAATGTATATAAGGTTTTTGTAAATTATAAACCAAATACAGATGAAAATAATTCAAAGGACACTGTTTTACTTTGTTAGAAAGTGCTTGCCCAAATTGTGAGATCCCAGTACACAATAACAATCCAGACTAGAAAGACAGTAAGAGGTTGTAATAGTTAATTTTACTTACAAGTAATGATATAAACAAGAAATAGTAAATGAAGTACTCAAAAAATAGATACAATGGAAGTGGACAGACAGAAAAATAAGAGAATTAAATGAGTGAGACATTCAGACACACAAACACAAAGGTCTCATAAGGGTATACAGATGCTAGGACATTAAGCTGCTTAGAAAGCAACAAAAATTTATTGAAATTAGCCTATTTTCGTGTTTAAATTAAAAACAATACATATAAGGATAGCAGTTCAAGCCTTCAGGCAAACATACAAACATAATGGTTCTATTTCAGACCATGAATACAGTTTTATTCTGTAACTGTAAAGCAACCAAAAGACCCAAAATCACTTTAGTACGTCACTAGGACTACAAGATTAAGATAATCCAAAAGCGAGGACATGTTACATTTTACGTTCTTTAGGTTTTCTCTTCACTGCCAATACAATCCTCAACGTCCCCCTTCAAAGAAAGAAAGGTCAGGGGGAGCATCAGCCTGGCCTGCAGTGCAGCAAACCTTGGTGCTGCCAGCCTAGAAGCACCCTCCCTTGAGAGGACTGGGGGCCATCCCTAGAACTCTAGAGAAGACACCCAAAAGCAGCAGGAAATGCTGCCAGCAGCTGCTTGCCAGAATATCCAGGACTGGCTACCAGGACAGCTGCTTGCCAACACCTTGTTATGTAATTAACAGGCTGAAGTTGTTAAAATGACTAAAATGATGAGCTCTTTGGAATCATTGACCTAGAACATATTTCCAATCAATTCCTGTACTGGCCCATTCCACAAGATTTTCTACCACCCAAAACTCTGCCTATTGGGCTGACAGACAGCGTATGGCTTAGCTAGGACACATGGGGGAGGCTCTGAGTCAGGGAAGGTTTCAGATGCACAAAAGTCTCCCTGGATCATAACAGAGTTTTTCTGGGCTGTTAAAACTAAAACACAGTCCCAGAACAAAAGCAATGCCAGAGGCAAGCAACAGGAAGGAGAGAAGCCCAAGGTCAACAAATTTTCTTTTGCTTTGAGAGAACTAGAGCACAGAAAGCAAAGGAAAAAACTCCCTTAGTTTATAAATTCTAATGGAAAAGCTTGAGCTCAAAGGACAAAAGCAATCATATGTTGAAAGGAAATTAAAAACATAGATTCCCAAGAGGCAAAATAAGTCCCATTCACTGCCAATGGGAAAATAAATTTTGGAAACAAGACCTTAGCAGAAGATGGTGTCTACAGTGCCACTTGATGGCTTTTTCTGGAAGTGTACCCAGAGGGAGCTGTACCCATGAGGTATCAGCCACCCCTGGGGACTCTGCTACAGCACATCTGGAAACTGTTTGGTAACTTGGTGCAGAAGGTAAGAATTAAACACTCCACAAGGACCTTGTATCAGGGAATCTTTTCAGCTTCAGAGTTCTTTATTTTACAGTGTCAAAATGTGCTTGGGGAATTTTTGTTTATTTTTGTCATTTGGGTTTTTGTTGGGTTTTTTAACACCCCCTTCTAAGCAAGAAACTGAGGGACAGTGAAAGCAACCATAGAGAACTGGGATGACCCTATACAGATTCAGTGCTATTTGTACCTTTATTTCACAAAAAAAGGCCTCCTACAGCATGAACTAACCAAATAAGAAGCAGTCACAGAAGTCCTTGGGAACAACCTGTTTGCAGAGGATCCAGAAAAACACAACCTCAGCATTCCACAGAACAGTAACTGAGGGATGTGAAACCCCAGTATTCATTCCCAACTGTTTTCTTGCATATTATACAGTTCTGTATTTGTGGCACAGACCATTCCCTTGCTACAGTTAAGTATTCATTCCCCTTTCAACTCTGTAACTGCCAAAATTAGTCACTGTAAGAAAAGTCCAGCTCAATCCCTGGTTTATCCAGTTCTCAGACATGGGTTGCATCACTTTTTCTCATAATAAGAACAAAAAACAATGTACCCACTAACCTTGCCCATACAAAGCAACTGATTTGTAAAAATTCAGCCTGCATTTCTCTAATTTCAAATGGGCTACAGATAAGATTTGATCATGTAACGTATGACAATGTTACCTAAAAGTCAAAGAATAAGCTCAGTGGTGTTACAGAATGTCTCAGTCAAAGAGTTGTGAGCTTAACTCCATGCACTACACCTTGCCAAAAAGCTGACTTCTCAGCAGGATGAGGCCAAAATGTACATGGCAGCACAATGATGGACTAATCTCAAATGAAAACAGGCTCAGAACTGTTGAATGGCATGCCAAATGTCCTCACTCTGATGATACAGGTTAATTATCTGGCATCCTGTGAAAGTCTAAGGGTGAAACATAATTGGAATTCAGATAACTGCATTTAATAAGACAATTAGTTACAGTCGTATTTTGGGACAACTGTAATTAGAGTTATAGCTAATGAGGTAGGAAAATGACAAGTGAAAAGCTATCAATCACACAATAAATGTGAATATAAACAATGATGAAAATGCTTCTCTTTTTAGTTATAAATGTATTTTAAGTCTATTAATTAATGTCTCATGAGTATCAGTGTCTCTGTAGTTATGGAAACCTATTTTAACAACAAGCATTTTATCTATTGTGTTGGATGCTTGATCTTAATATAATTAATTTCTAACTATGTAGTACAAATAGGAAGAAACTATGAATTCTGAACATATACAGCCTTCAAGGATATCCATCTAGCAACAGGCCTTGTATCTCAAAACTCACACTTGCTGTTGTTTCAATCCACTCTACCACCCCAAACCACTCCTGCCACAAGAGGAATTTCCAATTTTATCTCCTGCTACTGCAGACATAAAAACCTTTTCAAAAGCATCTTATCCAATATGCTGGCACCAGGAAGAAGGCTCTAGGTAGCTTTAGATACTACTACACCTCCACACTCTGAAGCAGAGGTGGGAGAAGACCTCCTGATGCTCAGCACATCAGCATGTGATGTCTGTGTAACCTATTTCCACCGGGAGTCTGGGGAAACATGCTTGGACACTGATGGAGCCAGCTGACACCTGTGCCCCCCTCTGTCAACCTCATGCTGGAGGCAGTGCTCTTGAACAGGTTTGAGGAGGAGCAGAACACACTTCCTTAAGGATGAAGCCAAATTAGCTTTTCTTCACAATAGCAAAAGTTAAAGGAGTTGTCAACCACAAGCAACATTTTAACACATTCTTTTTGCTCAATACCCACACAGGGATACGTAGACAGTATGTTGACCTAAAGAATACCAGGTTGAGTTTGCTGTAAGTCAGTTAGGAACAGATTTATTTTCAGCTAAACAGAAATCCACAAAGATTTGAAAATATTAATCTAAGTCAATTTAAAACTAATTAACTGATGCAACTTTCTTAGGAGGAGACAATAAAATACTACCTGTGGGAATCTGAGACATTCTACACAGGAATAAAAAGATGGGGTAAGGGAAAGCAGCAACTGGAAGTAGAGAGTAAATGGCTATTAATGTTCCAGTTACACACTGAACGGCTGTAAATAATGCTGAAGATGTCATCTAGTTTTTAATCTTGAGTAATGACAAACAAAATTGGTATTTTACGAGAATTGTTGCCTACGTGTGAAGGCTTTTTGCTGTTGTTTTGGGGTTTTTTTGTATAGTAACACCACGTGATTTTGGCCCTTGCAAAAAAAAAGAACAAAACAAAAAACCAGAACTCAATTGTCACAACTGAGGAATCAGTATTTTTAAACTGTATAATGACATAAACACTGTGAATCATATTTCAATGACTCTTTGTGCAGCATTACCTAAAAGCAGAAGGGTAAACAGTGGAATCAGCACATTGGTTGGTGCAACTTCTTGCATCAAAGTTCCTGTTTCAAAATAGAGATTCTGCCCTACATTTTCAAGGAATTAACATGACTATGATAAGAGCAGAAAAGGAAGTAATAGCAACACATATTCAACATCAACTGCTTGATATCAATCATGATTGAAATAAAGGTCCCACAACAACACTTCTCAAGGCACTGAGAATTTTTTCATGGGAACTCTAGATTCCCATTTTCCCACTTGCACCAGCTGATCTAGTTTCACCCAAAAGAGTCAGACAATGCTCTAAATCACCTGAATGCACCAGATGAAGCCTGACGCTGACCTTCTGTTTCAGCAGCTGACAGAACAGGGTATTTCATAAGGTCAAAGTGGGCACAGCCTCACCTCTGTCAGCTGTTCTTCAGCATTTACTCACAGCCAGCAGTTCAAGCCATCCATGAGCAATCCTGTTCCACACTACAGTAAAACTAATTCCATCATGACATTCTTTATATCTGCGAATCCAAAAAGCAGCCCCAGAAAAATATGTTTTCTTACCACTTAAAATAAGGAAGTTGTCAATGTTTTCCTCAACAGTAGCAATTTGGGATACAAATTTAGAAGTCTGTAATCAGCAATCCAAGTGGGTTTCAAAAACATGCCCTTAACTATAAGCACACACATGTGAGTACATGGAATGTTTCACTCTTACAGTTCTACATTTTTTAATTTTTAATGGAAACATTTTCAGCCTCATTTGGATATAAATAAGTCTGTTATTTATAATTAAGTTGTTCAAATTTATACAAAGAGATGTTTTTCATAAGAGAAGTCTAGTGTCTCATCTAAATTATTTAATTATTTGCTTCATCAGGTGGGGTTAATTTGCTGGCTGGATACTAGGAAAAGGTTTTATTCCATCAATTTACTCTTGAAAGACACAGACTTGAAAGTGCTAAGTAATATTTGTGAGGCCATGTGAAGTAAAATATACTTCAAATTGCCCAAGGAAAACAGCTCATGTGATGCTGTGAAACTCGTCACAATATCAGGTTTATATTGTATTCAAAATATGCTCTTAAATATCTTAGAACCTTGAATTCCCCCATCACAGAACTGCTCAGAGTCAGAATAAGATTAGTTAAGTGGCACATCATGTCCGATTCCAGGAAGAATGATGTGCAGAGCTGGCATGCACAGCTAGGTTAAAGCAAAACCAGTGATCACTAAGCTTCTCACACTCAGAAGAGAGAATTTAATCTCTCATAAGAAAATGCTCGATGTCATGTAGATTGCAGTAGAATTTATATTCTTTTAGAGCTGATTTTTTTAAGTGACAGATGCAGGAAAAAGTAAATTAAACATATATCCTTGACAAGAAAATAAATGTTGATGTATTAACTGCTGAGTCACAGGGGAGAAAAAAATCCTCCAAATAATGACTCAAGCTGAAACACACCTTTTATTGGCTGCTTGAGCAGACTAAGGTCTTAGATGTTTTTAAAACTAAGTCAATATAGAATAAATTAGTCTGAATGCATTCTAGTTAAAGAATTCATGCTATCATTTTGACTTTCCCTGTGCTATTAAACTCAAGAAGATATTAGTAAAATATCTTGTAAAAAATGGAATACTGAAGGTATTGGGAGCAAACAGCATTCCTTGATCCTGCTATCAGATTCACTCACACAAAGAAAATTTCTGCATCTCTGTCCAAGTTTTCATAATTTGTTCCCAGTTCTTCTAAGGGATGTGCATTAATTTTCCACATCCATTTCTACCCAAAATAAGTGCATCTCAAGCCTCAAATGTTTTCTTGGGGTTTTTTTCTTGTCTTTAGGGTGTTTTTTTTTTAAACTGATTGGACTAAAATGAAATGCTTAAAATTTTCTGGCAGAGATGACAAAAGGTGAAGTCTAATGGAGAGTCAACTAAATTTCTTATATGCATTTAACTTTGCAAAGGTAATTTTTGCTCTAGCTGGCTCACTAAAACTGGGAAAAGCTGCTTCTGCTATAATTTTTGGTTCTTCAGAGATATAAACTCAAGAGCTCTGTAGCAAAAACTTAATGCTCCTTCCCTAAACAGAACTCTGAAGCATCAACCGATCGAGTAAAACCAAAAGTGCTACAGGGAAAAAAGTCACAAAATCCATAAAAAACAACAACATCCCCTCATCCCCAATAGTAACCCACACACACCAGACACATCAGTATACCAGAGAAGAAAAATGTCTGGTTTAAATTATGTCTTGAAACACACTGTATTGAAGAGCTTAGCATGCACCAGATATGTCAGTACCGCACGCGTGTCTATTCAATGAAAGATGTGCTCACCTCTCCCACAACTTCAATGATGTCGCCAACTTTTAATTCCAGTTCATCTTCATTTTGAGGCATATAACTGAAAGCCACCTGACATCTTCTTCTTCTGTTTCTCTCTCCTGATGGAAATGAAGGAAACAGGGAAATTGTAAAATGAAAACAGAATTCCAGGCCAAACACAAGCCAGGGGAACCTATGAAAGAGGGAATATGATTCTTTGAGCACTGTTATCAGAATCTGAATGTTTGCAATGCTTAGTCGACCTGCCTAGAATTAACTTACAAAAAGAGGTGGAGAAAAGATTTCTGGTGCATATTAGTTCTTTAAACTATTTCTATAATTCAATGCAATTAAAAAATGAAGATAAATTGGGGGGATTTTTTTCCTTTCCATTATATTATTCAAGAGCCAAAATTTAACTAACTGTCCTTCCTAGTGACAGGATGGACAGCCTTCATCCAAAGCATCTTTCCAAGTGTATTTTCTACAATATCTCTCTCTAGGCTAATGGTCTGCACACATGATGTAGTCAAATCCAGAAACTGGAGGGATGGGGAAGGGATCCAAAGCCTTGTGGCTTTTGCTCGTAAGGAAATAAGCTCCCAGTTGTATCTTTCTGTCCACAAATCTTTCACAGCTGTGCAAATGTCTTACCATTTTTTAGACATTTTTTTTTTTCATATAATAATTTAGGTTAGAAAAGACTTTTAGGATTGTTGAGTCCAACTGTTAACACAGCACTGCCAAGTCCACCACTAAACCATATCCCTAAATTCCACATCTACACGTCTTCTAAATACCTCCAGGGAAGATGACTCCACCACTTCCCTGGGCAACCCATTCCAATGCTTGACAACCCTAGCTGTGAAGAAATTTTTCCTAACATCCAAGCTAAACCTCCCCTGGCACAACTCGAGGTCATTTCCTCTCATCCTGTTGTTTCTTCCATGGGAGAAGAGACTGACCTCCACCTGGCTACAGACTCCTTTCAGGTAATTGTAGAGAGCAATAATGTCCCCACTCAGTCCTCTTTAAACAACCCCAGATCCTTCCTTCACTACTCATAAGGCTTTTGCTCCAGACCATTGACCAGCTCTGTTGCCCTTCTCAGGACAGGATCCAGCTCCTCAATGTCTTTCTTGTAGTGAGGAGCCCAAAACTGAACACAGGATTAGAGGTGTGGCCTCACCAGTGTGGAGTACAATCATTAATCTTGGGTGGATTCCATCTGGCCCGACAGACCTGTGTGTGTCTAAGTGGTGTAGCAGGTCACTGACCATTTCCCCTTGGATTACAGGAACTTCACTCTGCTCCCCATTCCCATCTTCCAACTCAGGGGATGGGTATATGGCCTACAACTGGTCTTTCTACTCAAGACTGAGACAAAGAAGACATGAAGTAGCTCCCTTTTCCTCATCCTTTGTCACTGTTTCTCCCCATATCCAAGAAAGGATGGAGAATCTCCTCAGCCCTTTTGTTGCTAATGTATTTATAGAAACATTTTTATTGTCTTTTACAGCAGTGTATACACATATATTTGTAAGGTGCACATTTATGCACTAATATTAAAGAAAATAGAAGGAAAATCATTGCCATTGGGTGAGCGTGGTTAAGACAGGCTGACTTTTCAAACTGGAACTGATGTCACCAGCTGTCTTTCTCTTCCAGCTTGGAAGTCCAGGGTTAAATGAGAAGCTGGTATGAGGGTACATCTTTGGATGAAAAACTGAAGAGTTGTTTGAATCCACAATTTTCAATAAGAGTAAGATCCCTTACTTGATCATTCTAGTGTCACAGTTTTCAGACAGATGAGTGAAAATACTCTGTTTCAGAGTTTGTTTGCCAGATCTGTTGGCCTACGTGTAATTATAGTCATATAGGATGAGAGAACTTCCCTAAATTACGTTGCTGAAATTGGTTGCTTAGCCTTTGTTAGCTGAGGGATAACTTTCTGATATGAATCATGACTGTGCTGGAACGTGGTGAAGGAACAGAAGGTAGGAAGAGAAAAATTATTCAAAACACAGGATTCACTGACTATTCTCTCTTCTCTAGAAGATGTGCAATGTATGAACCATGCTATTTGGTATAATTTATATATATGTATCCACACAAACATACACATGTGCTCTATGCAGGTAAATGAACTTTCTCTTATGCTATTTCTCTTAGCTGTTAAACAAGCTTGATACACACCAAAAATGGGTTGTGTAAGCACTTTCCAAGCATGGCCTCAATCTGAAATTAAATTACAGAAACAGATCTTATGGTGAGTTTATTTTTTGTTCTGCAACATTTCTTGAAAATCCTGCTCTGGGTCAAACAGTGATAAAAATGTTACTTTTTTTTTCTAATCTATTAATTGAAACTTGAGAAAGAAGGGAGAAGGGAATCCACTGATTCTGTCTTTCACAGAATGTTTTTCACAGCTACTGCAATCCTGCATGAGTGGCAGCTTTCTGAATGTTAAAATTAATACCTTAACGCAATGTAGCAAAACTCAGTCAAATTGGCTATTTTTCCATCTACAGATGACTGCTCATTCTTCACCATCTAAAATAAAATGGTCCAAAACTGTCAACTTTACACACCTGCATTCAAAATAACTTAAATACAATGAACACCTTGCATCCCGAGTGCTTCGCTCATTGTGCAAGAGGCTATTTTTCCTAAAAATAACATTCCCACTATGATTTCTAACATCAAGCAGCAACTGATGTGCTGATGTTGGCTGATGTGACCGATGGCAGTTGCCATCCTGTTTAATAATAAATATTGTGTGACTCTTTGGAGAATATTTCTGACATTGCTAAGAGAGTAAGAAATAAACACAATTCTGGATATGAATAATACAGAATCCATCCCCTTCTCAATCCATAAAGTTATTTTATTATTGTACAGAACATCTAGTGAAAGTCTGCATTTATCTCCATTAGTCTCATGGTTGTCTCACTGCTCTCCCTCTCCTTCCAAATCTTTCTCTAAAGAAATACCTCTGTGAGGAGGAGCAAGCCAGCAAGACATAGATTGTATGCACCAATTGGTTCCTCCCTGTGATCTACTGCAAGCCAACATATCCAGCAGTGAATGAATACCTTTGGTTTTAAGGAGAAGGTGCTGAAAGATCCCTATGCACATGCTAATGCTTGGTGTACTTGAGAAGAACACAAACTCTGTGAAGAGCTTTACAACCAAGGAATATTTGGTTTTTCTTACACTAAAGCAATTTGGATAATACACCAATATGAGTTTCCTAAGAAAACTAGACCTGATAGGGAAAGAAGTCAGAGTAACCCAGACATATGTATATAAAAACTGCTAGTAAAGAAAAGTTCTGGTTTTGCAAATGCAATATTCCCACCCCACTGATATTTTTTTGCGATTTCTTAACTAGCACAAAGTCTCCAAAGACAGCATGGTCAGGAAACAGCAAGATCCACTGCAACAACTAGCAAGCAGTTTACACAAAACCACTGAAGTCCTGGTCTTCTCTCACCATTTCCCCTTTTGCTAATATTGTCACTTATTTCAGAATATTATTATGATCTATGCTTTAATCTGAGTTCTAAATGGCACGTGCACGTAAAGTTAATTTCAAACTATATACAGCAGGAATGCTGCAATGAAGACTGCAGATATTTTCTCATCTAATCCATTTCTTTCTTATTGTGAATTGATGAAGAAAATATTTCATAGAAGGGGGTTTTTGTGCATTTTTCTTCACACTTAAGCATAAACTGAGTTACTTTAAAGGAAAAAGTTACTGTATGGTGCATAGGCAGGTAATAAAGTGAGCACTTGAAAATCAGAATAGGCATGCTGCAAAGTCCTCACTGTGTTTTGAAAGGCTTAAAGGAAGGGGGGGAGAAAAGGGATGACTGAACTTTTACTGGCCCATGTACAATAATTGGTAGCAAGCAAGCTGCTGCAAGCAGCACCACACTGGCATGTGCTGGTGGCAGTTCTAGGCTTTTTCATCTCCTCTAACTGTGGCACATCAGAAATGTTTAGAAGACAAAACACCCATGAGCTGTAGGCTGGGAACTACCTGAGCTACACTGTATTCAGAACAAGCTATCTATCATACAGAAAAATAGGTCACTCACCCTTGTAAAGAAAACAACACTGGCTGCTGTTTACATCATTATAATAAAATACATCAAATGACAAAAAGATCACACCTAGTTTGTGCAGTCAGTTCTTAACCCAGGCAGCTAGAGAGAATTTGCAGTGTCTGTACAAGGGGTGTAACTCACATGGCACTGCAAAGCATTTTGCGTCTGAAGCAAAGGCTCCCAGACCTCGACTGTGCCACAGACAATGCCTGACCCTGCCCTGCTCCTTTAAGGACTGTGGCAAAGGCACCCAACTCTTACAAAGTGCCTGCAGATCGACCTTGCTTGCATTGAGAGAGGTGTCACCTTAAGAATAATGCTGACTTCCTCCTTATTTGCAGCTCTTGACTGCCAAGTCCTGCTCACCCCCCTCTACCCCCAGAGCTGGATCACTTCTCCAATCATTCCCCGAACAATTTCACTCAAAGCAAAACTTTGTAGCTTAGCAGCACAAACAGGCTTTGCTAAACCATCTCCTTTGGGTCTTTATCCTAAGATTCACCTGTCTCACTGTAAGTGTACTTGAGGTGAATGCCTAAAGCTGAGCCTATCCCTCAGGAGTGGGGAGCACCCCAGCCCTATCTCCAGAGGGTATTTACTGTCACTGTAAAACAGAGAACTAAACTACATCAGATGAATGACTCTCCAAAGGTGCCTTTTCCTACCGGTATGGCTATAAAAGACTGTCACATCGAACCTTAAAAGGTCTAAAGTTAGGTCAAAAGGAAAAAAGGAATTAACTTATATTTAGAAATTTGAAACAAACAAACAAATATTTCAGCGTACAAATCTAATTTGCTCCAAAGTGGCATTTGATCAGATTCTAAAAATGGTGCAGTCGCCTCTGACAGCAGGAGACCACAAAGATATTTCCTCCAGTTGTACACATGTAAGAGAGAGTATTATTTCTCCTCTTTCATTAGAAATGAAGACAAAAAAAGAGGTAATGACAACACATTGGCATTCAATACTTATCTTTGTAAGGGGCACCAAAAGCTGATGCCACACAAGTCACACTGGCACTTACACGGTGCCATCAGACGCAGGAAAGGTCACAAACTAACAACTTCTAATTAGATGAAAAGTGAGGCAGCAGCAGAAGAGATAGAAAGCAAACTATTTAAATGTTAACTGAAATTTTTCAAATTCAAACTACCTTTTTTTTTTTACCTTAAAACCTCTGTCATGAAACAGATGTTTAAATAAATGTGTACATGTGTGAGTTATATGGTGGTTTCTGTAGAGCCTGCTTTTCTCTGATGCCAATATATTTGTAGCCTGTCCTGGCAGTGGAAGCCACGTGGCTGGTTAACTTCACCAACAGAAGGTCCATCAATGCTACATACTACTCCACTTTTTTCCTACCACAGGAGAACAAGTATAGCAATCCATTTTGTAACACAGTACAACTACTCTATAAAGTCAAAACACTATTCAATAAAATCCTTCAGAGAACAGAACCATGCAGCAAATGTCTGTTCCTCTCCCTGCTGACTAATGGTATACCTAAATGGCTGACAATCTCTTCAAACTCTAAGCCCCACCATTTTGTGAATGGATGTGGTTTATATCATCTTTATCATTTATACCTGTACCAATATCATTGCAGCTCCGAAAAACAATCCAAGCCAACTGATCCTGGATTCACTTTATTACTGTTTTTTAATAAAGGAGTGTTGCTATGAAAATTGCATGGGCTAGGGTGGGGTCTAAGTAAAGGTTTGAAGCATGAGGAGTGTGAAGACATTTCTCCCACATCTAAAAAATTTCAAACACACTAAAGCACATAACAGCTCCTTCAGACACATGGACTTTGGACTTCTACTGTGGACTTCCTGGGCAGGCTCAGGTGAACCACTAAAGGAAACTGAGATCCCTTGGGACACTCTTCAAGCAGATGCAAAGTGACTGAACTCGGTAAAATTGTTTGGCAAAGAAGACCCTTTTAGGCAAGTCTATTAGGAGGAAAATGACAAGTTGGAGGAAAAGTTTCTGGTCTTCTATTTCAGATCTTCCTGCACATGGTGTCATCTGCCCATCAGCCTCAGTTGCACTTCCCATTCTTCCAGTTTTCAAAGCTATATCTGTAGCTTGGAGGAACTGGCTCAGTGCAATGTCTCCTGGCTAGACAAGCTGGGCTGTGATATGATTCAGCTAGAAACCAGTTCTAAATTTAATGTGCAAAAAGACAAAAGGCAACTATTGCATAACTAAGAGATGACGTATATGGATCTAGGGTGCCTGTTACTG
This sequence comes from Dendrocincla fuliginosa, assembly GCA_035047845.1. Taxonomy (NCBI): domain Eukaryota; kingdom Metazoa; phylum Chordata; class Aves; order Passeriformes; family Dendrocolaptidae; genus Dendrocincla; species Dendrocincla fuliginosa. The sequence goes on from JAWWMO010000001.1 coordinate 103,137,234, forward strand.
ATTTTAATGGTACTGATGGAGATGTGGCACAGCTGTTTTGGACAGCCAGCCTTGATGGTTACTGTATCACCTTTCTGTTGTTACAAATCATTGAATTGTGTATATCAAAATGCACACATTAAGAAAAAAGGTAGAACAACAAACTTACTCCTGAGAAACATTCTTCTTAAAATCACTACCCTCTGTAGATTCCTTTGAGAAAGTTACCTAATTAAGAGTAAAGAGCACTAAAAATATTACTTTTAAAATCGTTTTAAGTGTGTTAAAGATAGTGTTACAAGACTTCAGATAAAGTCTTGGTCAAACTCAATTCTAACGTGGATTCTGTCACTATCTTCCACAACATAAGGACTCCATCCTCTTATATTCTCCTACTAGAAGAAATACAGTTCTGATGTTTAAAGGTACCAGAACTGTCATGTACCAATTTCCTTCTTTTCCTGTAGGACTTTGGCCGTATTTCTGACCTGGGATGTGATATGTCAATTCCAACTCCCTCATCAACCACATACTGTTAAAAGGTGAATGTTTTTGGATGGATGACAAAAAAAGCCTGCTGAGGTCTATTCCTTGTCTAGCAGAAAACAGAAGTAAGCTGGGTGGGAATACTGGGGGGTTGAGGGTGGACAGAGAAATATATATTGGGGGTGAGTGCGTGTTTGTGGGAGGTTTTGTTTTGTTTGGGTTTTTTGGTCTGGTTTGAATCCATGACATTAACATACTAAAGAAGAGAAAGATAAACTGCAAGTAGGGGTGAGGGGAGATGGAGTATCTGAGGTGATTCCAGTACTCTATCAAATGGGTTATGTAAAGCTGCTGTGTTTTCTACAAGCAGTTCAAGTGGGAAGTGCCCTGCCTTGACATGTGCAGCTAAATCACAGAGACTGCAGGACTCCATTAAGCACAATTAAGCCACAATGCAGAATTGCACCACTGCTAGCAATGTATTACTCGAAGTGTGTTAATGTTCTTCTGTTACTGAAGAGTGTTTTCTCTTGCTAGACTCCACAGCAACACTTCCAAGTTTCAGCCATCTGGCTGCTGCTCTGAATTTTATGGCCAAGATTTGCCTGTGAGGAACCTGAAAGCCTAGGAGACACCTTTTTTTTAACACCATCACATTTTAACACATATGCACTGTCAGAAAAACAGCAAACCTTGTATTATTCAATTAATTAATTCTTTTGTTAAAAATGTGCAGTGATATTCAGGCCTTTTATTGTGTATGAGTGTTCTGCATAAGAGCAGTAATTAACTGAAGGAACTTACAGAAACAATATAGTACCAGTGGTCAAATGCTTTCAGGAGAAAATCATAAATTAACTGAGAAGTGGAACATTTGCATAGGCCACAGCTGGAGCCAGGCTTGTGCGTGTGACAGGCTGAGCTGCAATGCTAGAGAGGCTGAGATCATTACTTAAGCCTAACCCCATGCAGAAGGAAACACTAGAAAAGTAACTGTAAATAAACTCAAAGGACACTTGCACAGTTTAAACCATACACAACCTCAATTTTTTTCTTTCTGAATCTGAAAGTTTTAAAATACACACAAATGGAGGAGAAACTTCATCAGGAACGCAGTCAAATCATCACCAGCAAATTAGACAAAGCAAGTCCAAACTCTAACAGGAATCCCAGGACATCCCACATAGGTTGCATATTTTATACTCTTTTAGAGGGAAAGTGTAAATAAAATACAGTATTAAACTACACATTAAACTCAACCACATGCAGAACTGAAAATGTGTATACTCATCAAAACTACTAGTTCTAGTACCTACAACTTTCAAACTTCACTGTTTAAATTACCAGCGAAACACTCCACCACAAGACAGAAATTGGAACTTGCTGACAGGGTTTCAAACAGGCTTTTCAAACTCTACAAGCAGTTACACAATCCTGGTTAAGACCAGACAAGAACACTTAGTTTCCCACCTCTTTACAAGATGCAAAAATATTTTGCAGCAGCAAGGGGTTCTTTTACAACAGCTTTTTCCCAAGTGACACATTCTCTTGCCTCTTCTCAACAATAACAATTTGTTGCTCTGTCTACTGCCTTTCACAAGCAGCACATTCCAAGGAGCAGCAAATGCCTCTGTCCTTATTGTAATGCTGAGCAAGCCAAGGGATATTTCAACAGGGTGGCTTGCCCTGGTCATTTGTAACTTTGGGAATTTGTTCACTGCCACATGCACGAGATCCTACTGCGGGGCACTGGGGTTCCCTACCATGTAATGAGCACGTGTTGACATCAGGGGACCTATTACCCAACACAAGATCTTGCACTTGTCTCTGCATTTGGTTTCTTTTATCATATCAGAAAGCAACTTCCAAGGATTCATTACAGGAGAAGTCTGTTACGCTGGCTAGCAAACAATCCACATGAAACTACTGTATAAGGAGCTTCACGAAAAACTGCAGGCCACAGATACCCGTAGTAATAAACTAACGTTTCTAAAGAACAAGAAAGTATATACAAACTTGAAATATTCTTTCTTAGATGACAGATCAAGGTTCAAAATGCAAGAACAGAAACACAAGATTTGCAAATGGCCCAAAAAGACCTTTTCTCTTTCCATTCTCATTGCATACATCTCATGTTATCATGGGATAATCTCAAAATATTATCCTCTTAGCTAAGTTTTGAGATAGTGGTCAACTATTTGGCTTTTTGATGCTTTTTTTTGTATTGATCTCTAGAAAAAATACCTCAATAAATCAAAACCAAACAGGAGTTCCTGTTGCATCTTTCCCAGCTCTCTTATGTTCCATCACAAAATTCACACGGCTGAAATTGCCTATGCACAGCAGAACTTCAAACATACAGTAAATGAAAGCAAATAGCTCTAATTTGTGAAGCCACTGTGCACATTCAGCTTATGTTGTGTTTGCCTCTCTATAAATAAAGGCATTTAGATTAAACCACATGGTTTCCTACACAGTAATCTCCAAAAGTATTTTTATACTACTGGCTTGCTATCTTGAAGCTGACTTCTGGCCAACTTAACTCAAATTCACAACCAGTGTTAAAAAGTATGCCTGTTTTAAAAAACAACTGTGCTACTTCATTTGTTGATACCAGAGTATCCATGCTTCTTGACAGGTTTTCAAACTCTGTAATGACATTACATTGAAAGTCTTACTCTGACCTCTACTAGCTCAGTTTCAAATAAGCCTCTCTTAGCAGGGGAAAAAACCCCACTATTGTCAACATTTTATTTTCACTCCAACAGGTAGCAACATACATTAAGCAAATGCCTCAAGAAATGTTGAAAAGATGCAAAAAACAGAGCAACCAATTTTCTGCTTGCTGCACTCATGAGAGCTATTACACAATGAACACATGCAATAAATCAACAACGCTTAACAAAAACCAAAACTCACTTTCCTACTGAGCGCTCAGAACATCAGTCAGCTTTTGAACCTAGACTCTTTTTTCCTCTACAATATTTATACAATTTAAATATTCATTTTGCCATAAAAGGCAATACAATTACAAAATAGATTAACATATCCACAAACAGAGCAGACATTTCACTTTCCAGTTCAGCAGTGTTCCTAACACCTAGGAAAGTACATTAAATTTGCCTTGAAACCCAAGCCCAGGCAAATCCTAAACTCCACAAAGCTAATGCTTGGAAGGCAGGAGATGACTTGGTAAACTGGGAAAATGACTCACCCAGTCTGGTGTTAAGGGGCTGATTCTGCAACACACACTCTGAGACGAGGAGTCACTTGGGCAAAAGCACTCAGGCATGTGTCTCCCATGGCAATTAAGCCATGACATTTCAAAACCTTGGAGAGAACAGAGCTTTGGCAGGGCTTCTCACGGGGCTGCTGACAGGCACCAGCTCAGCAGGCAGGGTTATACAACTACCTGTCCTTCAGCTCTGGGAAAAGGAAAACACACCAGGAGGATCTTCAATTGCACTCCTCGTGCTCAGATTTGTTATTATTTCTCAGCTGCCATCATGGAAATGCTATAATTCAAAATAACCTGCTGTCTTATAGGGCATGTTATGCTATACTTTGAGAGCTGGTGTTTGAGAGTTGCACAAGAGCGCAGGAATACATGTTCAGAAGAGCAATAAACAAATATGATACATTGAAATATATCAATTATTCTTGCTCCTCGACAAGAACAATTGCTCCTCAGTAAGCCTTTTAACATCTCGGGCACCATTAGCTCTATGATGGCATATCTGGGTACTGAAAGTAAAAATTAACATACACTGTTCCACAACTACTTCAAAAATGAACATTGTCACAATATCCACACAGAATAATATTTCTGTGCAAATATTTCTGTATCAGGCAGATCAAAAGTGTATCATTATCCTCCAAAACAGCAACAAATGGGAAAAAAGAAACAAACCAAAAGGCTGTTTTGGCAAGTCATCAGTCTACATGTACAGTGCAGGGGCAGGAAAAGTCACCTCAGGCAAGGCTGGAGAAAAAAAGCACCTGTCCATCTCAACAGTTCTGCAGCATCTTTAGCATTTGGTCGTGAGAAGCCCTGAATACCACAGAAATTTTCCCATATTTTCTTAGTTGTTGTCACCAGTTAAACAAGCCTCTGTGCCATTTATAAGCATTTGTTTTTACTAAATTAAACTGATGAAATATTAAGAGTGATGGCTCATGGTAAGAAGGCTGCCAGCAAGTTAGTTTTTAATACAGTGTCATTTTCAAAAGATGCCACACACAAATCATGTTCTTCTGGTCTTCTTTTATTTTTTATTTTTTTTTCCAAAAGATCCTAACGTGCTCAAAAAACTGTAGTTGATCACAAGGGTGTTTAGTCAAAAATGCCGAAAGGTATAGCAGTCAATTCTGTCATTACTGCCTTGTAGCTTTAGTTTTCATGGAAAGGAGGCTTCACACCTGAAAATCTAAGTACATTCAGGTTTGTAGTCCTGAGTGTAAGGGATTTGCTTGACTGCAATCAGTAATGCTAAACCAACAACATGTTCAAGCATAAATGGAAAACCAAAAGCATACACCACCTTTCAACCTCAAGAAAAGATACTGGTTCAAAGTGGTACAATAACTGGCCCCTATGTGCTCAACCCACATCCTCACAACTGTACTATACCCTACTTCCCAGCTCTTTTCTCACTGCTGCCTTAATTATTGTTTCCCTGCCTGACCAGAAAAGTCCCTTAAATCCTGCAGAGATGCATTTTAATTTTTACAATAATGAAATAAAGCAATTTAAAGCAAGGAACCTTGGATATGTTTTGTAGATACACTGTTTATGAGGGCAGAAAATTACAGGACTGAGTCTGAGTCATGTGTGTATCAGTCATACTGCTTAAAAATGTCAATACAAGGAAACATTCTCCTATCACAACTTCTCCATAACTAAAAGGAATCATTATTAAGTATGACGAAATACATGCACACAATTTTTCATAATACACTCCTGGTGCCTTATTACCCACAAGATTTACAACTACTAAGTAATTTTCCAGTAATGTATTTCCTGTTCTGTATTCCTTAATATTATTCATTATAAAGACTGAGATAGTAGGATAACACAGTCATAGGTATAACCTTTTGTTCCAGCTGCATATATAGTCACAGATACACTGAACCAGTGTACAATTCTATACCATCAGTTTGAAAGAACATACAAAAATGCTTCTCATGTAAGCACTACACACACACAGGCTTTTCTAAAACCCTTGCTGCCATCTCAGCCCAATGATCATTCATGACTTTATAGACTTTCATATATATTACACAGAACACAATAGTCAAACTTTGTAATTGCTCCATCAGTAACTGGAAGCACTGCAAGGTCTCTATATGGTATTCACACTTGCATAGAGGGGCCCAAGTACACACTCCAGTGTCACCACACACCTCTTGAAATGCTGAAGCTACAATACTAGAAGTGGTCTTACCCAAGGGAGCTTCTTGACATAAAGGAGAAACAGGAAAGCCCATGACCACAGAAGTGACTGAAGCAAGGCATGCTACCAGGGAAGACGGCTGTCAATGAGTCCTGCAGCACTATGGGTTTAACACTTTTTAAAAGTCCTTTTATCATGTGCTGTTCCTCACTACCTCAGGTACAAATATCCACTAAAATCTTGCATTAAAAGTAGATTTTTCTAATTAATCCGTGATGCTGCTTGGAGAAGGGGAACAGGGGAAGTATGCAGCTTCCATAGGCAGCCCTTGCACGACCAAGGAATTTCAGCCTACTTTTCCCAGCCGCCTCCTGGTCAAGCCTCGTGTTCACTGGTATTCATTCCCACAGCACAGCTGCAGCCACACACAACTTCCCCTTCCAGGCTAATGCTCATATTTGACCTCAGGGCTAAAATTATTTAGTATGTTATGAATAGCAGCAGCATGTTTGCTTCCAGAGCTACCATGAGCTACACTGTATCCTGCTAGTCATCTGTAAATATTAAATCATCTACCAATATCAGTCTAAATATCTTCGCAAAAAAGGAGCACCAGGGAACTGATATGAACCCTGGCTATTCTCATAAAGTGTGTGCTGCTTGCATTATTGACATCCAGAGAGTAAGGAAACACAGTAATATAGAAAGCTTTATTTAAGCATAGAAGAAATTTCCAGCAACACCTACGATGAAAAAATTACAAAAGCAAACCTAGGACTCCACATCTCAGACAAAATTTTCAATCAAGCACCTCACAAAAGATACTTGATATCTCTTGATATCTTTATGCTGCAAAGAAACATTGATATAAATCTATGTATAGTTTTGCATAATTCACTGTCTTTCGCCTTTGAAGACAGATGGTGAAGCATGCAAAACATCTGATAACTTAGTTGCCTCTGAGGTAATCAATACTTTTATATTTACAGAAATATCTCCATAAGTAACTTATTACTAAATTCAGTCTTTTTTTGAGTAAATTACGTTTCTTCTTCTGCTCTTAGATAACTTACCTTGTTTTATTATTTTGTTCCCAGATGTTCAGTATCTTACAACCCACTAAGAGAGCTGAAACCTGCACTGAAGCTGCAATTTTAACAACCTTTTGTAAAGACAGAGAAAACAGTCCACTAAGGTAGGCTGATGACTGTAGCAACAGGCAAAAGCAAACACAGCACTGTTTCATCTCCCTTTTCAACAGATGACGTTTAACCCAAGCTGGGATGGCAATGAATCTGATGACCATTTGGCCTTCACTGTGAGGGTAAACATGCCCTTGCAAATCCATTTGCAATGGATATATATGCATGTAGAAGACCTCTGAACTCCACACAGCATAGTGAACAAAGCCAAATTTGTATGTGGCAACAGAGGAGGACAGAGACACAGTCTATCTGACTGGACAGAGACACAGTCTATCTGACTGGACAGAGACACAGTCTATCTGACTGAAGACCAGTGCTCCAGTACAGAACACTGCACTGCACGGCGACAGGTCTGCTTGCAGACAAACACAGAGACTGTGCAAATGTGGTCCCTTGGTACTTCTACAGTACAAAGTACTGACAGCTGCTTCAGAACTCTCAGTCCTTCAGTCTTCACTTCAGCTAGCACAGAGATCCACACGAATGATAAAATATTCACCAGTACATCCAGCCTTTTTCTTAAAGTCAGAGTATATAAATAACCCCTTTCTCAGTCAGAATAATTACTTCACATCTTATTCTGTTTCTGGTATTTTAAAAGCAGCATGTTTTCAAGGTAGTAACCCACAAAGAATACACTTTTATGTTTGCTCTGGGCTGCAAAAGTTGTAACAAGTCTCAGTATTCTTAAAGTATTCTTTGGCAACTTCAATACAGACCTGGCTGGTGGGACTTTGAGATCCCTGAAGAGAATAGCATATTAATGTGAGAACTTCACCTGGTGAATAGTGACTGCAGAGAAATGGCCCCCTAGTGAAGCTGAAAATACAGGCTGCTCTGAATTAACCTTGAAAGATTTCATACTGTTAAAGAAGACAAGTGTCCTTGGAAATACATTCTCACCAGTGATCACAAAGTTCTGCAAAAAGACTTTGATATTTCTCGTAAAGCCCAACAGACAATCTGTCTTCACATTTCCCCAGGCCCAGCTGACTTGCCTATAACCAAAGGCTGGGTCACAATGAACAAAACAGACTATAGTTCAAATACAGAAGCAGCACTTCTCACTGAAAGCCTCATTGAACCAAAATGTTTGCCAGCAAAGCCATTCCTTAATATAAGAGCTTTTCTAGATTTTGAGATCCAGGGGTGATAAAATATGAGAAGCAAAATATTTAGACTATCAGAATACTCTCTTGGCTGCCCATTGTCTTGCATTATTTTACTGTGAACTCATACTCTTTAAGACATCTGTTAAACTGGCAAAGAAAAGAATCTCAAGGAGGAAGCAAGCAAATGAATCATTTATCATCTGCCTTCTCTCCCTCTGACTGATTCTCTGCTGATTTAAATGATACAGGAACAGCTTCTTTATGAAAGGCACCATTGATATCTTCCAATTTTGAACACACGCTAACTGTTTTTTCTCTTCCACTCATTCCACCTGCTCTGATTTCCAGGACTGTATTTAACCTCTTAGTTACCCTGCACATATTCAGATTTATCATCATTTTAATCTTTGGTCTACACACATATGTCCCTTGTTTCAAATTACTACCATGCTGTGAAAGTGAGAAATAAAGGACTGATAGCACAATCACCCAAATAAATTTTATCAGACAGGCAACTGAAAATTAAATTGCTTCATTGCTGTCTAGCATGGGAGCTATGTGGCATTAAAAGGAATACATACAAACCCCTAAAAGCTTCTGTTTACTCATATTTAGTTTTTCACCTGTTACCACCCCATCCACAGTACATCCCTCTCAGCCTTTCCTGATATCCTCTTATCCTGTCCACATTTACTTTTTTCTTCAAGTACAATGCATTTATAGATCACTTCCCTCCGAAGAGACTTCTAGGAAATATAGAGTAGCAAGTTTACATTTTAAGAAACTAGCCTGGGACATGGTGTGGCTTCAGTCTGCAATAACTTGCACCCAGAGCATCCAAGACTACAAGCTCCTGTCTGTACAACACCTTGCTATTTGGCCAGCAGCCAGAAAAGTAGGAGAGTGGGGATTTCACTGGATTAGGACTGGACCAGAATCTTTAGTCATTGAAATATAGCTAATGTTTTTCTTACATTTGTCTTTTTTTTTGACTGTGAGGGTGATCAAACACTGGCACATGTTGCCTGAAGAGGTTGTGGAGTCTCTATCCTTGGAGATAGTCAAAACCCAACTGAACATGGTGTAGGGAAACTAGCTCTAGCTGACCCTGCTTGAGCAGGAGGTTGGCCCAGACCATCTCCAGAGTGCATTCCAACCTCAGCTATGTTCTCACCCTATTTTAAGGCTACCCTTTAGAGCCCCTCTGCCCCACGATTCTTTATTATTTCTTTGTTACTAATCTTCCTTGTCTACAGTTTGATTGCTAAAACCCAACCAAGTTGCTCTGAGGCACTCTCCCTTCTGTGAGTCAGCCTCTGACAGGTAAAGATGCTGAGAGCAGAGTACATTATTGCAACTAGGTGTGAGCTGTCAGCCAACCCACAGAAACTTGGTTTCTTATATTTGATGCTGTTTCTTGTTTACAAACCACATGTTAGTACAATCCATCCTTCAGCTTTTCAGGCTAAGCCAAACTCCCCTAGGATCTTATCTGCAGTAAATGCCACTTGGGATCAGAAAGCAAATACTAGAACCGTAGACTACGAGGATTGGCATTTCACTAGGGAGCTGCAGACAGCTTTTCTTTAGCACTTTTCATTCCTCTCTTTCTTCTTAACTGATAAGACTTCCTTTAAGGTAGCTGAAATACGAGAGGAAATGAAGCCTTCAGCATTGTACCAAAATACTCCAGAACTAATGCTTATTTTTATCCTCAAAAGAAACCAGGAAGATAAAATTTCACATTTTTGTTCCTCATTGTATTTTGACAGAGGTGACATAAGGTGAGTGTTTTGTCTGCTTAGAAATATGTGAAACATCTATGTGCATCAGTATATTATTAAATTATTTCATCTTTGTAAGAAGAACAGGGCATTCAAAAGAATCTTTCATGAGTTCTTTCATGAGCAGCAGAATTAATGAAGCTTGGAGAACCATGGATCTGCACCCAGTGCCTTCTAATTACCTCAGCCTACTACCCACTGCCACCACCCCCTGCCCCAGCTTTCCCTGGTACCCTACATGTGCATAGCTGGGAACGTGACAGCAGATGCTGGGCCCGCTCCAGAGCAGCACAGGGACTGCCTGCCTGCCTGCCTGGCCACCCCACCTGTGTGACTTGGCCACTGGCTGTTACCTCTCAAAACTGAGGGTTTCATTCAGTTAGAAGCACTCATTTGTGTCAAACTCCTCTATTCAATAGTTTAAAAGAACTATTATGTTCCTATATATTATTAAAGATCCCTACTCTTTTGTCAGCTCTAGCTGGTATCATGCAGAGAGTTCAAAAAAGTCAAAGGGAAGAGGGCAAATAGATTCTCTCAAACAAGATTTGTTCCATTAGGAAATTAGAAAAAAACTCTTAGTAGCAAAGGCATCCATATTGTCACAGGATGACACTCTCTTTGCCATTATGTATTCAATTACTCTCTTTCCTCATGTGCAAACCAGCATTTGAGTATTGAGAAAATGACATCAGAGGCTCACATTGTGAAATGAGTTTTGTAATATGTTTCCCATAGAATCTCAACAACTAAGTTTTCATGAAAATATATGGAATTTATGAAGAATCTCTTTATGACAAATTTGTCTTCTTCTCTTCAAAGACTTTGTTAAATTTTTACTTCAAAAGCAGTTCTATCTACCATACTACAATTTGCAGCTGAAGAACTAGACAAGAAGAATAAGGAATAAAATCCTCATTTTCTCTGTACTGTGTGCAAATCAGTTGTCTGCTTATTGAAAACAGTACTCTTACTTTAGTAGTAGTTTCTCTATGTTAGGTTCAGTATTTACACTGAGAAGCTGGAAATCTAATGCAATGTTTAATACCTTATATAATGAGGTAGCTACTAAAGAGCTGTCTCCTTTACACCACAGACCACAAATGCCAGAAAGTGTCCACTCCCACATGAAGTGTATGTTGAACGTACTTGTGTACCCTCTTCTTTTGGCACAGAACTTTCCACAACCTGAATGGAGAACATGTGCTGGTTAGGTTTTGTGTCTTTATACTAAAAGCTTCTCTGCCTTTTAATTCCTGTAATTCTCAGAAAAGCAAGTGATGAACAAACTATAAACATTGTCTCCTATTTGAGAGAACTATTGCCAATCACTTACCTTGTATTTTCGGCTTTTTTCTAGTTTTCAGTGGGTTTTAAATTAGACACTGAAAGATTTCTGTACAGAACTAACCCAGTCTTACTACACTGTACCAACTGCCAGCTTCTAAGCTGTACAAAACCTCATGTAAAACCCTCTGCCTCTTAGCTTGCTCCAAGTCCCTCAGCCAGCAGCTAACTCAGATTTCCCCACTCCGTGATACATCTGGGCATGTCATACTCGCATGACTCTTCACCCTGACACCCTCTGGCTCTGCCTCTAGGGTCACAACCATTTCCACTTCTGACAACACGCTGTGAGCAGGGATGACTTCATGTCAATTCTGATCTGTGGAAGGGTGAAACTTCCTGCCAAATTAACAAATTCCTGGAATCCAGCTTCACAGCTCTCCTAACTCTATTCAAGGATACAACTGCACACAAGATCCCCTACTGAACCTGCCACCAAACCCTTCTTTAACCCTTGTCTTTTTTCTCCCCACAACAGCAGTCACACAAACTATTACTATCCCCATGTCTCAGCACTTGGCCACCTCCAGAAACTTTCACCAGAACTCTGCCTAAGACTCCTTAACATCACGTTAATCAAAGTACTAGAGCTCTCCATGTTGAACCAAGAGATTTTTTTCCAGTCTACTGGAACTTTCTTTTATTGTTCTGTTTTCTTTAGACAGGAGTTTTTCAGACTTCTGATGCCAGGCAAGGCAGGCAGGCTGGTTTCATACCTTGCCATCCTGGTAGACTTTTTATGGCATCTGTACACACTTCACTACTGGTCTGCTTACCCTCTCCTTCTGAATCATACAGGCTGTTACAAAGCTATCGTCAGCTGTTATGCTAATGCATTTGTTCAATAATATCACTTTCATTTGTGAAAATAAAAGTAATAAAAAGGGGCTCAAAATATACTTTGTGCATTAGAAAGCACTTTATCAGGCCTGTTTGTCTGGCATTATTGATTGCCAGTTTTTTAGTAGTTTTTTCATACAATACAGAGGGGAATACCAATTTGCATTGAAATAAAAATGCTTGTAGAGGGTGTGGAGGACTACCCAAGCTAACACAGTAAAAGAAACTCCTTTGATGTAAAATAATTAGGAGGAAAAAACCCACAACTGTCTAGGTTTCAAATTTGTAATGTCTCAACAACTTTTTTAGTTTTGCTGGGATAAACACTATCTTTTCCTAAAAATAACTGTCAAGTTCCTCTTGTCTTTTCCATTACACTTGCTACATGAATGAGAAGTTACTTCCTCAAAGTTAAAAGCTGTGAATAAATAGGCCTCTGGCTCAAGTCAGCTGTGTCAGTAATGAAATCCATTTCCAAACCAGTTCTGTGGTTACAAGATGAAGAGTGGGGAGAAGTATAAGGATTCCCTATACAACTGCAGTGCTGCAGTTTTTTGGGCACTGACCAATCCATATACCTTCCCAACACAAAAGCAAAGTGAAGAGCAACACTGACCATGCAAACTGACAAGAAAGCATGTTTTTTTTCTTTAGCAGTAGATTTAATTGAATGATCATGAACCATCTTTGAAAAAGTTGGACAAACCATCACTCTGTCGTAGAACTTCTCAAACTATTTTCATCTGCAAGCAAATAAAAGTCCCTGCTGATCCATCTTCTTCCCCCAGGTCCCTCAATACTCCTTGCCATCCTGTCAGATCAAGTGCTCATGATGCAGTGCAAGGAGGGATACAGGGAACTGACTTGCTATTAAAAACAACCTCTGCATTTTTCTGTCTAGTTTAATGTTGACTTTGCTCATTCTCCTCATCTGGCCCACCATGCCAAACATCTATACCAGACTATAGGCAGAATAAAAACAGGAAAAATGGCTCCTTTTTTTGGTGGCAACCCTACCTAGCTTAACATCTTTCTGAAACTACAGCCTCAGGCTAACCTTTCAATGCTTGTTACTTTTGTTTTCCACTACACTATTTGCTCAGTAGCTGCCAGGCATGTGACTGAACCTTTTGGTTTTCCTAAGGTCACTGGAGCTCTTTTTACTGAAATAATTTCCTGGACACTTCCTGACCTTTTATGAATTCCCAGAAGTAACTGTGACCCACGTAATTTAGCATAACACTACGCTGAGTAAGTAGTCTAACAGAGAACTTTGAGGCCTGAAAAACACCAAGTCTCATGATTGTAGTTGCAAAATGAAACAATAATGGCTGACATTGCATCTTGCAACTTTTTTAGAGTCTGATGCCAGACTATATAGATCAGAGACATCTGGAATCTAGCAGGAGTCTAACAGAAGCCAACACAAGGTACACATGGTACTAAAGGCACAACAGCAAAATGTGTTAATATAAGCAAGACAACTGGCTTGGAAGTACAAACTATATGACTGAAATCTTTAAAGAGAACTTAATGATGCCATCAGGCTTGGACATATCATTAATAATTCGTTATTAGGATACAATAAGAAAAGATACTATCAAATTCTGTTTTAAATAACAGTATTATGATGAATAGAGTTCACTAAAAATCAAAATAGTGTGGTATTAATCTACAAATTGCTATAGTAGCATATTTTCAACGCCAGGCTGAGCACTGTATGAGTACAAATCTGGTAAAAACTGGTCCCTAGAGAAAACAGTATCAGAAAGGGATTCTGGAGCAGCCAGAATCATGTTTCTTGTGGGGGAAGCAGATGTATCCTGGGCTGTCACGGGTCCTTGCAGTGCCAGGGCCCTCTGGAAGAGCCTGTGGAGTAGAGTGGCAGATTTATGAATGTGCAGCCACAGAAGATGAAATAGTAAGAGCTAAAATCATGAGGACCTTCACTGGAGGACACAGCCCAGGCAGAGGACGATGCCAGTGGCACTACAGCCCTGCAGACTTCAACACTCATTCCCAGCGAATTGGGGCATCTGCAGGGAGCTACTTCTCCCCAAGACGAACTCTGCCCAGCCCCTGCTCAGTTTCTAAATTAAGTCGGCGTCGAAGTTAGGAAATAACAGCTCTTGCTGGGTGACAGATAATAATAATCTTTCACATCGCAATCCTGTGCTTGGGGCCAAGAATCAGCCATCAGCCACTTGTTAGCACTTCCACGTTTCACTCCCTTGTCAAGCACAACCACCCTACCAATCAGCTGAGAAACTAACCATCATCAGCAACATGCTTTGAATTTTTAAAGAGGATGATTCCACAAATTAACAGCAGGCAAGAAACAGGCACAAACATGTATTTATAATTGAAAAGGGAATGCAGAAAGATACAGAATAGGAACTAATGCAAACCACTTAAACCATCTTAAACTTGAAATAACATCAGGAAGCAGTGAAATAACCATAAAAAAATACAGTAAACAGCACTATGCATCACAACACACCACTAACAACAGCACAACTTTCCATGCTGTGAGCACCTTGATAATGGTAGAGTAGACCACAAAGGAGAAATTTCTGAGATAAGATAAAACATGCATGAAGTATTCAATGAATAAAACTTAGGAAATTTCATGCCAGTGGAAACAAGAAATACACTTTTGCAGGCAAAATATCTTGTTATTCAAGCTACTTCACCTACATAATACATAACCTGAAAACTGAAAACCTACATAGCTAACAATGCCATCCTACTCAGAATAATCCAACTCATGCGTTGCCAACAGTGTCTGATACCTCCATGTGTTTTTCAAACCTAGTTATAGCAAAGCAAACTTCCCTAACTTCAGGGGCTTTCAGCCAGATGAATCAAAGCATTTCACATAGTGTGTGAAAAATAATTAAAATGAATGCAGTGACCAGTTTATTCCAGGCACGTCACTTTATCAGAAAAATGTTTTTAAAGCCTGTATCAATTCCTGGAAATAAAATGCTTCATAGAATCTATCATACACCATAAACCAGCAAAAACAATGTGCCTTGTGGAGAATAATTTTATATAGTTTGTTGTCACTTGCAGCCAATAGCAAAACTTTCTTTAAAGCACTTTTATGTTGCATGTGTGCACATGGGAAAGGGAGCAGAGCAAAAGAACAGGTGAAAACTATCTCTGCAAAGTGCATTTGGAGTCAAGTCCCCTCCCCAGACACACACTCCTACCCAAACCCCAGCAAGCAGCTAGATCACAGAAGTGCCTCCAGCAGCATACTTGTAAGAGGAAGTCTGCTCAGCTCTCCTAAACCACCAAGGCAGTGATGATCCTTCCTACCAGCAGCCACAGTTCATTTTTGCTGTGGACATTCTTGCCACTTTCTGCAGGAGTTTATCCCAACTTGGGTTTATAAACACCATCCCATCAAAAGAGGAAGCTCTTGAATAACAATTGTAGTTTCCTTCTGGTCCAAGTGATTCAGCAGCAGCAGAGCAAGTCACTCGACGCCAATGCAGAGAGCACAAGTATGGAGCTTTCTTTTTATTAAATACAACCATAGAAAAAAGTACAAAGGCATATGTTTACATTAAGCTTTCACCTAAGTCAAAAAAATCTCTTTTACAGAGGGGTGTTTACTGGGTTAGAAACCAAATTCTCATACCAACCATTTATACAAATTACTCAGGTCTTCAATTCATGTCACACAGCACTGCAATTTGAAGGAAACCCAGGGGAACTGTAGACACACCCTGCTTCTCACCTACAAACTGAGAAATCATTCAAATGGTTTTATGCTCATCAAGCCAGAAACCTTCACTGACCTCAGGACACTGATTAGTGCTGTAACTTAGCATAGCATGGCTTGCTCTTATCACTACCCACAGGCCCCATAGGAAAGATGCAACAGCTGCACAGCCCTGATTCCAGCCCAGCAGGGAGGGCTAACACCAGTTCCTTGTCTCCTTCAGAGCAACACAGCACCATCCAGCTACCATCCAAGCAAAGGTAAAGAAGCACTGAGCTAAGGATCTACCCGTCAGTGTGAGCAAACACTTAGAGGGGCACAGTGCAGTTAGATTTGTAACTTAGCAGTTACGAATTCATCAAGATTGCCTGAAGGAACAACAAGACAAGTGTTATTGAGCCACTTTAAAGTACCCTTGCAAAGTTTCAGAGCTCATGGAAAATATATTAACTTGCATGGTCAAAGCATATTCTCCTGACCCCAAATTTTCAGTCCAGATAGGGTTGTGTTCTATATTCCACAACAGTATCCCTGCATTTCTCCTCTGCTTTCATTGTGTCTACCACAGAATTAAGAGAATGTTCGACTCTCTCCTATCACAGCCGCCAAATATGCAGATAAACCAAGTTTGGCATTGGGAAATACACAGAGACCCCAAAGTCTTGCTCCAAGGCTCAGTGTCAGGTGAGCCACCCTGCTGGTCTTCTGCCATTCCTTAATCACAGGGAGAGAGGGCAAGGCAGAAAGGTCAGTCTGCTAATTTACAAACCAAGCTAGCCATGCTGTTCTCAAAAATCCCACACCATCCAGATGAAAGGCTAAAGGAGACAGACACAGCTCCGTCTAGAGGCAAAAGGTCAGGGACAGACCTCAAAGGCATCAAGGCCACGCTAGGTGCCAAGTGACTTATCCAAGAACAGTAAGGAGGAGGGATCTGCTGGCAGCAGGAAGACACTTCTCGGAAGAATCTTGTGGAAAAGTAAACAGCCTCTTTTGTGATGGGGAAATTTAGTTTTCAGACAAGAGAAAGTTTCAAACTCATCGCGGTCGTGACTTTTAGTAACCAGCATTTATTATTATTTTATCGGTTTTGGCATGTATTAAAGGGGATTTCAATATAACTTCTAATAGAAAAAACACTTTGCACCTGAGTTTGACAACACATTTGCTCTTGACTAGGACCTTTTGGTCAACTACCACATAATCATGTCTCTAGAGCTGCCTCCCTCTGTTTCATCTTTAAACTGCCCAGAATGCTGACCAGTGACTGCTTTCCCACATCTATTCAGACTCCACATGAAAAGGTCATCTCCTGTCTCTTCTCTGTCCTATGTTTTGGAAACCAACAGCATAAAATTAAGTTCTAAACCTGACATTGTCCCAGTTTTCTACATACTGACCTCCCAATTTCCAAATGCAGATCCAGATTTAAATATTTTATTTTAAAAGTGTCCTCTGTCTGCAAAAAGCCTGAATGACAAGAAAAGAAATTATCTCCCGGAACAAGCTATTGGAATCTGGATAGATTATGAAACCTTAACTGAACACTAGGACAGCAAATGACCGTAACACAGGAAAAAATGTTTACATTTTATATATATTGAGTCTTTATTTAAATAGAAGTCATAAGACATGCTTGAAAAGAATGAGTGGGCACCCATTCCACTCTTGCCAAGAAGACAGCATTGAAATATTTCTTTCAGATTAAAAAAACCAAAAAGGCAATGGCATAACCACAAGTCCAGCACAAACCAGTGTCTTTTCCTGTCTCTCTGAACTGAAAGCATTGCCCTCCAGTGCAGTGTAGCTTACCTAAATCCTGGGATAATTTTCACCCTTATTTTCAAGAAACAGTACTTTTAAAGGAAATGTGTATTCTCTCAGACACCACTTATGCATATGCAGATATGGTATTTAAACTCAAAGAATAAATATTTTGCCACATTCAAGTTTCCTGTGCCATAAATTTTATATGTCTCATTTTGGGTTTGTGTCATATGTTGCATGCATATTTTAACCTTAATAGGCTGAGAAGTATGTTCTTGTGTAAACTGTATACTGATTATATACCAATTAGCTGATTGTACAGTTGAAAAGGAATTTTTTTCCATGCCAGCTAGAATTTCTCTGAAGTTGGCAGTATTTGCAAAGGAACATCAAAGCCTGTCTGTGGAGAAGGCCTGAACGTACAAAGAGCAGTAAGAAAATCCAACCAAAAGACACATCAATGCCTTCAAACTCACTGTGTTCAAAATGAAACCCAAGGCGGAGCATACTGAGGGTCAGACACCTCATCAAACACCATGAGGGGCAGTCTCTTGCACTGTTTGGTCATAAAATATTTTATGAAGAAAATTTTGAGGCTTGCTCTTCTATTGAAAAAAATGACCAGAATCATATCTTACATACATTACTTAATATAAAACTCGGAGTCAACACACTCATATGTTGAGTCACCAGCATCTTGTCTTCTTAAGAAACACAGTGTTATTTTGTATCCAAATAATCAAAAAACTACTGAACAAAATGATGAAGCATTTTTTCTTGTGAAATACTTTTCCCATTTCTCTAATTTACCAAAATGGATTTAAATCTCAATTTTGCCTACAACAGACTTTTTATTCATAAATTAAATTTATTATATCATCAAATATAATTTCACAAAAACTTCTCCTTTAACACAGGATGCAAATCCCCTCTATTATTAAAATGTAGGCTGGAAGGTAAAATAAATAATTCTCAAGAGAACCAGAAAAAAACATTTCCTTGCTTTCAGTGTTTGGCTTTGATTAAGAACATGTAACATGTGATGAGCTGCTCCAGATTTGCTGGCTTGAATAAGCTCAATGCAGACTGCAATTACAGTTTATAGAAAACAAGTATATCTGACATGGCAATATATCCTTGCCTCAAATATCTTTACTCCTATAACAATTGTTGTTAGTTTACTTACAAATATAGCCTATCAGCTCCAGTTTTGCTTGGCCTAAGCAAGTGGGCTCTTTTCCCCAGATATACAAAATACCACAATGAATATGATACTTAAAAAGAGAATACTCAAAAGTCAGAACAAAACTAGTCTAAAATAAGCTATAGCCATTTAACAGTTAAGCTCATTGCATGCGAGTTTCTATTATGTCCCTTTATACCTGAATGAAGATCATACTGAATTTATGACAGATCTGAAACAGTTGCACAACTTCAAACCTGTTTTTAGATTTTGAAAATTAACTTAGAAGAGATGGAATTTCACCATGCTGGAAAAGCATTTAAGAAAAAAAAAAAAAAGAAGATACCTGCCAGTGTTTTCCTGTTCCAAGACCTGGTTGTAATTTTCTTACCTTATTTAATAATTGTAACAATAGCAATAATTTTGCTTTTTTCAAACAATCTGAAAATGTCTTCAGGGAAGAAAAGGCTTTCCCAGCTTGTGGTTACCAATGAGCAACAATGTCAATACTAGACAAAGAAAAGGATTTCTTTTTTCAGTCAGCTTTATAGAACTTTTAGAAGAATAATTCTATATGCCAACCAATAAATCTGGAGTAGGGAAAAGATATATTAAAAGACCCAGACCTGGCAAGGAAAGGATTTTCTTGGCATATGAACTATAGAAAGAAGCAAAAGAATGATCCCTCCCATGTTCTGGCAATGGATATGCAAGCCAAGCACAGCTGACATTGATACAGCTGCAGGCACCTCATTCAGTGCCACAGCCTTTCCCCCCCCACAGGGGCTGATAATGCAGCACCTCAAACACCCATCAAAACTAGCCCAGAGGTGCTGCAGCCCTGGGAACTGCCAGGGAAAGCACAAGGTTGTTATGCTTCCCCAACCCCATCCCTACAATCAAGCAAATAGTCCTTTTTAGAGCCTTTCAGAGGTGAAGCAGGAACTCTCTGGAGTGTTCTATTAAAATGCCCCATTTCCTGGACGTTAATGCCATCACTCCCATGCTGTGACAGATCTCAGCATCGTACTGATGCAGCAATAAACCCAGGTTTTGCCAATAGGCAGCCTGAGGCAGAGACACCTGAAACACCTGAAAGTTACTCATAAATCTGGATATGTGCTGCAATAGATCAGAAAAAAACCCCTCTGCCTATCTGAAAAATCAATCTACATTAAGATACTTGATCTTGGGAGAAAAGGGTGGTAATTTGGCCAACTGTGTAAGTGATTTAGCAAAAGTTCTATGGCAGCTCTGGCAGATCTAGAAAATAACCCCATTATTTCTTAAGCATAGTCCTAAATTCTAGATTGTATTTACAACCCTGTAAAGAGAGGAAATACCTGCACAAATACATCAAGGCCAAGGGTTACAGAGTTTCCTAAATTACATCCACCACAGCAGTCACCACTACTGTTTGTTTCTATTAGGACACTAGTATCTGTGGTCAACAAGAAACATTAAAGGGTGAGAAATGTTCTGGTTTTACTGCTCACAGTGAAAAGCAGACAAAATCAAATCCTTTCGTTTTCTCTTGGTCTTTACAACTAAAACCTGAATGATTCACTGATGGTGACCACAACCAGTTGCCACCCTCACTTTGCAATGAAAGTACTAACCCGTGTAGGCTACTGCTGGTGAAGTTACACCAACTTTAAATTGTTCCTAGATTACACATATAATTCAAGGTAGAAATACTCATTACTGTCGTGGTTTAACCCCAGTCAGCAAATAAGTATTATGCAGCCACTTGCTTACTTACTTGATGAAATAAGTCTTCATAAGATGTATTTCCATTTACACTGACCATATTGTAAGAACCCCTAATTTCAATGTGCTTACAAATAATAAGCACGAACAAACAAGATAAAAAGTTGGATCCTAAATATCTTTTCAGTTCAGAAATTCATTCTTTTCCTCTTAGCTACATAGATGTTCATTACAAATAACTTAGCTATTTTCCTTGAATACAACTGTTGGACACTTGTCAATATTCCTCAAGGAAAAACTCTCTAGAAGCCAGAAGCCCAAGAGGCCAAGATTCTCCTGCTCAAAATGTAAATGCCTGCTAAAGTGCTGACACTTAAATTAGGCCAACCAAGCTAAGTAATAAAACATTGCAATGTAACACCACCACAGTAGAAAAGCACTTATCATTATCTTGGTAATAGAAACAATGGAGCAGCACAAAATACTCCCATACCACTGGACTGCTCAGAAGTTCCAAGCAGCAAGATTACAATGCCCAAGCAAATAAATACCTACTGCCTACTGTTTTCATTGCTGAACAGGGACTAAAGACCTTCAGATGCATCCCTGTCCTCTTCACTTTCTAACAACAAGGAGAAAAAAAACAAACCAAACCACCACAACAACAAAACAAAAACAAATAAACCTACAACAAATCCAAACCAAACAAAATAAAAGACCAAAAACTACACCCTCTTTCAAGTCTGGTCACATTTTGTGACCAGGTAAACAGATTGAGTTAAGGTTTAATAGAAATCCCAGGACAAGAACTTTAAGAAAATAACACCAATGGCATTTAGGGCTCCCTCTTCAGTAAGATATTGCAGCAGTCTCGACAAGCTTTGCCACATAGATCCTTGAAGTCTTACTGAACACACAGTAACTACCTGCCCCTCTGGCCTCACTCAGCCAGGGCTGCTTTGGCACCCTGCTCAAACTGACCCGAAGCTCTGTTGGCCTCCTTATGCTCGGTGCATCCTTAGCTCTGCTGCTAGAGCACGGCGTCCTGCAGCTGCTTGCTCTGCAGCAATGGAAACAGCTGGGGAGAAGCAGCCAAAATGCAGAGAGCACCAACCCTGACACAATGCAAGGGCAGAGAATGAGAAGTGCAATCCCCACCAACGAAAACCAATGCAGTACCATCCTAATATGAAACCAGCTACTTCCAGACCTAACCCATTCCTCAACCTACAGAACTTCATGTCAGTCTTTGCTTTTCCCCTTTCAGGAAGTATGAGGGAGTTTGTATTCTCCAGCTAGACACAGAAAAGGAGAACTTCTTTATCTCCTGAATTCTTTGGAGCTTCTGAGCCAGAGGGAAGAAAGAGGAGGGGAATGTCTGCGTTCTAAGTATCATATTTGGAGTGTTATCCCCTTGTGACTGAACTGAATCTCTGCATCTGCCATAGCTATTAGCCTTCTCCAAATAGCCGCTGAAGCAATATGGAACAAACTTGGTCCCTAGATAATTTCTCAACTACTCATACAGTTCTGTATAGCAGCCATGAAAAAGAATAATTCCTGGTAATTTAATTCTGCTGTTGCTTGAAAAACCTATGACCCAAAGCAGAAATGTTGGACATGTCTCCAGATTCATGATGACATTGCAAGCTCAAAAGACAAAGCTTTCTGAGATTTATTTCCAATTTTTTCTTTCAGGGGACATCAATCCTTGCAAAAGAGGTGGAGACTACTTCCCCTTACATTTTAAAGGAAGTCATACATTTTGCAGAATTTATTAAATCTTTCTTCACTTGCAGTTGTAAACCTTAAGACCTCTACTCAAACTGCAACTCAAACACAATATTTGCTGATAACACAGAAGAAATTTCCACATGCATAGTTGTAACCATATAAAAGACATGCCAAAATGAAAATTACATTACAGCAATGATTAATGGCCACAGATTATTCTGTATAAGACAGCAAGCGAAAAACTGTCCAATGAATTCTTCAGGAAAAATTACAGCACATCTCTTGCACAGAGCCAACTGCCCTCCTACAAACAAACAGGAACATAAACATAACCTAAAGCAATATCCAGCTTTTATTTTGCCGACTATTTTTTTTGTTCTGGTATTTCTGAGAGCAGGGCTGGGAGCTAGGGGATGAGACAGAAGATTTGGAGGCTTTCATTTTTGCAACCCAAAAGCCTACATAGGAATCTGCATTGGGAATCAAGCCAGACATGAAGCACACACATTCCAGTCTGAAACAGAAGACAGTGAAAGGCACTTCCCAGGAAACTAATGCATTAATAGTTTTATGTTTTCCACTTTTTTCTCCCCTTTCTTTAAAGTTTTCTGTCCCAGATAGAGCATGAATATGTGAATGTGAACTGACATGACTGTGCCAAAATCTCCATATACGCAAGCTGTCAGTTCCCTACTTTAATAAGCTTTGGTAATCTCCTCATACAGCCTTCCTTAATTAAATGTATCAAGGAAGGATTTCCTTAAGAAGAAAGGGATGTCTGTGCAAATTAATGTGGAAATATTAGACATAACACATGCATCCATATGGCAGTCTAAGATGACAATTTTTTTTTTATTATTACAGTTATTATTATTATTATTCCTGCTATCCCTTTTCAGTTAAATAGACTCCACCTTTATTTCTAAAAACAAGGAAGGTTTACATTTTGTTCTTTGAAAGGTCTGAATTTAATCTGTATTTACATGTCCATATACTATACCTTTTTTGTTGGTTCTAATAATTGTCTCAGACAACAGTAAAGGGCTTCCATTGGAAACTTCATTTATAGGCTTCTCTGGTGGTTTGTTGGCAGTATTTTCTTTCTTCATGTCCTTCTTTATTTCCTACAGAAGGCAGATAGAGAGGGAAAAGAAAGAGTTAAAAAAATGTATTATCAGATATTCTAAATCTCAAGCTCACAAGATTTCTTAAAACTTCTGTGTATACACCCCTGCCTACTCTAATGCTACCTCAAAGACTCATAAAATGCCACAAAAAGAATGCAATATTCAGTAACCTTTTCCAGCAGACACTATAGTTTTTGTTTTTAAAATAATTCCTTATTTGTGTGCGAAAATTGTAGGACAGCTTTACAAATATCTTACTAAAGATCACCAAAGCTGAAAGGTGTTAGGGGAAAAAAAAAAGACTTAATTTATCCAGCAATTAGCCGTACATTGGACACACGGGGCAGAGCTGGCACAGTGCTCCTGATGTAAAGGCAGCTGAGCCTGCTTCCACGGCATTGAGAAGCCCACAGAAACAACCACCACAGCAGGAAGAAAAATATTAACCAGGCAAATATGACAAATGTTACCATAATTGGCAGAAGCATATAGAGAGCCCACTGTCAGAGCCGTTGCTAACACTAACACATTTTGCAGCTGACTACCTTTTAAGGTGATCAACGTCTTTGGCAGCACATGGAGGAAATATAGATGGTGGAGTTTCATGAAAGCAAATCCACAGAAAACAGCTCCCCAAGATTTCACAGTCAGTGCTTGAGAAGATGCACAATACCTCTGAATAGCTTCTTAGGCAGACTTTAAAGGTGTAACTGTTTTGTTATCTATACCCACTTTGACAAAGCATCCAAAATATCATCACCTTACATATATCTTACCTTGAACCACCACTGAAGCAGACAAACAGCATTACCTCCACTGAAGCAGACAGGTAACTGACACACTACAGGCTTGTAACCGTGTCCCAAAAAATGAGGAACAAATGAGTTTAGTTTTGGCTTCAAGCTTTGTTCTAGAGATATACAGCCACTGAGGCTGGAAGGTCATCAGAAGGTCCCTATTCTGATGTCCAGCTCAAAGCAGGGTCACCTGTGGGGTCAGACCAGGCTGTTTAAGGCTGTTTGCCCAGCTGGGTCTTGAAAACTTCTGAGGACAGACACCACACAAGCCCACTGCTTGACTGACCTTAGTGACAAAAATTTTCCTTATACCCAGCCTGAAACACTCTTTTCAAGTCCCATCTGCTCTCCCCTGTCCTCCCCACCAGGCACCACTGGAAGGGCCTGGCTCTGTCTTCTGGATAACATTCTTGTGTGTATGGGAATGTCTCCCCAAAACCGCTTCTGCAGGCTGAATAAGCCCACACCTCCCTCAGCATCTCCTTAGGGACCATGTGCTCCAGCTTCCACAGGCACAGAACTTTCTTCGGTTTATCAACAGCTTTCCTTTACACAAAATCCTCATCCCATCAACAAAATGGGATGTTGTATTCTGGATGTGGACTAATGAGTGCCAGGTAAAGGAGTACTATCACTTCGCTCCATCTGCAGGCTTTTAATGCAGCCCAGGATGCTGTTCACTGTTTGATGCCAGGGCACAACACTGGCTTATGTTTAGCTTGCTGCCCACCAGGACCTACGGGTCCTTTTCAGCAGAGTTGTTCCCAAACCTATCAGGTCCCACTCTGCATGTCTGATAGCAACTCCTCTGTCCCAGGGCAAGAACTGGTATTTGCCCTTGCTGGATTTCGTAACGTGCCTGTCTGGGGCCCTCTGAACAGCAGCCCTGCCTTCAAGCATATCAATTACTCCCCCAGTTTGATGTCACCTGCAAAACTGATGAGATCATCTGTACTGAGCAGGCATCAGGGACAGGTGATGGCTTTGGACAAACTTTTTTCTATATAAAACTTCTATCTCTCTTCCTCCCTCTAAACTCTCTTACATTCACTGCCCTCTTCTACATCCCAGCGCAGTTACCAACCTCCACCTTCCCACAGCACTGCACCAGGTGCAGGAAATACTGTAGATCTTATTTAGGTTTTCAGCATATCAGACATGAGCACTAAACCATAGAAAGTACACTTCTGTTTGAAGTTTCTGAAGCTGTCATCTGCAAACAGCATCAAGAAAAGCAAGAATTTCCAAGTCATTCTCTGTAAGATGTATCTTAAACCTGAATTTCATAATTGTTTTTTTAACCTTTTATTTCCCCAGTCCAGCTGGTATTTCAAAGTTGAACTATTAGCTACACAATATTAATACAGTCTTTTGTATCTGTACAAAGCGTTTTCTGTGTATCAGTATTCCATTAGCAGAGATTAAAGTTTCACAAACTGCTGCTCACTGAGGGTACAATACATCTTTTATCTGGTGCCATCACAAAGGTAAAATAGTATCTAAAATCCAATTCATCACAACCACAATGACTGAAAGAACAAATGTGAATATGTGTATGAAGGGTCTGTGATATCTGTGTGACAAATGCTGCTTTTGTTAAAAGAAATACTGCACATAGTTCTTGTAGAAAAGTGAACCACATGAGAATTTAAGAGCACTGTATGCATTTAGAATATATCACTTTCTAAAGAAAATGTACTAGACTTAACACATACATTATTCCACAAGCTTTGAATTTATTTTGCAGCTAGGTGACAAACTCACTGCGTATTAAAATATTATCTACAGTTTAAACAGAATTTGTGAGTCAAACAGCACTCTCATGTGAACAAGACCACAAGACAACACCCTACGGAAGACCCCATCTTGCCAGCACTTGCTTCCTGTGTGTCACTACTGTGTTATTTTTCATTCTTTATGTCAGAATGTAATTAAATCCTCAACTCACAAATTCTGAAACAACGGTGAACATTTTTCCATTTTTAAAATCCTTTTGCAACTTCAAAACTGACAGAAATAATTTTCTGCTGTAACAGAAAACAGTGCTGTGCCCTTTAGTCTCCAGATGAATGACAGTGGTGTCTTTGCTGCTGTTGACAGCTTTTTGAGGAAAAAAGCTTGTTTTCTTGTTTGGCTCCTGAAAAAAGCAATAGGAATACAAGACAACTCCCAAACACTGGCATTTGTTTGTCGAGTGGGAAGTCTTACACTTCATTTCTCATCCACTATTCATGGAAAGAGGTCACACATGCTGAGTGTCCACTAAGCCAAAATTCATATAGAAGGTATGGCACCTTGCAGTCACTAAAATCATCCAAGGACTGCTTTTCTTTTTCTGCTTTTCTAGTACTTGCTTGAGCTACTTTTCATTACTGTTTCATTTGATGCTTATGAGAAGAGTAATAATTTTTTATAGCTACTGCCCAGAGTAACATGACATGATCAGCCTCAGCAGCTTGAAATTACAGATCCAGGAGGGAATCAAAAAGAAAAGTGGAGAACTGACCAAATAGTGAAACAAATCAAACAAGTCAATCCAGTCCTACCAAGCCTAAAATCTTAACAGAAACTTATTCATACTTAGCAATATCCTATGGAAACCCCTTACTGTAGCACACATTCTGCAGTAAATTATGCCAACTTTAAGACCCTTGCACATCTTTTCAATCCCTGCTCTTAATCTACAGCACAAGACTTAAAAACTTACAAACAAACCCAAACAAATGCCTCACACCTTGAGCAGCCTCACCACTGCACCTGCAGCAAACATTGGTGCCAATATTACAGCCTCTCTCCTCTTTCTAGTATGTTCCTTCTGCCTCATTGCTGTCTTCTTTTCTATACTGCTCACCCCTGGGGAACTTAGGATTTTAGGACTTTTCTTCAGCTGTGGTCCAAACAGAGCTAGGCACTCTTATCCTCAGGACCAAGAAAAGGACCCTAGTGCTGTTAAACTCAGAAATATTGACACAGCCCTTTGTATCTATCACCACTCTTACTTGTTGTAAAAACCAGATTATTACTCTAAAATACCATAATGCCTTACTGAAAACTGCATTTCTGCTTGAAGAATGAAGTGAAAACAAACGCAAACAACTCTGGCCAAACAGACATACCAAGTTAGTTCACTTTACTGCAATAAATACACTGAACATGGCTACCTTGCATATTTGCTAAATTATTCAACTATAATGGCCCTAAAAGTTTGGTTCTGCATCAGGAATGGTTATAGAAGTCTCTCTCCATAACCCACTCATTCCAGATCTGCAAGGAGTCAAGCCCTACCACACAAGGGAGGAGTAGGCAAATGAGCTTGCGAACCCATGCATATCAAAGGTGGCTTGTGGGAACTTTCCCCAGCGTATCTCTTTCTGGTTCTGATTTCAAGTTGAAGTTTCCAGATATTATTTCTTTTAAAGAAGAAATGCCATGTACACACAAATAAGTAGAAAGCAAACTTTCACCTGGAATGGAAGTCCTCCATCTGCCATAAGTAGTTCAAGAACAGCTGAATTTAAACACTGATGAAACATGAGCAGAAACTAATCAACCTACAATTAGCTGTCTGCCCAGCAAGGACTTCAGTGCACCTCCTGAGCAGGACTTTTGCACTGGTTTCTGGTGATATTTTGACTACAGCAAATATATTCACAACCTAATCAGATACAACCAGCACTCGCTTGGGCCAATCTGCCCTTGAGAACAAGGGACATCTGAGCTGTGCTGAGTGTCTCAGAGGGACACTGTGGGCACCTTCACTAAGAATCTCTGCAGTGACATATCCAGACCAGACTCCACAACCCACAGAACCAAGTTCACAAGACAAATGTCTATGGACAACCCAACACAGAACCTCAGGAAGAGGAGCTCAAAGCAATCCTGGGTGCAGTGCTTGGCTCTTTACCTCACCCTTCCTCCAATACTGAGATGTTTCTGCAGAATGAGCAGCTATCCCACTCCCACAACCTACCTGCAAAGAGGCAGGCTTTCACAGTGCTAACAGCTTCAAAAATATCTCTAAACCTCATCTTTGGTACTATTTGGTACTTGACTTTGGGGAAATGCCCAGTATAAATTTCAAGGATCAAAAGGCTGCATCTTCTGCCTGGCCCACACAAAGATAACTGCAGGTTATTTATTAGCAGATCATTTTCAAGAGGCAATGCCTCAGGAACCCCTTAAGGCAACCCCAGCCTTAAGTAAATAACCTCACATTTTAAGCACTAAATCTAATCTAGGCCCTCTTGACACCAGAAATTTTAAGGCAGCTTCCACCTCCTGTGCATGTGGGATTCAGTGTGATTCCAATACAACAAGCAGTTCTGTCTCAGAAGAGGCATCCTCGATCTGAGAAATACCCAAAAAAAGTCATTGTGAACTTTAAAAATAAGCTAAGATTGCTTTCATGAAATATCACAATTTCAAAGATGTTATGGGGGCATAGAGTACTCTGAAGACTCTTACAACTTGTACATCCTTTCAAAACCTAAAAAAGTATTTTTTTTAACTAGCATTCAACCATACTGCTTAGACACCAACAGCCAAATCACCATGAAAAGATTATTTTCTTCTAGCAAACTTTGAAATGCAGTTTCTTCAAAGAAACACAAAATCCTAGACAATCCTTGAGTTGTTTTTATTTGGATCTTCTCTAATCCAATCCTACATCAATATGAGCCACAGACAATTTTTAAGGCATTTTCCGTAAGCTTGTGAACTTTACAATGACAAAATGTTAAATAACAAGTTATACAGTGTGATGAAAGTCCATCACATAGCAAAATTCAATATATTCAAGTGTACCTGTAGCCTACTAAATGCCTATTTCAACCTATAAAATCTAGAAACTAAGCACCTTAACTTTTGTACCTCAAAACCTGTTACTCATTGACATGACACATTCCTTGTCAAGATGGAGAGAGACAAAAAGAGCAGTTAACAGCTTTCAAAGAGAAAATGTCACTTCTCTACTGTTGGTTTGCAAGACCTAGCTTTGTTTTCAGAATTTCATCATTTATTACCTTTCAAGGAAAAAGTCTATTCTATTTGTGTGTCTACATGCTGAAGTTCCCGCTCACTTATCAAAAAGTTTCCATGAAGTTACAGCTATTGTTTGAATTAGATCAGCCACAAAAATTACAGTTAGGAAAGTACAAGAAGTTCTGCCATTTTCACTACACCAAAGTTTCTTTTTTTTTTTTTTTTTTTTTTCACTCTACCAGTTCTGACCTTTACAGGAAACTCAGCTGAAAACATTTGAGGAAATTGCTGCAACCTTTTCCACAACTATAAATGCAACAAAATGCTATTTTGTGCTTCTGCAGTTACAAAATTCTAAGGCCAACACTTCATTCCTCAAAGCTGTTGGGAGCCACGAAAAATTCTAAGAAAAATCAGACTCTAAGGTGATTTATCTGTGGCTTCCATGCAAAGGGAAAAACAGTTCTTGTGCTTGACCCCTCTGAGATAAAGAATGCTTTTCCATCAATCTCCTTTCTCAAAAAAACGTACTTTACATTTCAAGGGACATCTGCCCCATGATTTCCTGCAACCAAAGCCTGCAACTTCAAACAGTATATGAGCTCAATTATCCATTTACATTAAAACCTCAAACTCTGCTGCAGAGTACATCACTGCAATATTTCGTCCTCCCAAGTAATTTCCTGTAACATTTTCACTGAAACAAGTTGAGTTATTGAATAATTATAAATGTGCTTAGTTACAAATGCAACTCTGATATTGTCAAGAATCTTGGAGTTCTAATATAAATAAACAACATATCCTGCAGTGAGGTTGGACCAAACCTTCCCACAAACTGAACTAGCAGCAATGTGAACATTATTTTCAACCAGAAGGATAGTGGCAGCACTAAAATCCAGTATACCTTCATAGCATGAGCTTTACCTTCTGTAAAAAGCAAAATGACAACATTTCAGTGACAATTAAGAAAACACTTGGCTTTTGTCTTCCTGGCTTCTGCATCGTTAGTCTTTGGCTTCTCCTTTCAAGGGCAATACCAGGTCCAAGACACAGAGACAGAACATGATACCTTCAAGCACCATGATCAAGACTGAGATCTCTCCATTAGCTGATGATGACAGGAGACACTTCCAGTGGCTCTGTCAGCAAGCAGAGTGGGAAGGATAGCTTGGGAAGGGTCCTTCCTTGGCAGGGACCCCCAGCTTCCAACAGCTGCATAGATCCCACACTGCTACTGCACACATCTGAGCTCATGACGAAAGTTATCCTCTTATTTCACTGCTGCAGGATTCCACAACCTCTCTCCTTTTTCACTATCCCAAGTTTATCCCAAGTTTATAGGAAACATGTTCCCAGCTGTCTGTCAGGCATGTGACGTTATAAAAAAAAGGAAAAAAAGACAGGGTTACAGTTCATGAGCCTCCTGGTTTGTGTTAGTATTGCCTAGTTCTGGAGTTATTTCTAAACCACAGCCCCCTAAACCACTCTCAAAGAGTTCTTTGGTTTCTGTATCTAGCCTTCAAAATCAAGCCTGTTTCTGTGGCTCACATGACTTCTCTCTGATTTAAAGCCTGACAGCGAAAAGCATTTGTTCACCAAGTTCTACATGCTGAACAGTGTATCTATTCCAGCAGTAACACCAGCAGTAAAGCAGAATGAGGCACCTCAAAGATGAGCACTCTAATGTGTTACCCGCCTTTCTTCTTGTGGTGCTACATAAGAAAAGATGCACTGGTTTGCTTTCACCCAGCACAACTAAAGCCTTGAATGCCATCCACAGACAGTGTGAAGCACGGCTGGCACGGCTGCTCAGGTGAGCCTGCAGCCCAGGGGAAGGGCCTTAGGAACACTCCAGTGCTTCCTGTCAGGACACTGCTCTGCTGTTTACCACACACCCAGAACCCAGCCTTCACAATCATAAATTCATTACACAGCCCTAAGTGAAGACTTCAACAGCCCATCTGTCATGTGCATTGTTCTTAGAGCATTTAAATACTCATTTTATTACTAATTTTGTTTATAAGCTTTTCTTAATACAAAATTGATACTCAAACATCTGGAACCATAGTTGGGCAGGTGAAAACATCCATATAAAAAACTAATAGTTTGGATTTAATGCAAACTACTTGGAACAAACAAATTCTCTATGAAATCACAAACTAACAGTTGTTATTAAAAAAACCCCAAAACATTAACTCCTACACCCAGTGTATTTTACATCAACCACAAAAATACTGTGCCACTGAGGGCACAGTGCAACCTGCTCCTCCTTAAACTGCTGGTAACTTCTCTGTGATATCCCTGTTTATCCCAGCCTGAGATGCCCATGCTACAGTGCCCTCCGTACCACAGCTCTAACTTCCACAGCTCTAAGGACAGTGCACTGTGTAACACTGAATGCCCCTGTTCTCTCCTACACACCAATGACCAGTTTGCTACAGCAAACTCAAGCTCCTCTTTTAAAGTTTCTCCACATTCTTCCTTTTTTTTGATACAGCTTTGGTACATCTTTCATACATATTTCTGATAATAAAAGGCCTTCTGGATAGGATATACACTCTTACATGTGTAGAAAGCCTTATACTTCTAGAAAGGTAAATGCATGCCTTATAATAGATTTAACAAAACTCAGATTTGTTGAGTCTCTTTCAGTCTTTCAGGTCTGGTTTTCTGTGAACATAAGTGTGTATTTCTGTGTCTCTTCAGGTCAAGAAAATCTCCTTGTTCCATGCCCTTAGCTGCAGACTTTGTTCTTCAGTTCAAAAGGACACAGCTCATATTCATCAATACCATTTTGTTTGTTGGGATTTTTTTAATTACCAAAAAGGAAAATATTAAAAGCAATGTGTGTGTGTGTCCATGTCTGTCTGTGTGTGTGTGTGGAGACAGAGGCTATGAGAAACAGCAAGGAATACAACAGTAAGAAATGTGGAAACCATTTTTTAAAAAATGTGCAAAAAACATAACACCACTTGTCTCAGAGAAGGTCAGGAAGAAAAAAGAATACACCCTCTGCTCATTGTGGTTTGGGTTTTGGGAATGTGCTTCGCTCCAGCAGTGATTAGCTTCACTACCAACAGAAAAAGCAATTCATTACATCTTAATGCACTTAACGGACCAAGGCTGAAAATTATAATTAGAGCTATAAAAAAAGGCAAATAGGAAAAAGATGCAGTGCTGGGTGCCGGATGCCATTCCAGTTCAATTCATTCAATTCATCCTGACCCCACTCTAAAAAACAACAGTATCTCTCTGAGATCTCACAATCTAGGTGTAAGCAAAAGCATAACAGATTAACAGACACAGCAGATGGCAGGAAGCAGGAAGAAGCAGAAGTGATTGGCACAGGCCAGGTGCATAAGCACTTTAGCATTTTGTAAGCACTGTGATAAGACAGCCTTAAGGAAGACTTTGAAAAACAGCAAGTACATCTGTGGATCTTTATGTGCAGGTTTCCCAAGGTAGGTGAGATGTACAAAAGCAAAATTTTGTTATAAATTTACTGAAGAGGTGAGGAAAAACAAACTAGTCACCTTGTCACCAGAACAGAGGGACACAGTCCCACCACCCAAGTATGAGGCACTTGAGAGATGATGCCCCAAAGACTCTAAGATTTAGAGTAAACATGTTGCAGAGCTGACACGGACTTTGCGCTTCTGAAACCTCACAGAGTCACACTGTTCGACTGCAGCAGGTCTCACAACCTCAGACGAACTGGAAGCAACTTCCTGATTTCATACTGCCATCGAGTTGTCTACTCACACCTGCCCATGAACCCCTGCAATGCACTCTCCTCCCCAGTTTTAACCTGGGGCTGAGAATTCTCTTTACCGTATGTATTTAGCAACCAATGTGAGTGGTGGTGCAAAGGGCAAAAGGCACTGCTGCAGCAGGGACTGCCATGGGGAAGATGCCTCACGCCCTGACTCTAACTGGTACCGTCATCCTCCTCCTCCTCTCCCACCTCCATAGCCTTTATGACAATGGATGGCCAGCCAGGCTTTCATAAGCTGGAACTTCTGCCTTTCACCTGTGTTTGGCAACAGCACAGTACAGTCTGTATGTGTTTCTGCTGCCCAGTGGTCTCAACATACATACACACAAACACAAATACAAATCTGTGCAGGTGCTTAAAACCTCACGTGTGCTCCTTGTGCACCCACGAGGACTGTGGCAAGGTACTGTGGGGAGGCACAAGGTGCTTCTCAGGCAGCTTCCCCTCAGTCCAGCTCCAGCAGAATGAAATCATTCAAGCAGTTTCAAATAGAATTAAATTTCTTCTCACAAAGCTTCCATTTTAACCCAGCTATTAGAAGCATTGTTACTTTGCTTGAGAGTGCAATGTCATTCCTCATTTCTTTGAGCAGAGAGTGGGGTATGACAGAATTTAGCATGCTAATAGTTTCCCCCACAGGCACCTGGCCATATTAAAAAAGCCTGCTGTAACACACTACAGTTTTAGAGGGTAGATAAAATAAATAGATATAAATAAATAAAGATATTTCGTGTAGTAAAAATATTTCCGCTGTCAGCTTGAAAAGCCCTGTGCAAATTGCCATGGAAAGCTAAGTTGATAATATATACAAGAAACTACTTGAATCCATTAATTTCCAGGGTTGTATTTATGTTCCTTCTCACAACCATACAATTTGAAGAGGTGACCAATACAGAGAAAAAAGAGACAGCATGGATTCCTAAGAAAAAAAAGTGATGGCAGACAGTATTACAAATTGCAATGTGTTAGATAAGCAGATAAGCTATCTCTATGACACAGACAGGTTTAGAGAAAGACAAAGTAACAAATCCCCTGTGCAGAATCCTATCACAAACCAGATGATCCTTAACAGCAGGATTTTCTAATGAGAACATTAATTGACTCATCCAGTGTCTTGCATTCTCTGTTTAAAATCATACGGAAGAATTTTTTTACAAAAGGATTTATCTTTTCCAAATGATGCTGTACTGTAAAAGAGGAACAACAACAAAAAAATAAACCCACAAACTGAAAGGAAGTCACTGTGCTACACAAAACATGTAAAATACAGAAAATACAGTGCCACAGAATTTAAAAATTTTCATTTCAACCAGACTTAAAAACTCTCTGGTGATGGTCCAGGCAGCCATTTTTCTATCCAATTAACAAGTCATGAAAAATTATATAAGTTCCTATAGAAGTCTTCTTCTGCATTACAGAATGAAGAACTTTGCTGCAAAAAGGTTAAGGCAAATTACAGACATTCCTATTGTTCTTTGCTAGACCTGTCTTCAAATACCCTATTAAACCAACACAATTACTCAACCCTCTGCAGCACACAGCTATAAAGGTTATGCAGACAAGTCCACTGAACCGACGTAGGGAGGGCAAGGGTTGGGTAATTCCACTGCATGTAAAATTAAAACTGAGATTCTTGAAGGTGCATCGGTATTTTAAAAGAGTACCCTCAGACAAGCTGAGACTTTTCTCAAGACAGAAAAAAAAAAGGGATCATGAAAATGTTTAGCTGGAAAGATAGACACAGTGTTACAGGATTTTTAGGGCTTTGTTTGTTTGTGTAACCAGTTGTATGAAAGCTTGCAGGAATTAATGAAATAAGATCCTGGATTAAATCAGGGTTAATGAGATCAGGAATAGGCACATCATTATTCAAATCACACACCATGTGAACAGTATGCGCTGCCAGACTTTTAAATCAGAGATTATAATTTAACACTCTTTCTTCTGCAGTCTGACAGTTTAGGGCTAGAGGTCTCCTCGTAGATATTGCTGGCATCCACCTGCCACAGCTTCCCAGGAAAATGTAGTATTATTCCAGTTTTTCCTGGTACTAAGTACCAACAATTTCAAGAGGGAACTGATGGCAGAAACAGTTCCTCAGAACTTCTGACAGCCACGTTTCTCAAGTCTTACAACCCTTGCACTTGTCAAGTGAAATTTGTTATTTAATTATTTTCCACCTTAACTGGACCTTGCTTCCTGCAAAGATTACAGCAGGTACAGGTTAATTCATGGGAGTTTGGAATAGGGCCATACACCCTGTGGATTTCTTTTTGTCTGGTACAGGTTTCTGAGTTCCAGCACGTTGTTGATATGCTCATATCCAGAGAAAAATTTTAGGGGGGGGGGGAGACTATGAAACTGAAAAGATTAGGAAAAACAATTTTAATAATCCCCATTAAAAGATAACCCAGAACCATGGAAATGCTTTTATAAAATGTAGGTCACATGTTTCTTTGGAGGTATTAGACTTAATTCTAAAGAGTTGATATTTAGAAAAGATAGCCCTATTCATAAAGTCTTAATAGCTAGGAAAAATGACCCAAACCTTAGAACAATGGGTCTCAAAAATTCCCTGGCTGACACACAGAAATGCAGCAGCTGTCCTCTACACTTGAGACTGCTTTTTCTTAGTGGAGTGGAGGCTTCTGGACAAAGCTTTTCATGGTAGAATGTTCTGGGCTCTTCATATGTCCCATCTGGTCTTTTACAGCCACGAAAAAGGAACAAACAGGCAAAAGGTCAATCTACTCTATTGTATTGTATAAAACAACCTTCTATATTTTGGTCTTATCTAAGAGAAAGGAGGTATAAAGAATGCAAACAGAAGAAGAAACCATGCTCAACAGTGAACCAGAACAGCAAAGAGTGTTTCTCAAGACTAAAAAATGTGTCATGAGTGCCTGAGAGGGTTTGATATGCCACTGGTATTTGCAGGAGAGGTGCAGCCTAGCATCACAGATGGGAGATTGGGTGACCACAATCCTCACCTCAAATTACTCAATCCCATAATTACTCAATGTTTGCAAAAGAGACTGGCATGTTACCTTTGAAGTAATGCATCATACTGAAACTACCTCTGCAGTTTCTCAACCTACTGTTTATTCAGGCCACATGAAACTTTAAACAAACTTTCATGGATATCAGAGCCGCACAGACTCAATGGCTTGTATTAAAAGAAGAAAATAAAAACAGCAGAGGGTATATTATGGTCAAGTCCACATGAGAAAAAATGATGTGTATCTGCTTAGCCCACTCAGCAGGATTCCTGTTCACAGATGACTTGCATGAGAAAGTACGATCTTTGTTTGGATAAGTCTCCTTGCAAGGAGAGACAGGCATTTTATGGTTTTTCCCAACATGCCATGTGGTACCAGTAGGCTATACCAGTTCACAGCTATTATAAATAAGATAGAGGAAAAAGAAAACTACTAATTAAGTAGTTCTGCTGAGGGGAAAGGAAAGTTTGAAGATAAGAGTTAAAGAAAGCAAGCAGACAGCAAATTCACAGGAGTCCTTAAGGATGAAGAAATGGTGCAATCTGACCAGAAATAAAGATATAGTGGAACTCCAGGACTGACTTCTCTGAATCTGCTCACCTTGCTGAGCATCACTGAATGATGATGCAGACTGACTCAGAGGGCAGAAACAAGATTTCAACAGCTCCAAAACCCTATGGAAATTGCCTTTAAGAATTTTTAAAACTTAAGACGTAAGTTTTCATTTTTACATTTAAACAAGATTCAAGAGGGAAAAGTTTAATATATGCTATATGTGGAAAGAAGTCTTATTTTTTGATCTAAGCCTTATTTGTCAAAAATTTGTTAAGAAAGGAACAATTCACTTGAGAACATTTGATACGCTCCTGGTCTGAGAGTGCTGTAGGCTGAAGGAAGACACTGAGTGTTACTCCTCTGTGTTGAAGAGGACTCACCTATATTTGAAGTAGACGTTTATTGCAACCTTAACTATTAAACTGCTATTTCTCCAACTATGCATATCTAGACCTTGAAATTCTAAATATTACTTACACAACTCTCAGGAAGACAGGAAAAATGACAGAATATGACCCAGGTTTTGTTTCCCTAGAACAGCTTACCTTGAAAGTAACTCTCTACTCTAGAAGATAAATGTGTGTATGCAAAACGCAAACAAGAGACAAACCATTCATTGGATAATTAATACAAATACAAACATCTCTTGAAAAAAATAGCGAGAAATCTTATTTAGCAGAAGGAAGTATCCTTCTATTTGTGAAAAAAATTGAACTCCAGAAGTTGCAGGGGAAGCAGAGTAGTTTTCTGCCAGGCAATTCACAGGAGTACTGTCTATCCATCCTGTCCCTGAACTGTACTTTTTACAGTTAAGGCAAAAACCAACACTTCTCCCAGATGCTCTGACAACTTCTAGAAATAAGAGGATATCCTAGATGGATTTAAACTCCTTTACCACAAAACACTTCGAGTTCAGGTGTAGGGTTTTTTAACCTTTACAATATTAAGTTTGACAGCACAGAGCATACACCACTTGATTCCTCTGTTTTTGTTGGGTGCCCTTCTCAACACATTTACTTCAGGTCAAGGACTATACTTTACACACAGGTAGTCCTATTGATTTTAACAGGCCTCACCAAGAAGTCAAATTGTAGGCCCATTCCTCAAGAAAAACAAGACCACAAACCTGCCAGTCCTTCTTAATGTGCATGCACTGTTCCTCTCCCTCTGTGATCCCCTACGTGGGGGAATATTGAAAAATATAAAAGGTATAGAAAAACCTGCACAGCAGGAGTTTAAAGAAGTATCCAAAACACGGGTGTGCTCTGCTTTGTTAACAGCATACTTATAATCCCAAACAGACCGACAGACTCCTTCTGGAAAGTCATTAACCACTCTAGACAAGGCCTGTGATAGACACTTCCCAGAACTCATAGGAGAGGTGGACTGGGAACAGATACCTCTGAAAAGGAAACAGGGATTAACACACATCATACTACACTGAAAAGCATAAAAGGCAAAGCACCCCTGCTTTTAATCCCAATGTGAGACTGGAGAAGAAACAAGGCGCATTGAGGAAGTCGTACTAGAGAAAGAGGGGCATGAATGCAGAGCAAGCAAGCAGCAAACACTAGAACCAAGGGTGTGGGAAGCATCCTGAAACCCAGAACTGAGCAGGGGAGGTGTCCACACAGCCAGAGCTGCTGCTGCCCAAACTGCTTGGGCTGTGTCTGCACTGTCCCACACAGCACACAGGGGCACAAAGGGGACTCCTGCTGCCAAATGCCAAGGTGTGAAAGGTGAGCAACACCTCAGGGATCAGTGCACCTCCAGTGCTGAAAGCAAACTTGGGGGTGCTGTATGAAGTACTCACTTCAGGACAGGAAACGCACACGTGTCTGTAACAGCATCTCCATTACTCCTTTCAAGAGAACCAGCTGATCCTATGTTTCATACGCTTTTTTGTCCCTCCACCATAAAAGTGTTGCACAGTCAGTCACTACTTCATTGAATTTGTAAGTATTTAAAGGTATTTTCAGGCCTAGGCATTTTCAACACATCTTTCATTATCTCCCATCAATGCTAACACTAAACTTAAGTTGGCACAGACTACAGGGCACGAGGAAAGAGTTTGTTTGCTTTGGGCTTCATTTTTTCTGGAGTACTGAACAGGGTGTGAACAGTGACAAGAGTCACATGAGTCCATTGAACAGCTGAAGTGCTGGGGAATGAGCCTTCATCTCTAAAGGGGGAGAGAAGTAACTGGTATGACCAAACATGTTTGGTAATTATGAGTTAATCTGCTAAGGCCAGATATTTCAGCAGCTACAACGAGTTCCTAACCAACAATTTTAACACACTGAATCCTTAAAAATGTTTATCATTATTACTTTATACATCTTTTTCAAACAAAAAAATCACTTGCTTCCTCATCTAAATAAGCTTTATCTCACATTCACTGTGGCCAAGCCCACACAAATAAACATTCAGTAACTTCAAAAAGTCACTAAAAAAAGGCAAAAAGGAAGCTTGAGTATAATAAGGGCTGTGCTAGCCAAGTACTGGTCAATTCCATATTTCCTGCATTTTTATATATTTATTAAATACACATAGAGGCCAAAATAAACTGTCTGGTCTCTGTTTATTTACACAGTTACACAAACCCTTAAACAGAACCAAGCACCCCCTAACAATAACACCATTGACAGTTTAATAGGAAGTCATTCATCATTTGGAAAACAAAGGCTGAAGACACAGGTAATCAAAACAAGTATTTCGGCTTCTCCCTCTTTAGCCCATGGCACAGTGTTTTGTTCTCCCAGGTTCTCCTGTACCTCATAACATCATCTTCAGTTTCACTGATCAGCAATGAAAAATAAAGCACTTTGGTTTTCAACAATATCAAATTCCCTCTCAGACTTCCAGGTTTTGTTTTATTCAAATCTATTTACAAGATACATACATGCAATTCTCAGGGAAATCCTATATATCTATTTATTTGTCTTAGTTTATATCTCAAGTTCTTCGACTCACGATTTACATTCAAAAAAGTTGTTTGCTACAAAAAGATGCTTCTAAGGCCAAGAAATAAGAATATCTTTCATTTGGTTACTCAGGATTCCTGGTAGATCAGCAGCACCTCAAAATATTTACCCAGATTTTTGAAATGCACAAGAAAAACTGAAAAAGTATACTATTCCCTTTCCACAAAGTCCTAACTCGGTCCTTCTCTTTGGATATTTATTTTCCCTCACTTAAAATTTGTGGCAGTTAGCCACAAATTACACTTTTCAACTAAGTATTATAAAAACATATCCTAAACCTGGATTCGGCAAGAATCTTTGGCCAAGTACTTTTACCAGCTCTTCAAAATTTATAGCACGTTTTTAAAACAAGGGAGAAAATTTTATTCAATTTCAAGAATTATCATAACTATTTGTCTTGCATTCTTAATTGACACACACACATGCATCTCATACACAATAAGCTTAACTGAATAAAACCAGAGCAAATTAGAATCTTCACGGTGCATTTCGAAGCATCAGCGATTTTTAAAGTACCCTCTGGAGGACACAGCTAAATTTTACTTCCAATCTCTTCTCACATCATATATTTAAACTTCTTTCCTTATTTTAACAACATGAGATGTCCAAAAGCAAAGATGCCCTGCAGACTATTTTGATCCAAACTACTTTCCACAATCCACTGTTCTACAGTCAATAGTGTCTTAGGACACTATTTTGTATAAATGAAAACCAAAAATGGTTTAGTGTATTCAATAACAAAGCAAAACAAAACAAAAAATAAACCAAACAATCTAAATTGTTGCAGTACATGTAAAATCATTTTAAGAATGTATAAGGCAAGACAGTAGTCAACTGACTTTTATACTCCTTTTCATTTTGCAGGCTTTATTTCATAAATTTAATATTTTCCAATTAAGCAGAGGGTTTTATGTAATTATTTAAAAAAAGAACACTTGGATTCTTTTGACTGTTCCCCAGTCACTGTTTGAATGGATGTCTGTTGGATATATTAGAAAATGATCATCATCACCAGTAGAAATTCTGACCAAATGGATTGTAAGACAGAGCTGGGAAATCTTGCTGATTCATGACACTTGTGAAGGTTCTTTCACATCTTCTTCTTGAAAAAAGCCATCCCATTTAAATACTGTGGTTTTGTAAAACATGGAAGTGTTTATTAGATTTTAACATGTTGAACTCAATTCCTTGCATGTGCGATCCAGTCTGAAACAGAAGTAGCAACACTGACATCACGAGCATCACCTGTAACCCCAACCAGGCAGTAACAGCCACATCCTGGCTGAGGAGATGAGAAGTCTCCAATTTTTGGGGCAGAGAGCAATGATTCCATAGGGTTTAACATTATAAGGAAAAATTGCTTGGCAGCTCTCATCCTTTCACTTTACAGGTGAAAAGCCAGCTTTATGTATTTGTAAGGACTGTCATAGCAGAAAAGCGTATTAGACATTCCTTTTTTAATTCAGAGGAAATAACCTCAGAGCTGCACTATCTGGATGTCAAATGACAAAACCAAACCCAGCACCTGTATCTGACCACAGCCAGATGTCACTTTTGCCTGTTGTAGTGATGTCACCTTTACCAGTGTAATATTCTCAAGTCATTATCTTCATAACTTTTTATGCTGCACATGTGTCCTGCTGAAACACTGAATCTCAGGAAGGTAAGCAGTAAAACCACCATGAGACACTTTACCATTACCATTTTGTACAGACTGTGAACAAAAAATAAGCCTCAACAGCTGAAATACAGGTTTGAAGATGCAGGTTTTATTTACCATATAACTGTATTAAGCTGATGATCATTTCTAAAGCATATTTTTGTTACAAACACCTGAAAATTAAAAATTCAAAGGTATCAGAACCAGCCCCAAAGCCTGACATAACCAAACTTTACTTTCTTTCCATCCCATTTGCTTGGGGACAGAAGAAAAGTCTGTTGTGCAAATCTCAGTGCTGGATGCCCTAAAGGGAGTGAAATCAGCTCAGCTAACTGGATAGCCATCAGAGTATGGAAAGTTATAGTTAAGATGCAAAAAAAGCAGAGGAATCCTCAAAATGGGGGTGGGGTAGGGCAGAGGAATGAAGAGAAATGGGGAAAAAGGAAATTTAGCAACATGCAGTGCAGGTAAAGAATCATTCAGCATAAATATATTCTGCCTTCCCACCCCACACTCTGCCTCCCACCCTTGCAAGTTATAGAGGTTATCTGGTAGGAAAATAAAAACAATCCTGTTTGCTTTTAAAAGGAATCACATACGTTGAATTAGAGCCAAAACCTACTGAAAATGTCTGAGGCTGGGAAGAAAGACTCTAAATACCATAACATTTGTACAAGGTAGTATTCACCTTTTATCCAATGGAGCCCACTCAGTTTTTTCCCTGGTGTGTTGAGAAATGCTTTTGTAAATCCACAGCCAGACGATTTCCACACAAGAAATCTTCCAGAGAACCTGGAGATTGGGACCGGCTGCAAAAAAGCCCTTCTGAATTTCCTCAGACTACAGCAGAGTCCCATAAACACCCTTACAACAGCCCCTTTACAGCCTGTAAGTATGCACTACAATAAGAGGCTGTGCTATTGAAAGGAAAAGAAATACAAATTCTACAATTTCAGGTATCCACAATAATATGGTAACAGGTTCTACTAGCAAGTTTCAGCTCATTACATGTGTTTGTCACCAAAACTCAGTGCTCCTATAACAACGAAGACTGAAGAGGAGGGAAAGTGGGGAATTTAAGTAATGAGAAATGAACTGGACACTTTGAACCAGGGATTAACAATCCACGAGATTGGGCATCAGCCCCAGTCAAAGATCTGGCTGTGGAAAGGGAAACTCTCTCCATTGAAAATCAAGTCTGTCCATAGATTAGGCTGCTAAATACAAAACATGTCCTGTCAGAGCCAGAGGTCTGGCAAACCAGACACTGGGTCTAGAACAGCAGGAACACATAATCAGCAGGCACTGGTAGTCTAAAACCCAGCCTATTATTTACAATTGTTTGATGAACTTAAGGGAGAAGGGAGAGAATTTGCAAATTATTTTTTCTTTAATATAGATAGGCAAACATATAAAAAAACACATATAAAAGACAAATTGCTTCCTAAGGACAAACTATAGACTGTTCCACATCCACCTCTTCCTGGTCACCGTCCTGAGATACTGGTTCCCTGCTCCTCAAGGCCAGGAGTTTCAGCACTGCATGACAGCAGCAAATTAAAGTGAGCACCTATATTTTCTTGTAAAAAATAATTAGCATCTGCAACTTTGTACATATGGATTCTGAGTGGTAAATACAGGAAAGCTCAACTCCATTACAGCACAGGACTACAACGAGCAGGAGAGGCGTATTCACAGCATTTCTCTCCTAGGGTTACATACAGAGTATTCTCAATCTGATGTACAGATAATTTCTCTAAGTTATTATTCACAAAAACAAAGGAACAGGAGTTAAGAAGTACAGCAAGCAGCATAGATTACTTCCTAGCAGTCCAAGTAGCAAGTAACCACTTCAGAAAGCTCACTTTTATTTTTTCACTTTTACCTGTATATTTCTTCTATCAGCATATATTGCACATTTAGTCACAAATAGTTGCGTGTCTTGGGAAAACTAATGCTAACATATTATTGCATTTTAAAATGTATTACTAATGCAAATTGTTCCTTTCCACAGCACTTTCCCCCTTCAATAACAGAAATGCAGGTCTTCTGAGCAGACTTGTAAAATGGTATCTACAAACTGTGATACACATCTAACTTGTTTGGGTTTTGTTGCCT
This sequence comes from Dendrocincla fuliginosa, assembly GCA_035047845.1. Lineage (NCBI taxonomy): Eukaryota > Metazoa > Chordata > Aves > Passeriformes > Dendrocolaptidae > Dendrocincla > Dendrocincla fuliginosa. The sequence continues at coordinate 103,180,502 of JAWWMO010000001.1, forward strand.
CTCATGGCTCAGAAACACAAGGGATTATCCAAATTAAAGATTTTAGAACTTTGTTACTAGCAGGTGTGTTGTGGGCAACATCAACTCAGTGATTCACACATGACGTGACCAAAAAGGCAGGTATAATGTTACCCTGCCCTCCTGCGCGCTAAGGAGCGTAATCACCCTGTACTTTTGGTTTGACCTACAGTTTTTCAAGGTAATAAAACTAAATGCAATTCAGCCACCTCCTCTGTGATACTTAAATTATAAGTGACAGCTTAGCTGGAAGAGCTAATTTAACAAAGAAAACAGGTAATTTAAATAAGGCAGAGGAGGTTGGACTTTCTTTTCTCAAAAATTCACAATGATTTTTCCTGAGCAAGAGAAATCAAGCAAGGAGTCAGCAAGATTAGATCACAAGCCAATTTTCATACAAATAAACTGAAGAAATGACATGTATCTACTCAAACAATGCGATTACATCTTATAATAAAGAGCAAGATGGGCACTGGAAGTAGATATTCAAAGTATTTCTTCAATATTCAAAGCATCAAGCCCAGAACTGGCAGGTTATATACAGCATCATATAGAAAACAACAAAAACATTGGGAGTTTTACACTCCCATTTTGAGATGTAACACAAAACACTGCAGTAATGGATTAATTCAGAAGAGTCTACTACTTGTTGTTCTCTACTAGCCATTACTGCTGAGTGCTAGAAACAGGACACTGGACAAGACACACCAGTGCTACAGCAACTCCTTCATCTTAAAGTGTAAGCTCTTGTCTCCACACAGGGATGATGGTACCTCCATTGACACGCACTGATTTGAAGCAAGCAACCTGTGCTTGCTTTGGTTACCTACAGAACACCAAGTCTGTGGCACTGCAGTCCTGTTATATTACCCTGCTTATACAAGTTTTATGCAAAAATGCAATTGTCATCTGAGTATTTTCAGTCCTTTTACCACAGCCTTTTAAAAGTCAGAGCAGCCCTCTGCTTTGCAAAATGAGCTTGAAAGAAGTGAGAACTAAGATCACTTCGCTAAACGGAAGAGATACAATCCCTTCTATCACACACAGAAAGGAACTTTGATTGGTACAAGAAAGGAAAACAAGCATGTATTTTTAACCACAGGTCTTTCATTTAAATTTAAGAGCTGTTGCCTTCTCCAGCTGCTTAAGCAACAAAACAGATGAAATGCAAGCCATAAATCAGGACACACATTCTTAAGCTTCCTTTCACATACTGCAGACTAATTTCTTATTCCATCGTGCCAAAGCTCTCAAAGCATATGTGCAGGAGTCAAAGGATGAGCCCTGCTCTTCTCTCTTCCAAAAGATACTAATTGGAATGTTCCTCTAGGCTCGAACCGAGCCATGTCTGTAGGAGTCTCCACACTTTACTGGCTGTAATGTGGAGAAGGCAATACTCTGAAGGTTCCTCTGATGGTCTTTGAGGTATCCATAACCCACAACTACTCATTCAACAAATTTTGGGCTAGGTTTTGTCCACTTTGCAGTTTTGGGAGTGTTTTTTTAAAGTCTTTATAACTAGGTATGAAGGTTCAGACTCCACACAGAAAAAACTTTCTAAATCTAGTAGGAAATGCACTCTAAGCTGTCCTACTGCACTAGGAATGGAGCTGTGGAGACAATCAAACTGCTAACACAGACTCAGGAACCCAATCCTACAGCTTAAAAAAATGTGCTGAATGGGTGAAAGGCTGCCAGACACCCGGGATCACTGTGAGCTGCCATGGTTACTAACTGGGTTTTAACTCTGCAGACTCTAAACACTGCCTTGTATAGAACCAGCTATAGAGTTAATCAGTTACAGAGAAAGGAAAAACTTGCCATGTGGCAGAAAGGGAATCTCACACGGACAGTCATCTGCAGCTTAACTATATGAACCTTCCAGAACCCTTCCAAAATAAGCACAGAAGATATCAAGATGATATCAAGCCCATTCTTTCAGGCTGTTCTGAAGCTATATTTCAGGATATTAAATCTGGTTTGTCCACCCCACCCCACTACTCCAAATAATCTCTGAGGCACAACAAGGGACATCTCACTGCCTCCGTTTCACATCCTGACAGCACTTAGCCATCTAACAAATGTTTCAATAAAATACAAGAGGAGGGGAGAGGAGGAGCTAAAACTAAAAATGGGTGAAGGTGGAGTGAAACAAAGTGAAGTAAGATACTGGCATCCTATTTTCAAGGAGGGCTCATTTAAAAATAACACTAGAAGAAATATCAAATAATTTAAAAGGTCAACCAACGGAAAATGCATTTCGTCACTTATGTTCTTCACTATTAACTCATCACAGCTTTGACAGATCCTGCTAAGCTACATCACTTCTGAGACCTTTGCAGTTAACATGAGGCTGCTTCAGGTAGGCCTCCTCCTCCTCCTCCTTTTAAATTATTTTCAGAAATACCATGCAGTATGCCTAATAGGTGAATCACAGATTCTTTCTATACTGTCTCAAAGACAAGCAAATTAATTTTCTTCAGAGTAATGAATCTTACTTAAGAGACAACTTCACATGTTTAGGAATAGGTAATTTTTGTAAAAATTATGAAAGTACTTCTCTTAAGACTGGGTAACATTTCATTACTACAAAGTTTTCTTTATTCAGGAATAGAGCAACCTTTTCTTCAAAATTTCAAACAAATGTCCTTTTCTTAATGTGATATGAATCTGCTAGACTACAAAAAATTAAGGAAATATTATGCAGCTTAAATAATTTATCTCTTTCCTACTACATATCCTGCACCATCACAACTTCCATACCACCACAGCCACAAATTCCATCTTCATTCAAGGTCTAGCAGAACAAAACCACACACACATACCTCATTCTAGCTCCACTGCCCCACTTTAATATGCCTAGCATATAAATCTAGATGAGCGTCAGAGTTTTCCCATGTCCCATCAGTCCACGTACGCACCCTTTGGATCTTTGGAGAAGGTCTCCCACGCTGTCTCAGCTCTGGCTGCTACCTGGGTGAGCTGCAGCAGCAGCAGCAGCAATGGGAATGTGAGCACAGGGCAGAAATCATTTTGTGGAACACTGATCCCACAGAGATAGCAGCCTCCCAGTGAGCCTGCTAACAAACTGGTTTCTGGCCAAATAAACTACTTCTGGCTGTTACACAGACATCCCTTCCCAAAAAACAGTGAGAGCAGAAAGCAAGTTTTAAGAAAGGTGATGTGCATATGTAGCTAATACATAGGCCACTCCTTCCTTCATATTAGCTTTGGCTTTGCCACGTGAATATGAACATATTCAGAAAAAAAAAATAAATAAAGCCTCATCTGTCCTTCCAACACCATCCAAGAGTCCATAGGATGCGAAATAAGCGTTCCTTTTGGGCACAGAGTACATTGCAATTCTTTTGGTTACATGTACACAACATAATACCACTTGACACTTAGATAGGTTACAGGTTGTTTTATTCTTAAATACACTGTAAATGTCCCTGTAACTAGTAGCATACAATAGAATTAACCTACTAGGTCATAACATCAGTCTATTTGACTCAAAAAAGTACTGCTTACAGTTATCCTGGGTGTGGACTTTTTTTTTTTCAATTAAGCTGGTAAGGTAAGACTCCATACGGATACAAAGGATTTTGCTTTCACTCTCTGTAATTACTAAGATGCTTCATCAGATAACACCTGAGCTCTCAGCTAGGCTACAGGGAGAATAACTCCTCTCCTCCCAGACCCAGTCTCTCCATTCCCTATGCTGAACACTCTGTGGAGAATTTTACATACCCTGTATTAAATGGAAAAAAATGGTGTCAGCAGCCACTGGAGAAGGCCTAAGGGGGGTTTAGTTCCTCTTTTGCCTCAGAACTAAATAAAGGGAAGAAAACAGTGTGGGAGATGACAAATGCATTCCCAGACTCCTGAGAAATTGTAAGAACATGGAAGCAACAATAATGTCTATTTTCATGAGCCGTAAGAGGGCAACCACATATTGTGAAATAACCCTGAGGCACTTTATTATGGTGATTCAGACCCATTCACCATCTCCAGGGAAAATCAAGCCTGCTATCACCACCAGCAAAAAGCCATGCATTTGCCACCTCCTCACCCCAAACAGTTTGCACCATTTTATTCTAATAACATGCAGAGCCGTTCATAGGGAGCTCATTCCAAGTCCAGCTGAAAGATCCAGCAGTAACAATTCTGGTTGAATGAACACACCATTTGGGGCCTTGCTATTGCCAGGTCAGACAGCATGTCAGCTGGAGTGGAAAAAACCCCTAAAAATAAAAATATCCCTTCATTTCTCAAGGGAAGCCCTCCTAAAGAAAAGGTTTAGAGTGATCCTTAAGTCCCCTCTCCACAGCACTCCCTGTGATGTGCTCACACAAACAGGTGAATCCCTCCATTACACTCCATGCTGATGAGAAACAAAAACAGCCTCACAATACAGGAAAGAAATACTTCACCTGTGCAACCAAGCATGTTTACTTTTTTGATTACTTTTAACATGAACATTTTTTTTTATTTGAAATTAAAAATATTTTGTTTCATAATACAGAAGAATTTCCAATGCATACAAAAATTCTCAATATTATCTTTCATTGCTTTTTCTTCTACTCATAACATCTTTAAGCTGTTTGTAGAAAGCAGTAAATTCAAGCAGGGCATTTGTAATGCAATTTCTTCCCTCATAATAGCTATGTGTTTCTAAATCTATTTAGTGGGTTCTGTAACAGTACAAATGTTGTAAGGGTGGCTCAGTACTATTTCTGTCAAGCAGTGAGCAGATATTAGATATTTCATTCAATACTGTAACTATTTGTTGCCTCAGGAGGCTTTTTTGTGTGCGTGTGGTATATAAGGAAATACATTCTGCTGGTTTGTGATTCTGTTTTTTCTTCCATAAAAAAATGTAAATGGTCACTAACAATATTTGCATTTCAAGCTGGACCCTTAGTATTCTGGAGCTAACAGTTCAATGCTTACATGATGCTGCACAGACACACATTGTACTCTTCAGCATGTGGACACAGATCACGCACAGAGGTATCCATACCTGTCACTAAGTTTTATATCAGATAAATAAAATTTTCAACTAAAAATCCAATTGCCTTTAATTTTTTTGTTGATGTTTTGTATTTCAAACCTACTCTTTTTTCTTTCTTTTTATTTATTTCAAGCATCACGGATGAAAACAAGACTATAAAATTTGGTTGAGGTAGCAGTTAAAATTTTATGGCTTTTTAATGGCCTGCTAGAATTAAAAAAAGGGAAATGTTTATTTTGTACAAAAACTTACTTTCATTCATTTTTATTTGTCTGAAGCTATGCTTTAAGTTACGAGTTCAATAACAAAACTGACCCAATTTTGTCCCTTTGAAAATGTATTATTTTACAAAATTCACACAATCCCAGTAGTACTCTCCATTATTGCAAATTATTTCCCATTATAAAAACTGTATTTATCTATGGATTATCTTAACAATTTTTGAGAAAAAAATCCCCCTATATAAAAGAGAATGTCATACTTAGAAATGTCAAAGTTTTCCTTTTTTATTTCTAACAAGAATGTATTTCTAGGGGGAAAAAAGCCAAGAACAAAGTTTTAATTATGCTAAGATCCTAAACCTTTGAACAACACACACTTAGAGGCACACTTTAATATGCCACGCTTTTAAATATTACCTTTAGATATTTCTACAAGGAATATGCTTTTGGGTATCCACGCAAAAATCTCACAAATATGGTAAAAAAATAATAATAATTCGAAAATTAAAAAGTACACAACTGACAAATACAATAACAGGTGATAGGGTCTTCACAGACCCCATCCTCATTCACCATTCCCATGCTGGGATGCCTGAGGGTATTTCTGCAAGGCTGTGATAAGTCCCCTCTCAGGCCAGCTCTCGGCCGTGCCAGGGGCACAGGCTGGCACCTGGACCAAGCCTCGTGCTTCCAGCAGCCCCTGCGCTACCACAGCAGGAGCAAATCCTTGGAGAGCAAGCTGGAGGAGCAAAAGCACAAAGAGAGGAAAATCATTCATACTGAAATAAGGATCCCGGTCAAAAACTTGTTGGGGAAGGAAACAGGGGTGTAGCAGAGCAAATTCAGGGTGATCACCTGAGATGCAGGTAGGGGAGGGGGAAGGAAACACAGCCAGGGGAAAGAGGAGGAGGCCTGGTACAGCTGAGAAACAGATGACAAGCTAAAGAAGCCCTGGAGGTGGGATCGAGGAAGGAGCAGTCACACCTGACAAGGAAAGGAACACCAGGGAAGGGCTGAAGCTTGAGAGGAGAAAGAGGCAGGAGGAAAGGAAGGAAAGCAACTGAAACAACATGAGCTTGAGCAAGGAAAAAAAATTAAAAGGCTAAGGAGTAAGGCAGGAGCCTTGTATAAAAATAGTATGCTACCATGTAAATAACTATGTGTTAATATTATTTATGTAAAATATTTATGTCATATTATTTATGTAAATAAATGGCCTTTCCTGCAGTGCCGCACACAATTCTGCAGTGAAGGACTAATCACACTTATGGAGGCAAAGCAAAGGGCTGGATCAATCAGGGGAAAGGACACTTGAAAGGGGAAATCAAAAGAGCTTGGTCTGTTTGATACAAATATGTGTGATTATTTTCTAAAAATATACCAGAGGGGAAGGAATAGTAAAATAACAGGAAGGGGAGGAACTATTTAATCAGAAATACAACTCATAAGAATTAATGAGTCAAGATCTCCCAGGAATAATTTTATGCTAAACAAGTGAGGGAGTTATTTGTAGTTGGGGTTTTTTTTGGTAATTGTTTTTTTGCTTAGTTGAGGTTTGTCCTGCTTTGTTTTGTTTTGGTTTTTAATCATAAGAGTAATATCTTCAATAACATCTAAAAAGAAGAAAAATAATATATATTTTTAAGTGCACAAACCCCACATGCTAAGAAGCCAAAGCCCTCCGTCTAAAAAATCCCTCAACCACCACCTTCAAATCTTTCCGAGCAGAGGTTGCTGTGCTGGTGGGATGACCTCTCCGAGGTGTGCAGGAGCAGCAGGACACTCACCTGAAGGCTCTGCCCAACAGGGCCTTAAGCTGGGGCTGCCTTTTGTCTCCCCCACAAACAGCACCAGAGCTAGTAACATGCTCCAGTCAAAAGCCACACGTGGTTCTGCTCCCTGCCAGCTTCGCTTTTAGCCTCTTAATTTCCAGTGGCTACAGCCAAAAGCAGGGAGCCAGCAAAACATGGTTTACTGAGACCAGCACACAAAGACAGCGTTTTGTTTTGTTTTGTTTTTAAGCTCTGTGCTCTGTCTGACTTTGAAATGCCTGTAGCGCTTTTCTGACATCTGTGTACAACTCCTTCACAGCTGAAGGAAAGCGGCATTAGCTAAATTATTTTTGTAATATAGAAATGTATTTTACTGAAAGACCTGTAAGCTGAAATAACAAGAGTTCTGGATCTATTCTGGGATACAGTGTAAGTCAAAAGTAACACACACGCACATTATCTACTTTGACAAGAGGCTTTGTTCTGTTTTTAACTGTTATTTAATCAGCATCCTACTCACATTTAGAGTAGATCTACTCATATTTAAGGGTGAAGTCCTGTTTCCAATAAATTAAATAGGAATTACAGTATTGAGTGGAGACCAGAATTTTACTCCAGACAAAACATTTACCTTGGAACTCCAGAATGCAGTAGTTACAATTGTTTAATCTTTCCATTCAGCAGGAAAAAATGGTACAGTGTACCACAACTGAAAACATTTCATTTTGACTTAACCAAAGTGGTTCCAAAACAACCAGACTTCCCTTTAAGCAAAATTATCTAGAAATTAACCACAAGTAATTCATCATTTGTTTGCTATGAGGAAAAAGACACACTGGCCCCACAACAGAGGACTCCACAACACAACTGGTTAATTGTATGTTTCATTCAGTACTTCCTGGGCACATTTTTAGTGAAAAAAGGCACAAAGCCATTTCACTGTTAAGTCATTTTGTGGGTAGTATAGCAATGAATACTTCTAGTTTGCATAATTATTTTCGAAAGGTCTTCTTTATAGGATCTCTACTAAATATTTAAACCAGAGCAAAAACTCCAGCTAATCCATCTTCAGACACAGGCAGGCTTCAGCCCACCCACATATCTATAATCCTTTTAGCCCTAACTCTTGACACCCAGGATATTTTATATTATTTATGTGTAAATTAAAAATACTTTTTGTTAAAGACACATTGTTTACAGATGTCCTTCAACACCAAAACACAGGACTTCAGCTCTGATCACATCCACACCTCAGAGGTTTTGTTCAAAACTGATTATTCCCTTCTTTCTCCTGCAAAGAGAATTTTGAAAGCGTGGCCCTATCTTAACCAGATGTTTTGTTCACCTGCATACAGAAACGCTGACAGAGGCTACTCCAAACTCATGTATGTCTTTGCCACAGGTTAGCAGTAACCTCCACTGGTCTCAAAACCTTTCCCATACATCACGCTTCCCACACTTGCAGAGGCTGAGGGTGGGAGGAATACGCCCCATCAGCTGCACACAGAGAGATACCCTTCTTCACGGGGCAGCTTCCACCTCTTGTGTGAGCACACTGAGACCAGACCAGTAAGAACAATGGAAATGACTGAGTAAGAACAGCAGGTCACAGTGAATGGACTGCTTGACTCCTCCATACATTCCAAATCAGATTAAAACCTTTAAAATGCACCACAAGATCCTATGCCCTCGCACGAATGCTGTGACATCTGCTGTCTGTTTCTCTGCCCTCACTTTCTTTAAAATATTCCTACACTAAAGACAAGGCTGACTAAAATCATCCTCAGTTGCTGGGTTGTTGGCTTGCTCCACACCCTTTTTCTTTAATATAGAGTCAATATTTCTCAGTTGCTGCAGCACACCACTGACCAGGGTTTAGTATAGCTTCTTCTCTTCAAAAATGTGGGGGAAAAAAAAGGAAGACAAAAAAAATATGGAATTCAGATGTTCAAATATTCCTAAAGGCCCTTTTTCAGCAGTAAATGCTGAGAAATACATGCACTCAAACTTATTAGTAAGACATGCTTCACAACATCAATGGAATTGAGTTTTTATGATATGACCAAAAAAATATAGAAAACACACTTTTCTAAAAAGCACAGTTCAGTTTAAAACACAGCTGAAAGCCTTAAATCTAACTGTAGATTTATCCCTGTCTGCATCACCATTACCTCTTAACTGCTGCACGGCTTCCTAAGAAAACTATGAAAATATGTATCATGTAGGTAAATAATTATGTGGGAACCAGTGTTCCCTCTTGTACAGGTATTTGATATAACACAAAACATCATTCAAGCATTCCATCTTATGTGCTAAACATAATGCTGTATTTTTGTTTTCTCCCCTAAGTTTGATTCAAGCTGCTCTGCATTTGCAGCTGTCTGGCAGCCCACAGTGAGCACAATCGAGCTGGAGGTAACAGCTCCAAGTGGGTTACAAACAGTTGCTCAATGGAGTGGTTTCTCTAGAGCAGAAGAGAAGGAGAAGGAGGAGGAAGTGAGAAGGGGAAGAAGCAAAGAGAAAGAACTCTCACGGGTAGTAAGCGTAGAGATAACGCTCTCAGACAGTTTGTACAACTTCTGAACCAACCTTTAGAAACTTCTGCATATCCAGAAGCACCGTGCTGAGAGGTCAAGTAAACACAGCAGTCAGTGCTCACCACCACCCCACAAGGGTCACCATACAGCAAGCCCCATCAGGCCTGGGTCAGAACTTCAAGGAACACAACAGGAGGACGAGAACACTCCCGGCATAGTTATTCTCTGCCTACCACCACAGCTACAGCACTGTATCTTCAGGAACACTGCCCTGAAGCCACAGATGCAGGCAGGCAGTATATATTTAGGATCCAATACTGAAGTCCAAGTTAGATCCCCTGTGGCAACACTCAGACATGCTGTCTGAGCTTCCTGGAACCCCTCAGACCTTCCAATCACCCCACAGCAACTAGATCCCTATCCTATCCATCTAAAATGCATATTATTGCCCTAACTGCAAGGGAGAAGAGGTATTCCTCTTGAAGGAACTGCATTCATTAGCTGTAAATTACAGTGGTTACAAAAGGCTAGCCAAGGAGTCTCGTTCATACCAACCATACATGGCACAACTGATCATTTAAAAAAGATGCTTGTACAGCTTAAATTGTTGTGTTTGCTTTTAGTATGTGGTTAGTCTACAGCTGCAGTAAAATCAGGCAAGGACATTTCTTACTGTAAATTCTACCCCAAAGACCAGCTGTCACAAGTATGGCTGTATAATAATTAGAGAAGTCAGAGTCTAAAGATTTTTTGAGACATCTACAGATTACCTCTCTCTTTTCTCTTGCTTCCACCATGGCAGACATTAGACAGAACCAGCATTCATAGTCAGCCAACAGGCAAGATCATGTTTATTTCTACTTTTATCTTCCATGTGTTTGTCATTTGTTTTAACTTTTAAATCTCTTTATTCACCTACATGCTGAAATATTTGTAATTAGTTTTATTTGCTTTTACAGAAAAACACTGAATAATACAAAGAAATCTCTTGGCTTCCTTCATCCCAAAGGATGAGGTCATAGGGCTGTTGACAATTATTTTAAAACAATCAACCTTTCATTGAGTGATGTGATCGTGCACATTTGCACAGCTTGATGAAATACAGGCTTGCTCCTATCTGAAGCCTCAGGACTGCAGCCATGATATCAAATAATAGTTTTCCAGGGCTGGAAACACTCTTCTAACAATTTCACAGACCAAAAAGAGATACTATCTTTCTTAGTACTTAATCCTCAAACTTGGGACCATTATTTCCTAGCCCTTTTCACGCTCTAAAAATGTGGCTTTTAACGGGCAACACATTAAAAATACAGTTTTTCCTAGATCATTCTCATTGATGGAAAGCTTCAGTACACTGATCAGTTCTGACAGACAGCTTCTCCAGCTGCCTTCCATTGCTCCCCCTCAGTGTGAGGAGCTCAGCCATCAGCCACAGTAACTTTCTGGAGCACTGCAGAGGGAGGAGGGAGGAGGATGACTCATCTGTGTCTCATCCAGGATCTCTGAAGAGTATCTTCAGCTTGAACATGAACAGGAGAACAGCCATTTTACAAATTAGGAATGTACAACCCTGACTCCCTCAGCTGCTACTCAGGAGTCAAAAAAAAAAAAAAAAAAGGTGGCAAACAAACAAAATAACTGCCTGAGCATCTTGAACACAGATTAAAGCAGCCAGACTGGGGGAGAAATTGTCCCAAAACTGTCTGAGGTGTCCAACACCTTGAAAGGGTGATGTCTCCCCAAATGCAGTTAATAACACACCTTACACCCAGGTTTCAGCATAGTCTCCAGAACACCCTGTCAAAGGAAGGTTTATGAGTAGCTGAAGACTTGCAGATGTTTACCACTTCTGTGCAACCCAAACAGCCCAAAAGAAGGAAGAAGCAAACAGGTGGCTTCCAGGGTTCGTGAAGTTTCTTAGTTAGTAAGGGCAATTTATAAACCATAAAGTCTCCCAAACTGTGCATTTCAAGATGCTTTCTTCACAGCAGGCTTTAAGGAGTTTCAAAACAAGGAAAAGTAAATCCACAATACTACATACTAATTTTTAGTAGCTTTTCATGTTCTGCCAAATCAGATGGGAGAGGATACTTCATTGCTTTCTTTTAACAAATGTATTAAGATCCACAGGCTTCTCTATCATTATCTCATCTTTCCCTTGGAAACTTTATACCTGGTTTCTCCTGTGTTCAAGTTGGCATCAAAGGTATGACCTGAAACTACAGCTTCCAGTTTTAGCACAGTATCACTGTGCACAAGTACACAAATTTATTTTATAATTCAGTTTGCATTTTTGGGAAATGTAAACTTTTGGGGAAACCGAATGCCAGCAATTGTTTCCCAGTCCTGACAAAGCAGTGCCCTTTACAGAATCTGTTCCTCCAGTCTCAGTGGTGGTCAGCTTCCTCAGAGCAGAGATGCAAAAAGGCACCTGCAGCTCCACACAAGAAGGACTCCACCCTGTGCAGGACTTACACAGGCTCCCAGGCAGCCAGACATGGCCCTGTGGCCAGAGCCTGCCAGGGTGCTCAGGAACAGCACTGCAAGTGAGGTTGCTATGCCAGCTTTTGAAGCCTGGCACCCTCTGAGGACCTGAAAACATTCAGACCCAAGAAAGTGCAGCACAAAACCACATTCCTGCTTTGTACCCATGCTGTGCTCCTGCTAATACAGACACAGATACTTCCTCTGAAAACAAAAAACTGCTCTGGTACCTGAGAAGGATTTTGTTCAAGAAATGCAATAAATCCCTAATGTCTCTGCAAAGATTCAGAAGCCCTTTCCAAAAAGTGCAAAAACAAAAAGAGTATGGAGATGATGAGCCATCATTATATGCTTAAAAATTCTATCATTTCAGGAATAATGAAAAAAGTTTCCCTAACACTTCCACTCATTTCTTTAACATTATTAAGAAAAATCCATGCAGCATAAGACAGTATAAATCCATTGAGACAAACACTCCCTAAGGTACATACTGCATAATAGCTGCAGTGGAAGCTATGCAAGTAACTAATTAAACTTATGCCTCAGGCTTTAGTGATGTCAATTCATCTATTCCAGATTTATTCTGTTTTTAAAGAGAAAGTAGATATTTTTCTCCATGAACTCTGTCACTAAAAAAAAAAAAAAGGTTCATTACTTAACTGAAGATCTTTTAAAGTAGAAATACACTGTGGAGAAAATGTATTTGATATGACCAGCCAAGTTTCGTGCTCTTCTGAGTCAGCTGGTCACCCCAGCTAAGCAGGCAGAAACTCCTTTCTTCCTTACAAGTGATGAATGAGTACAGAAAAGAGCTTTGCCCTTGACAAAAGCTAGCTGCTAAAAATTTCTACAGAAAACAAGGTGCTCATCCCAGATGCCAGATGATCATTGCCACACCATATGATGAATCTTATCACGTCAACATTTACCAGTTTTCATTACATTATTCTACATTTTTTGAGCTGTAATAGTCCTTGAGGCTGGGTTATTTGTGACAGTAAACTACAGCAATAGTTACTCTTCCCATTTCAGCAGAATGACCATACAACTATGTAGAAATAGCTTCTGCAATAAACTGTTGCAGCCTTTAGTTCACTTTTATTGCTTCTGTCAGCATCCTCTCATGAAGAGGGCAGCCACGTTTCCTTCCACAGTACTTGTTATAAGATTTGCAGGAAGGCAGCAAAATTATGACAATACCCCTGCTTTTTAACTGCACCAGAATTCAGTAGGACAGTCTCTTCCTAGCTCATTCCAATTGTTGCAATTCCACTTTAAAGGGCAAAATAACTTTCATATTAAGTAGCACTTTCTACTTCAGCAGTTCTAGTTCATCTTCTAAAGCTAACAGAGTCCTCTGATCACACTACTTACACAATCATTTTAGAGACACTTTCATACAAACAAGTTGTTACTTAAATCGGTCATGTATTACCAAAAAGGAAAAAAAATATACCTGAAGCTCAAATCAGAAACATATTGTCATTAACTGGCTTCGCTTTTGGCGTGCTGCTCTGAAGACAGACAACTACATGTTATTTCTCCTTGCATCAGATCGCGCTTGAATTTATGCAAACACTGTGCAAGCGGTCCAACTTTACAAAGAATGAAACTGCTGTTTGCCATCTGCACTGGTAGTGTTGTACTGCACAACATTAAGCTTTATTTAGCATCTTTTATGCTCAAAGTGTCAGCAAACAGCGTAAACCAGACTGCTTAAATGCTGGTGTCAGAGGAGCCGCTACAGCAGCCATTAAAGAGCTTGCACAAGTTCAGTGTGCATGTCCTGCTTGAATGTGCAGAGATATTTTACTGTAAGCAAATATTAGAGGTATCACTAAGTGTTTTAGAGGCAGAGTCACACAAATGCATGAAAAATATTAATACTAATGATTTAAAATAATGTGGTCATTAATTAGACACTAACCAGGTGTTCAAGAGGAAGTTAGGTTCATGCAGGGGTTCAGTTCTTAACATGCTGAGTACTTGCAGCCCCGAGGCCTGAAGTATTTATAATGAGCTGTAGCACGAAGACGTGCTGAGTTGCTCAAGCACTGAGATTCATCAGCTTGAGCAAGAACCGTTTCCAGTATGTTCCACGGGGACCATCTGCAGTATCCCAAACAGTAGTCACAACTGACTCTGATTTTTAGAGGTGACAAAGGAAGATGATCTAAATACCACTTGTGCCACAAAGAGGAAAAGAGAATTCAGAATGACAGTCACTCTCTGCAAAGGCAGTAGATGTAAGGGCTGCCTTCTGCAACCCCACCTTAATACAACAAAACAGATTTTACTGATTCAACTTTAAAGGTTTTGTCCCCAGACAATTAGAATTAATTCTTATTAACATCTAAAACACTGAGGTTTCAAGAAACAAAAAAGACAATAAACAAACTCCATAGGTATATCATTTAAGTCACAAAATTGGTACATATAGTTCGCAGTGTTTTCTGCTCCTCCTTAGACACTGCCAAAAAACCTCACGAGTATGGTTTGGAGATAGATATGAGACACAGACATGTACAGAGCCATATATTGAAATGTTCAAGCAAAAGCATAAATTAAAAGGAAATACATCTTATGATTAGCAATAGGCAGTGCAATCCAAAGGGATTCCAACACAATAGACTACATGAGCTTTGGATCAAATCCATGAAGCTTATACTGCAAACTACCGAAAAAAAAGATTACAGAAAACAAAGCTCTGCAAAGTAACTGCTAGTGAGTACCTGTCAAAAGTGAAACCCCAAAACCAAAATCAGAGGAACTGATTTTACACAGTTTACTGCAGTTTTAAAGCAGGCTAATTGGGGGAAATCCATATAGGGTCACTATGGCATATTTAAAAACACCACAGGGCAAAAATCCTACAAACACACCTGTCTTTGCCAGTAGACATTATCACAGGACTTTTTAATCCAAGATCTCTTCACTGCTTGTATTAAATCTTGGTATTCTCAGCACAAATAGGCTGAGTGCCATATGGGATGCCTCCTAAGAGCCCCTCTGCTCCACCTCAGTGCTCCAGTTATTAACTTTCTATGCATTCCATCAACTCTCATTCGCCTGCCTCTCTGTCCTTATACCAAACCTCTGTGAAACAAGTGGGGTAAAGACAGTTTACAGACACTTTATGATTTGAAGCCACAGGGGCATGCTTATTAACGGGGGGGATAATTGAGGAAGAAGATGCTAGAAAAAACACCCCAACCCCTCCCCCAAAAAAACCCAAAAGGAAAGACAGCAGAGCTCTTATGCTGCATTTGAACATTACCCTGCATTTCTTCCAGTCCTCTTTCATCTTACTGTTATTTGGGGATTTTTTTACTACACTTACAGTTTTCAGGATATTACCCTGGGCTACAGTGCCCTACTCAAGCCTTTTAACCCCAAACTGCAGCTTCAGTCCCTTTCAATCACCCTTCTTGAATTCAGCCCTTGTTAGCAATTCAACAGAAATAGTTAAAGCAATTCAACAGAAATATTTAAAACTGCACACTGTTCTTTTCCATCCTTTTATTTTTTTTTATTTCTCTCTTTAACAGTGGTCACCAGTTTTAACTCTTCAGTACAGTAAGCATGGCCAACATTATTCTCCCTTAACTGCTCTATCATAATTTCAGCATTCTTTTATTTTCCTAACTAAAGTCTAATACCAACCTAATACCAGTATCTCACAAGTTTGTCCCAGAGAGGCAAATATTCTATTTCCAAATGTAATATAGGTAATTTTCTATCTTGGCTGGCCTCTGCCAAGTCTTATTGAACTACAGGACAAAATTCTACTGCAATATTTTGTGCTTTTTGTACTTGTCTCACACCAGCACAGCATGTTTGGAACATGTCTGATGAAAATAAATTCTACTTCAAGACAGAACAGGCTGCTCTATTCTAATGCCCTATTCTGAAAACACCTTGTTCATGCAAACTTTCTGTCTTAGCAGGGCCCTCCATGAATGACAAAAGGTGTGCGATTCATTTGGCAGCCAAATTATTTAAATCATTCCACAAAGGCATATAAAGCCCCATACACATCACAACCTTTTCTCCACAAACGTTTTTCTCTTCCCTTTCACTCAATCATTTTTCTCTGAATTATTAAATCCTTCTGTCCCCTTCGTACAGTTTGGGAATTCTCTGGCTGTAAGAACTCATACGAGAAGGTTATAATTAGCAGTAACAGCAAGAGGGTTGTACAGAGAAGATGGCTCTACAGGAACTGTGAAATGGAGGCTATTTCAGGTGACTGAAAACCTGATGCTCACTTCAGTGTACAACTTCAACAAAACTCATCCCAGTCTGCATCCTGCGTACCAGACAGCGTGCAGGTGGTTCACTGGCTGACAGAGAGAGTCCACAGATTAACAGCTCCACATACACAATCAAGTTGTCAAAAAGCAATTTTGGAGAAAAGACCAAACTATATGTGCAGCAGCTAATCAGAGAAGAACAATCTTGATGACACGAAAAAAATTCAAACTAATCAATAGTGTACAGCTCCAAAATCCCATCTTATCACGACATGAGTTTCAGGGAAAGTTATAGCAATTCAGACTAGCTAGAACAAGATATTAAAAATTCCTGTGATTTCCAAAGCACCATGCAGATTTTGCTTCTCACACAGTTTTGAGTCCATTTGACAAACACATGAATTGATTTACAGGTTACTGAAAATGAGAGAAAATTATTAAATGGATAATGGATGAGTCAAAGTCAACATACAGTGCAGTACTGAAGCTTAATCTGCATTAGTATGTATCACTCTTTATCATGTCGTGTCTGCCAGCACAGGAACGTGCACTGTAAAAGAAAATACAGAGCTATGCTTGCCGGTATTCTCAAGAGAATGAAAGCCTACCTTACCAATTATCTCAAGCAAAGAGAAGACCTTCGATGTCTCTTTAAGATCAAAGAGCAAACAGGATTGATGAAACATCATGGGGGAAAACACCCCAAAAAGCCATCTTAACTCACAAGGAGAGGATAAAGTACAAAGGAATGTTGCTAAGCACGAGAGCAGCATTTGCTGGTCACAGCAACACCACAATGAATCTTCATAAATGTAAAATACGGAGCCCAAGAGTAAGGGGATGAACTAAGGGACTTTTTCCAAACTCACCTTGCTCTCTCATTCATAAACCAACCCATACATACACTCACACACATCTTAACCAGTTACCCTCCCCTCCCCACCCCTCTGAGTAATTCGAAGCTACTCAGAGCAACAGATTGGTTGATATTCTGATATTTTTATTTCTTTGTACACAAGTTTTATCAGCAGTTACCTCTAGCCATTCTTCTCCCCCTGGATCCTTTCACATCAGACAAGCCTTGAATTTGTAGTGCTGTCTTGCACAGAGTGTGGGTACTCTCTGTAGTTGCCTACTTTCACAAAGGGTTACTTACAACTTGTAATAAATTAATAATTCACTCTTCACTGTCAAAAGTCACTTCAGAACTTGTGGCATATGGGAAGGAAGAAGGAGAGGAAAAAGGATGTGCATAGAAGTACGGCCTGCAAAAAGCTAGGTTTAACTTTTTAACAAAAATCAGCTAAAGGCACTGGAGTTCACTGAGCCTATTCAAGAGCTTCAAGTATCACAATTTCATAATGCTGCTGAAACCTCCTTCTTTATTCTTGGCATAAGTGAATGTGCATATAAGCAGTGGAAAAGACATCATATTTTTAATTGCAGTGTGAAACATGTTGCTCATTGAAAGAAAAAATATGTAGTTATAAATAGAAGTGGAAACTAAAACCAACACTTTACTTACTGAACAGAAAAGGCATCACTTGTTCCCAAAGTGTCTTATCCTCCACACTTCAACTGACACTCCTGTTTACTACTCCATAGTTGAGAGATCCCTGCAGAGCCAAAGTACTGTGATTCACCTAATTGCTTTTACAGACTCACAGAAAGGCCGGGGGCAGGAAGGTACCTCTGCAGATTGCTAAATCCAACCCACTGGCTCAGAGCAGGGTCAGCGAGAAGAGGATACTCAAGGCTGTACTCTGTAGGCTTTTGATTACAGGTCAACCTGTTCCAATGTTTGGCCAACCTCATAATAGAACATTTTTTCTTATGCTTAAATGATTTTTCTGTATTTCAATTCATAGCCATTGTCTCTCCTTTCACTGTCTACTGCCAAGAGGATTCTGGCTCCACTTTCTGTACTCCACCACATCATGTATTTAGACACATCAATAACATAACCTTGAGCCTTCCCTTCTCCACACTGAACAGTCCCACCTCTCTCAGACTCTCCTCAGATGTCACATGCTCCAATCCCTCAGCCATTTTCACAGCCCTTCACAGGACTCGCTCCACTGTCTCCACCTCTCTCTTGTACTGGACAACCCCGAACTGGACACAGCACTCCACATGAGCCTCACCACAAAGGACAAAGGGAGAAGGATCCCATCCCACCTGCTCACAACACCCAGCCTAATGCAGCCCAGGGAGAGAGGAGCTGCCCTTGCCACGAGCACAGCTTTCCGCCTCAGGCTCTACTCCGTGTCCACCAGGATCCCTGGGGCCTTCTCCACACACCTGCTTGCCAGCCACTCAGACACAGCCTCTACTCCTGCCTGCCATTCTTCCTCTCCACCTGCAGGACCTGCCCTCTGCTCAGGAGGATCCTCACAGCCCATTTCTCCAGCCTCTTGAGGCCTCTATGAATGGCAGCACCATCCTCTGGTCACTCAAACACTTCCCACTTTTGCAGCACCTGCCACTTGCTCAGAGTCCTCTCTGCTCTACCATCCAGCTCACTCCTGAGCACTGAGCAGCATCAGCCCCATCACCCCCTCCTGTGGCACACTGACAGTGACTGGCCTTCAGCTGCACCTCATGCTGCTGATCACTGCCCTCTGACTCTGGCACTTCAGCCAGTTCTCAGTCCACCTCCCTGTCCACTTCCTTGGTCTGCACCCCATCCCCGTGTCAAGATAGGGGAGGCAGAGTCAAAAGCTTTGCTGAAGTCTACGTAAACAACATGCACTCCACCAAGTCAGTGATCTCATGGGAGAAAACTAACAGATTGTTAACACATGACTTCCCTTTCATTAATCCATGCTGACCAGCTTCTTGTCCTTCATGTGCTTGGAAATGACTCCCAGGAGGTCAACATGAGGCTTGAGTTGCCCAAATTTTCTTCTTTTCCTTCTTAAAGAGATGATTGACTTTTGCTTTCTTCTACTCCCCAGGAGCCTCCCCCAAGGTTCCTTCTGAGAAAATCAATTTTCTGTCTGGAATTAATCTCTTCTGAGATTTTCTTCTGTGTTAGGCATTATATCAGATCTGTCTACACTACCTTTATGAAGTATGAATGAAAGTAACACTTGTTTTTCAGATATCAAGCTGGGGTGCAGCAATGACAGAGAGAGGAGAGAATGCTTTATACTGTGGAAACAAATATGATCTAGTGTTACTGAATGACATTTGACAGAATCAAAAAGGCCTCTGAAACCCAAAACTGCAAATAAAGTTATCTTTACTTTTGCAATCAATCCTAACACAGATCTAGCATTTATAAGAGGGCAAGGAAAAGAAACGAAGCCATGTAAGACATAACTATTGAAGGAATTCCAACACTCATTCTTAAAAATGTGATTAACTAAAACACCACCTTGCATATTAAAATGTATTTTTTGGAATATGTATACAGCCTGTCAGCTACAATGAAAAAAAGACTGACCATAGATTATAAGAGCATCCAACTTTCCTGTGGGGAACTAGGCTGTTACTAAGTTTTGGCAAAAATCATGATCTATCCTCACTAAGCTTTAGCATAAGGCAACGTGGCAGAACCGGTACCCAAAAAGTTACCTTTCCTAAACTCAGGAATAGATGGTATGCTGAGTAACTTCTAAGAACAGTTTCCAATAGGTTAAGCTGGCAACAGCAAAGGGAAGGAAGTGGTGGTACAGGCTAGGAGAAGGGTGTGAGCCAGGTTCTAGAGAAGTTCCCATGTAATCCACCACAGAGTTGGCAGATACTAGAGCACTGCTTTTCCCAACACTGTCAGATATCCCTGAATTTATATGGGTTTTGCTGTGCCCATTTCTCCCACGTCTTTTCCTATTTATTCTGCTTCTTTCCTGATCAAACTTGAGCTTCCTCAAGCTTTGCTTAGTCACATCATCCTTACTGCTTGCATGAAAGCAATCTAACACAGTGCAGCTGTGCAGCTTTTCTCCCTGCAGACAAGTGCACCCAGGAGAGTGGAGCTGCAAGGCAACACACCACTGAACACAATTTCGGTTTTGTGTAGCATAATTATGGTTTCTGCAGTGCACGAAAACGCTTCATTAACATTTTAAACAATGTCATTTGGTGCCTCAGCTACATTTCCTGTGATGGGCTGTACAGTGGAGTTGGCTTACTATGGGTTCATGTTAAAGAAGCTTTTCCAGATACCCAGTAGGTATTCCTTTCACTTAAAAAATGCTGGAGAAACTGTTCCATTGCTCCTTTCCAGTTGTCTCATCTGAACAGTTGAATACAAAAACAGTGTTAATGCCACAGTTTTAAGAAAAAGTAATAGTTATTTAGATCTTAAATGCTGTCCTATTATCTTGCACAGCTTACACAGCTGTCATTATTCATTCTAGCTCTTTCACTTGAGAATTAAATCTGAATATTAACTACTCTCTGTTTCTTCCACTTAGAGAATTCAAACCTTAAAACTTCTTTCCTCCAAAAGTGCAAAAAATATATCAGGTAGAGAGGCAGGTGGATAATAACAATATCCAAGAGCAGCTACATTTAACCAAGAGGCATAGCTGTAAATTCCTTGGAGAGGAGAGGAAAAAAAGATACACAAGGAGAAGGGAACACCACGAAAAGACTACAAGGCAACAATGTGCTATATACCTTAAACAGCCAAGGTGGAATTTCCTAAATGGAAATTCCTTCTTGCAAACCTCTGCCAGCATAGCCAAAGCAGGAAGATTAGCAGGTGTGATTCATAATTGAACCAGCAGAAGCTCCTACCACTGACTTAAACGAGTTAAACTGGTTTAACTGATTGAGCTTCTCCTGGTACAGCCTGTTTGCTTCCTGTGCAGGGTTTTACTGGATGGCCCTGAAGCAAAGCTTTGCTGTGCAGCTTCTGCATAGCAGGAGCTCTCTGGCAATGCGTTACACTGATAACCATGAAAGAACAATGGTACACGAGAGCAGGACATGCACGTTCCTATCACAAGTGAGGCTGCTCATCCATAATGTCTACAAAGAACATTTTGGGTTTGTATTATCTTATCCTATGTATCTTTGCATCATGTGACACCTTTTCACAAGTCCTGCTTGTGTGCATTTCCCTGACAGCAGCAGGAACGCAAGATCTTTCTGCTTGGAGATGGGGTTCACTACATGATGGTGTCACTATAATGGCAGCACAGTACCAAGAATGCTCTTTCATTTCAGCTCTCCCCCACTACCCTGTATCATGCTCCAACAATGCAAACTTCCCTTTTCTCTCAAGCAGCCTAACCAGCTAATAAAAATAATTGCCTGTAGCCATTATTTATCTTTCATTCCATTGCTTGTTGCCAGATCTGAAGAGGGGATACCAAGTCTGGGAGCCTAGTCAATTTTTCCAACAACGCAATCTAGTAAGAGATAGTAATTTAGCCTCTCCCTGTAAATCCTGTTTTCACTTTATGAATGTCTGACAACATCAGTAGAAAACAAATAAATCTGTTAGCACTCATTAACAAATGCTGGTGCTGCTGGTTGTCAAAACTCAAGTGTCATCTCCCTGCCTATCCCTCCACATACATTCTTCAATGGTAAGAAAGACTTCAGAATCTCATTTTAGTACACACAGGCTCAATCAAAGGCATGACCAAGAAAGCCTCCACTAATATAAGCAGTCTTCAAATAAAAACCTCTCTTGACACAGGTATAAAAAAAATATTTTCTCTCCTTCCTTATTGTGCTCAGTGTTGTGGCACCACAATTTGACAGCAAAAGCACGTGGTACAGAGATTGGAGAGGCAGGTTAACAACACACTACAAGTAACTCCAGGCATGAGCAAGGAAGGCCTGAAGGAGTAATTCAACCCTGTAACTTGTATGCCCAGTTTCAGCTTCATGAGAAAATAGAGCCCACACAGAAATTGTGGGGTGGGGAAGTGGGAAGAGAAGAGCAGCTTCTAATTGAAACACATAAATCTTAAAAAAACACCCTACTGGGAGTACAGTATACTCTTATTTAAAGAGACCAAACTAAAACTACTCTTTTCTAAATATCTGAATATTCACTAAGGAAACAATGCAATGATAGAAATCCCAGCACAAAGAAATGGGGTCAGTATTACAGAGTGTCACTGCAAGTGTCACCAGGGTTCAGAGGGACAAGCAACACACATTCTACTTACTTGTAAAAACACTCTTCCCCATACAACTGCTTAGTAGAGTGAAAAAGATTGAATTAATGGATGATACCAGAGAATAAACTTCCATTCTTTATTTTGGAAAATAGAAGTCCCTTTAAAAATAATTTCTGATACCTTAACTTCTATTTTCTGATTTTATACCCAGTGTTTACTTCCTGCATACAACACCCAGACATGCATGCCTACTGCATGGACACATATAAATATGTATTGCTGAAAACACCTGAAAAGAAAATATAGTTTGAAAAAGGGCTTTTATTTTTACGGTTTAATGAGGCATTCCTCTCCCTCCACTTGCTCAAAATTTTCCTCTGATGTCCACCAGTTTCACTAAAGTCTCTAAAAAACTTTCACATTGTCTGATAGGCCGAAGAAGTTCAAAAGACCTACAAAATCACGTGAGCTGACAATACAGAAATTGGAAAGTTTTCCATGAAGAACCACAGAGCAATTAAGGACTAAGAAACACAGCACTCAGTCCCACAAGAACTGGTACATGTGAACCTCTGTATCCTCCTAGTCATTCCATCAGCTTCAGTGAACTACTGAAAGGAGGTTTCAAAGTACATAGGATCTTTCCTTCCGCAGGGAAAAATACTTGTGATATCGCACAGAAAGCTAACTCCAATCCTAACTCCTTTCACGATTTTAGTTTAACTTTAGCATTCTATACTTTTACAAAACATCAGTAACAAACCAGTTTTTGAACTAACCACCATTAATTGTGACAATCTGTTCACAAAAACTGATCAACTCAAATTCAGGACCATAAGCCTTCAGGTGCTCTCAGTTTGAAGACACAGAACCCTCAAAGACAGGTAAATACAGTAACACACCACACAGCTGAAGGTCACAAAATTAGTAAGTTGTGTGGGAACAGAAGAAAAAAACTGAGCATATGTCCTTCTGTACATGCACAACACTACCTTTCAGTCAGTTCCACTTCTAAGAACTTTATTTCATGAAACAAATTCTATAGCAACTATTCAACTAAGTTTTAGAATTAGACTCCTCTAAAACTGAAGGGAAGCATTAAAAAGTTTGCTAGAAGCTACACTGAGACACACATGCAGCTTTTTGGTGGGTGAATTTCAGATATTTGTTATTCAAGATAGTTAATGAGGTAGCTCTGAATTACAGGCATTTTTCCACCTACATTTCTGTAATTCAACCCTGGAAGGAGAATAACCCAGGTCATTTTAAAAGGGCTTTTAAAGGAGGAACAGGTTACATTTTGTATTTGTACTTGATAGTACAATAAAACTGAGACATAGGACATTGGGGGAGCACAAAGAAAACATGAAGATTTAAATTTTACCTTATTCTACCTATAATTACTATGTACTCCTCAGGCCAGAGACTTAGCAATAGCTGATGACAGTATATGAGCCACGTCTCTGAAGCGCCATGGCCATGTAGTGCAAACAAGGTGACAGCAATGTGCAGTAGGACAGGCTCAGCTGCTGGCAAGGCCCTGGGGGCAGCACAATAAGGAAGCTTGGGGCGAGGGAACAGAAACAAAAACAAAACCTTCAAGCAGTTAAAAAGCTGATAAACACAGGTAGCAAAAGGAATACAAATGTCATGATGCTCTTGGCTTCAAAGAGGAAGAGAATCATTTTCAGCCAAAAGGATAAAAAATAATTTCACTTGGTTTGTGTTATCAATTAGTCAGTAGTGACAGATAAATCAGGCTGCCTAAACACACCAAAGCATGACTAAAAGGGAAACCAAGGCTTAGCTAAGGTGGTTATCATGAACCAGCTGAAATAATGGCAATAACTTGTAAATTTAAGCAATCAAGAAAGTTATGAAAGTTCTGTTTTAGAGACAGTTTCTGTTGGAAGGGTGTTTTTAATCAGGGCTTTTGATAATACTGGCTTATTGTTTCTGGGAAGGTGAATGCAAGTTCTCTGGAAGAAGGAGAACTGAAGTAATCTTTCAAAAGGTGCAGCGAGTCCTCATGAAGTGGAGAATGGAGAAACCAAGGTTTTGTGAAGCAGCAAATACATCCACTCCACACCTTGCACAGTCTTGAATGACTTGTGATGCATTTCTTTCTCTCAATATTCCCAGTTAAAAAGAAAAAAAAAAAATCAATAAAAGCAGAAGTCATTAACACCTTTTATAACGATTACAGGTTTGCCTTGTTCCTTCTCCCTGGCCAGGAGGTACCAATGTGACTTTTAAAAATGCATGCTTTACTTGTTTCTTGCCTTCCATCCCTCCCATCACAGCATCGGCACTAAGTATCCATCACTGAGTAAGTCTGAAGTCAGAGATAATAACTCATCCTATTACGTGATGGTAGTTTACTCACAGCTTTGCCTTTTCCAAGGGTAATTAAATAACTGGAGTGTCTATATATATACAATAATTTATTTCATATGGCTGCACACAAAGCCAAAAACTGAGGATTAAGAGACTCACATATGCTCATTTCTTTCCAACTCTGAAGAGAACATCATGTTCTCTGATCATAAACTTAAACTGCTCTAATATACTGTCCTATTATAATTTTACTAACAGTGCCAGTGAAATTCTAGTAGAGTAAATAATTAGGTGATTGCAGGAAACACTGGACCCTTTAAGGACTGTCTTCACCATCAGCTTCCCAAATAGCTCCCAAAAGATTCTAGGAGGAAATTGCAGCAGTTAGAGACACAGAACACAAAGATACCTAATTACTGTCCAACAGCAAAGAGTGCAAATAGTTTGTCATTCCAGTTGATATGCCCTTAATAAAAATATGAAAGCTGTTAAATGGTCTATACATGATACTTCAGAAAAAAACCCAGCACTTCTGTACATAGAAGGAAAACCCAAATACAACAGAGAAAATCCAAATACATTAAAAATCCACACCACTAAACAACCCCACATATGCACATATATTTACTATTAATAAATTAGAGTGTTAGATCAGAAGTAAACAGTATCACTAAGTCATGACAGCAGCTAGTCTGGCAATCCCTGATAGCTTTCCTCTTTCCTACATGGCCCTCTTGCTCTCATCTTCATTCTTACTTACTGTTATTGAAAATTTAAGTAATACAAACTGAAAGACAATCAGCAGATGAAGTCTGGACACAGGCTGCATCATTCTAATGGAGTAAATGGACTATTTGGCAGATTAACTTGAAGTATAACCCTTCACAGTTACGATTATTAAATGCTGCAGGTACACCACAAGCATTCAGAATACTGTTTCTCCTATAGGCTTTTATGGAAAATAAATATTAAAACCATCAGAATCAGATGTTTCATAAAGTTGAGGGAATCTATCTCTGGACTTCGTAATTAAATTGCAAAAAAGGTGGAAATATCAACAAGTATTCTCACGACAGCTTCAAACTGCAGTGGGACTGAACTGCAATTCAATTTTCTAGGAGCTTGTGTTTTAAGAATTTAAATGAGGTTTTTGGTCCTGCCAGGAAAATATCAGATACACAGGTGTACTCTCTTTAAATCCCAGACTGAAGAAGTACATTTTGCAAGACATTTGTATGCAAATGCTGCTAAGCACCTCTACAGATTTGACCTACAGAGAAGAGTTTGTCACAGCAGCCTCCTCCAACAGTAAAACAATTGCCAGAACAAGTGTGAAAATGAATCAGACCAAAATACAAGGATTACTAACATACCCACCCACACACAATCTACAGAGAAAATAAAAACATCCGGAGCTTGTAAAGTTGCCAGAGGGGAGGGGGGTGGGGGGAAGAACAAGCTGATTTCAGGGAAAAGAAACTAAGTTTAGGACACCTTCTCTTTGCCTCACAACCTTTTAGGACTAGGCTGGAGAAACACCATCAACCACGTAATCCTACCAGTTCTATAAATCCCTACGGAAACTACTTAAGAGGCTATTGCCATAACCACATTGACTTCTCTGTATAACACACACTTCAAATAGTAATATATACTAAGTTCTGAAGAAACTGAAGCTACTTTGAAGAATTGTGATATTATAGCTCCAAAGAAGTTATAGCTTTGAAAAGATAACTTCTAGATAGCACATTCAGTCCTTTTTTCAATCTCTGATTAGACTTTCCTCATGGCTTGGAGATTCAGGAAGGGGAAAAAAAAAGTGTTTATTTTCTGGTTTAGGCCAAGTTTGTTTTGGTGGGTTTTAGTGGGCTTTTTTTTGTAATTTACAATTTAAACAACAGCATATTTTAAACAGGAATACTCTAGTGAGGTTTTCTTAAGAATACAAAAGGCAAACCTGAATAAGAAAAGAAAATAATTGAGTTTCCTTTGTATATTAATTTATGCTACTTAAACTAAACTCTATTGGTAAATTACATGTATTTAAATAAGAATGTTACTAAACATCAGCAATTACAATGCTTAAAGAATAAAAAGCAATGTATTTTGTTTTCAAAATAATAAATTTCATAGAACCAGAGAATGGTTAGGGGAAGGGACCCTAAAGATCATTTAGCTCAAATCCTCCTGCCATAAGGAATTGGATGCATGGCTGGATTTCCACCAGCCCTACCAGTAGATAATTACAAGTAAGCCACTGTCTTTTCAGAAGGTTACTTTATAAAAATACTGTACTAGTCACTAGAAACTAATAAAACCCTTAACACTAAAGCTTCACATTACTGTGTGTTCACCACATGACTGCTGCACATATTTAAAACCCTCTTACTTTTGCATAATTCATAAAATGTTCACAAGCTGGTTCCCACAAAACATCCAACAGCTGACAGCCCCAAACAACAACCATTTTCCTCTCTGTTCCACATCCCCACACTCCCCTGAGTAACCCCCCTCCCAAAGCCTGCCATCAAAACATATCCAACAAGCTGATCACCACAAGACAGCCAACTCCACACGTGCCCCCCTGATAAACGTACAGGATCCATTCTGCTCACTGCAAGGAGCACAGCACCCTTCCCATCCAGCGGGGAGTGTCACCAGTTCCCTGTCACAGGGAATGGGTAAGAGCTCTCTCACTGCCAAGGAGTCTCCAATGACTTCCAGGCCAAACATGCAGGGCAGCTGCCTCACTGGGAGCTCTCCCACCTCCTCTGAATCCAGACAAACAGGTTGAGGTGTGACATCATTTGTAATCACACTCTGGGCATCCAGGACAGCCCAGGGTGCTGCTGCTGCTCTGCGCTCAACTCCCTTTGAAGAGTGAACGCAGCCAAGTCAAAGGCTATTGACTGACACAAGACCATCTTGTGGGTCTGTGTCTTTGAGGGGATGGGCTGGGAGAGGGAGAAGGATTTCATTTTACTAGTTTTGGTTTTACCATTGTAAGAGCAGTAACAGCAACAATACTACTTAATAACATACCCGTGATGTTATGTTTCTCCCTGCAAAATCTTAATTACTGTTGACAGAAACAAAAGCTCAGAGACAACATTTTCACATGATGGAACCACTCTGAGTTTCTTTCACTAATTATATTCTCGTGCATTTCACTGTAAGGATAGCAAGTTTAATGGCCGTAGCCAGAACCTGGAATAGGAAGCTGGTACTCCTGGCTTTCATTCCTAAGGCGACCTAACAGCTAGAATTCAAAATGTTCCCTTAAATATATAGACAATATTGAAGTAAGATTTTAAAAAGTTCAGTCATTGAATTGCATATTCCTGACAAGTATGTTAAAAAAAAAAACCAACAAAAAACCCCTAGACCAACCAACCAAAAAACAAACAAACAAAAAACCCCACAAAAAAACCCAACATAACAATTCACTGAACCATAAAGCAAGCTACCTTTTCAGGTATGGACAGAAACAACACTGTTTCCCCAGTCTGCATATATATAACCGCTGTGCCTCCACTGATGGCACAACTTTCACAGAATCACCAAATTTTCTGAGTTGGAAGGGACACAATCAGTAGTATGCAGAGTACCAAGGAGAGCAGTGAAGGCAATAAGAACCTACAGCCCCACAGCAAAGGCAGGAAGTCACAGAGGTGCAAAAGAGTGCAAAAGTCACTGGCAAAGCAGGACAGAGGGACAACAGGAGCTGGTTGGTTCTCTGACCTACCAGATACCAAGCAGCAGCTGGAGGGCCAGGAAAGCAGAAAGCATTGTAGGAACCAAAGTGGAATATGGGGAATGCTCTCCTTTACCTCCCAGGAGCTACGTTATGGCTGCAAAGGGCCTCTGCATGTGCACAGGACCAGTCTTGTGAAAGGTTTTATGAAAGCACTAACAGGGATGGGTAGGGATGTGTGACAAGCACAAGAGTCTCATCAAGAAATCACTCAGAACCCCTTGCAGCTTCGGGCTGGTTGGGGAGATTAAAAACAAACCATACAGAGAAGAAAATAAAATTAAATCACAAGCAATAGATAATGATCTCTACCAGGTACCTATGATTCAGCATGAACATTCCGGACAACCTGTAACTAATTTCAAGATGGTATTTTGGTAAAGGTTGTATTGTGCACTATTTAAAGATTGTATTCTGCTTACATAACAAGAAATCCAGGTTGCTGTTCTGACCTGAGACAGCAGTACAGTTACAGGAGGTCCCTGTCCTGTTTCATTGATTCTAAAACACAAGGTTTACACCAGAATGTCAAAAACAACTACCACTACACTTCTTGCTTAAAATAAATTCACCTCCCCAATTCTGCTAGCAATATTGGCGAGTCCTCTGGAGTACAGACAAGCTTTAAGGTTGTCACACACAGTAAATTCAGTTTACCAGTATAACACTATTCAATCCCACATAGAATTCACTTTGAAAATTAAAGCCAGCAAGCATGGCTCTGCACCAGCTTCCTGCTTTCTACATCTTCATCTGCTATCAGCAAAATCTATCTGTCTCAGACGCTGTCAGGCTTACAAAGTTTTACACTGCAGAGCATGGATTTCAAGTTGAAGGTTTCAAGCTAGAAAGATATTGAAAACCCACTTTAATGCCATGTAAATGAACAACACTGCATTCACACCTGCTACCTTCTGCTTTTCAGCTGCATAACTGAGAAACAAAACAGACAGCCAGGAACAATACATAATTCTCCACTCATACTTCTATTTCTCTACCTGAAAAACTGAAAGAAAATGAAAAAAGACAACCACCAGACACGTTTTCATGTATTTTTTAAAACACATTCAGCACCACTATCTCTAAGAAAAGGATGTATCTTCAAAAACTGACAAGAGGTAAGTCAAATCTTAAAGAGAGACCAAAGATTTTTATCATATTTAGACAAACTTCTTCCACAGAATCTTCCCAGCAACCACAGCTGCAGACTACTCAGCAATGAAAACAGAAAATAAATTTCAAATACCTTTTCTGTCACGCCTTGCATATTGAATTGCAGAGCATAAGAAGGGCACAAATCTGTCTTTCTCGTGGCTGTATGTGTAAATATACATAAAATTCAGAGCAGTTGTTTTGCAGATTCAAGAACAGGAAGTACGTCTGATACAACTTCATAGTGAAAGTCCCTTGAAAAAAAATAACTGCACACGTACTGCATACATATCATTGCTACCTCCCCCTTCCTTTTCTTTCTCACATCTGTCTTCAGATAACTCCTCTTCAGCGGTCTTCTAATTTGCATTTATTCCAAGAGATTTAAAAGCACTTTTTCTTCAGGCAATTCCAAAAGTCTTTTCCACATTCACAACCTAGTACTCCCTTGAAAAATATGGGGGGTTTTTGTTTTCTTAAGTAACACTTCACATTTTTGTCTTTTCATAAACATTTCAATATATTGCATTTCCCTAATTTTTTTCATTACTAATTTCTATGTATTTTCTTCAAACTGCACTTCCATAATCTGTGCACAAATGCCAGCAGAGACCACCCAGGGCTCTTTACCATGTTAATTTTGTGGTTTCATTTCAGCCCAAATATTCAATTTTTGCAAACCCCAACAGTTTGTTTGGAACATCATCAAGAATGTATTCAAAAGGAAATAAAGGAAAGGAAGGAAAAGCTCTTTTCCATAAGAAATTATTCCTACCACTTGAAGGTAGAATGTAAAGTACCTCAAGAATTTCATTAATAGTTTTCACCGTTGAATAACTTTCTCAACTACTCTTAGAACCAATTCTGATAAGCAATGGGAATTCAGAGCTGCATTCAAGTCTACCACTCATCTGTGGCATCCCCTTTGCCTGCCTCTCAACTACCCTGTTGACACCCACATTGGCAATGGGGCATGAACTGGTTGCTGGTGAGCTTGACCCTGCATGCACTTGATAAAAAATTCCCAAAACCAAAAGAAAGTTTACAATTGCTTATAATCTTACTGGGCAGAATGATTACACTCAACCAGCTTTCCAATGGGACTGATGCTTTGTTTGACTATAGCTCTCTAGAAACAAGATTTACACAGAAAAACTGAAGAAAATAAAGGCTTTCACTCAAGAGATCCATAAATTAACTATACTTTTAGTAAATTTGTATCTTTCACTCCATGTTACCTAATTTAGAGAGGAAATGCTCAACTACTAAAACCATATTTGACTAAATTCTTCCTCATTCTCAGCCTGAACACAATGTGGTTTTTAGTTCTTTAGAAGACAGCCCTGGATGCTGATTAAAAGAAAAAAGAAAAAGAAAGGAAGGAAAGAGCAGGGAGTAACATTTTACGAGAATGGGTGCAGGGCTAGGAGCTGCACTCAGTGATCCTTGTGGGACCCTTCCAACTCAGCATATTCTGTGATTCCATGAAAATCTAAACCATTTACTGTTGTTTTAGAACTTTCTAGTGACAAAAAGCTACTCATATTTCAATTAAGTGACAGGATGCTACAGTTTGAAGTAATTCTGGAAAGAAGAGGCCTTAAAAATTAGGTACTAAAGGGGAGAACTTGCAAATCTTCATATTTAGATTATTGTATTTCTGAAATTTATAGGCTGCATTTGTTTAGAATTTTAAATCCAACGCATCCTAAAATCAGCAGCAGACTCAGGCAGAAGAAAGCTTAGAGGAAGTCTGCATTTGTCCCACAAAACTTCACAGTTCATCAGAGTCCAAACAGAAAGATATTACCAATATATACTGAGTACCAAAACAGTTTCTCCTCCCTACCCCAAAGAGTGGATTTTCAGAGATTAACAAGAAACAGGATATCCATTTTCCTCCTCCACTCCCTTTCATCTCATCGAGGCTGTTACTTCCTCGT
The DNA here is from genome assembly GCA_035047845.1 of Dendrocincla fuliginosa. Taxonomy (NCBI): domain Eukaryota; kingdom Metazoa; phylum Chordata; class Aves; order Passeriformes; family Dendrocolaptidae; genus Dendrocincla; species Dendrocincla fuliginosa. The sequence continues at coordinate 103,212,073 of JAWWMO010000001.1, forward strand.
AATCCTTATTGCCTGACAGACAGAGCTGTTCTTTCCTCTTGGCAGTGACAGGAGCAAGGATTAGGATGTGTTTGTCCCTCAGAAACACCTGAGGCTTCCGTGTTAACCCCCATACCCCCTGCTATGGGCTGGCTAAGTTTGCCACCAGGCCACTTTCCCAAATAACCTTGACATATGCAGCACTATTAAAGCAAAACAAAATTACTTCATTATGTGCATACGCCTAAACACACAACAGGCTTACACAGTTAGAAGAAGACAAAAAATATATTTACACCCTTAAAAAAGGGAAAGTACCAAAGATTCTCTGAAGCTGTAGAAAAAGATTAACATAAAATCTATTTATGTAATTTACTGAAGTTCTTGTTCTCTTTTCCATAATGGAGGGCCAAGTTTGTGGAGGTTTATAGAAACTAACAGCTTAGGTCTGCAATGACAAATGAAGGAGGCCCAGAGGTTCCAATAGCTGGCCTCATATGTGCAGACATATGTGTGCACACAGATGCCAGTAAAGAAACAAAACAGAGATGCTTCTAAAACTCTGCATGACTTTCCTAAAACCAGGATCACTGCAAGCTATTTGGTACATTACACAAAATACAAAGTAATGATTTTTTGAAGTTTTTTATAGGCAACTGTATGGCAAAATCCACTTTAATTATTGCCAACTAGTTTAACCAGAAATGAATAGTCACCAAAAAACCTCTTACAAAATCTAAGGAAGCATTCCAGAGAAGCAGAAGCAGTCACAGAGGAGAGAGAAAAATTTAAAATGCAGTGACATGTAAGTTGTTCTAGAATAACCACTTTGACTTCTCATGAAGTCAAACATAATCACTGAACAGCAGAGAAATGTAGGGGCAGTTTCTTTTAATTTATGCATATCAAAACTACATTGTCATTGCAAAGAAAGTAATCTTTTCTCTGTAACATTGCCTCAATAGAACACTGTAATGTATATATCAATATATTGTATATATGCAATATCTCATGGTTTTGGATATAAGAAATATCATGAGATAAAGGCAGATACTTGGCCTTAATATCACAGTACGTAAAACTTATACACACAATGCAAGAACAGTTCCACTTTGTACTCACTCTTACAAAGTTGTCAGGGAACAAACCTCTTCTGCCTTTGAGCTGTCCTTCCCACCAGCCTCCATCATCCTTCTTGATATTGGTGATTATGTCACCTACAGTGATCGTCAGCTCATCATCATGTTGAGCTTTGTAGTCAAACTCCACTATCGCCTCCACTAAAAGAGAAACACACATAATTATTAGCTACATTTAAGTTTTCATGCCTTTGAAAGGCATAAGAAAACATCAATGCAATTATACATTCCCAGTGAAAGCAACACATTCAGCTTAACCAAGAGAGCACATCAAATAGACAACATTCTGATAATGGTAACATTCTGTGGGTAACTGCTACAAGAGAGGTCAAAGTGAAAAAACACAGGAATGCCCATCGTGGTTAAGGCAACAAATGGCATGTATTTCTCTTTACTGTTTAAAGGAAATCAATTTGTGATGCTTCAGCAGTATTTATTCTGGCAGCATTACAAAGTTTGTATTTATTTCTTGGACTAAGTTTTAAGTTTTGTTCGTGGAACTTCTCAAGCATTTCATTTCTGGACAGGTTCTCAGATTCATAAGCATCCCAAGCCACCACAACTACTTTGCTAAATACATCACTATCAACCTAAAGAGTATATAACAAGAATTTTTTGCATCCTGCTGAATTTCACTGTTGTTTATACAGAAATGCACAGCTTTGCTGCCTGAACATGCTCTCACAAAGCTTCACCAAAGGGAGAAAAATTTACTTTCCCTTGTGATTAGGTATCGGAGGATCAAGATTAAATACTCCTACTACTCTGAATATCTGTTATCAGATTTGCATTATAAGCTTTCTGCCATTATCTGGTGTATCTCTGTCTTTTCCCATGAGGTCTCCCCATCCCTGGACACCTGTAGGGAATTAACGAAGTCATAAGGCCAGAAAAACTCCTTCAGACAATCAATAACAATAGACACGGGGTATTCAAATATGGAAACCATAGTTATATTTCATGGTTCATCAAATAATAACTAGGAGGAGCTAGATTGCTGAGGTCTAGGATAGCCATATATGTAAAGCCTTAGTCCTGTTTACTCAGTAGGAAACCTTGCGCCAGGATGTTCCACCAAACATTTAGCACTTCAACCATCGAAACAGCAAAATGAGAACTGGTAACAGGCATCTGCTTTCTGCAAGCTCTAGCCTGCAAACAGGCTCACAAAGCAAAGCCAACCATTACACCACAGACAGCAAAAGGGTTCTGCCTAAATAAAAAGCCTTGCATGCTAAATTCAATTAAGCTGACAGAAAAGCAGAGTTACTTCTTTCCACCCCCGAAATGTCACATAGTCACAATGCTGAATACCTCCATCCCTCCTCCAGAGCCTGTAAATCATAGTTAAAACAGCGTTCTGACTTTTGGATACATACCAGGCACAAGTTTATGGCTTATAATATTTGACTATTGCTTCTTCTGTGAAGTTCAAAAGCATTATAAAACCAGTTCACAAGAAGCCTGCTGAACTACATAATGAACAGCAAAAGAGAAAGAGTGGCACCACACACTACAAGTTGGCATGCAAACAGCACATGAAAAATTTATTGCTGAAATTTAACTGAAAAATCAGTCACTCAGGCCAGGAGGGACCTTGGGTCTCTAGTTTAGCTCCCTGTTCAAAGTAGGACCAGTTCTCAGGTCAAACCAGGTTACCTAGGGCTTTGTTCACATGGGTCTTGAGAAGCTCCAAGGACAGAGGTAGGTAAAGGCACACAGGGCAATCTGCTCCGCTGCCCTACTGGGAAAAAGGTTTTCTCTCTACAGTCCATTGGAACCACTTCTGCATCATTTTTCATCCTTTGGTCTTGTAGCCCTACTGTGCACTAAACTCCATCTTCATAACCTACTGTAAGGGCGCTATTAGGATCTCCCATTCTCTCTTTTCCAAGATAGACACTCAGAGTTCCTCTAGCCTCAGGTCTCTCCCCTCTTTACCAATTTGGTATCAACCACAAGCTTAGAGAGAGTGCACTCCACTGCCTTCTCCAGTAATGGATAAGGAAGTTAAACAGAACATGTCCCAGGACAGCTCCTGGTGGTACTTCATTATCAGCTTGCAAGTAGAGTACAAACCCCTAACCACTACCTAAATCACACAACACAACTGTGAGATTAGCTCAGCTGGTTAGAGCATGGTGCTAATAACACCAGTGTCATGGGTTCAAACCCGGTACAGGCCATTCACTTAAGAGTTGGACTTGATGATCCCTGTGACTCCCTTTCAGCTCTGAATACTCCGTGAAACATTTGAAGTTGGGAGGCACCAAACCTCCTTATTCAAAGCAGGGACAGCTGAAGTACACATTGCTCAGGGCCCCATACAGACAGGTTTTGAGTACCTTAAAGGAAAGAAATTTCAGTGTTCAGTCACTCTTCAGAATAAAAATGCTTTCAGGCAGACCCTGAGCCTTCCCTTCTCCACGCTGAACAGTCCCACCTCTCTCAGACTCTCCTCAGATGTCACATGCTCCAATCCCTCAGCCATTTTCACAGCCCTTCACAGGACTCGCTCCACTGTCTCCACCTCTCTCTTGTACTGGACAACCCCGAACTGGACACAGCACTCCACATGAGCCTCACCACAAAGGACAAAGGGAGAAGGATCCCATCCCACCTGCTCACAACACCCAGCCTAATGCAGCCCAGGGAGAGAGGAGCTGCCCTTGCCACGAGCACAGCTTTCCGCCTCAGGCTCTACTCCGTGTCCACCAGGATCCCTGGGGCCTTCTCCACACACCTGCTTGCCAGCCACTCAGACACAGCCTCTACTCCTGCCTGCCATTCTTCCTCTCCACCTGCAGGACCTGCCCTCTGCTCAGGAGGATCCTCACAGCCCATTTCTCCAGCCTCTTGAGGCCTCTATGAATGGCAGCACCATCCTCTGGTCACTCAAACACTTCCCACTTTTGCAGCACCTGCCACTTGCTCAGAGTCCTCTCTGCTCTACCATCCAGCTCACTCCTGAGCACTGAGCAGCATCAGCCCCATCACCCCCTCCTGTGGCACACTGACAGTGACTGGCCTTCAGCTGCACCTCATGCTGCTGATCACTGCCCTCTGACTCTGGCACTTCAGCCAGTTCTCAGTCCACCTCCCTGTCCACTTCCTTGGTCTGCACCCCATCCCCGTGTCAAGATAGGGGAGGCAGAGTCAAAAGCTTTGCTGAAGTCTACGTAAACAACATGCACTCCACCAAGTCAGTGATCTCATGGGAGAAAACTAACAGATTGTTAACACATGACTTCCCTTTCATTAATCCATGCTGACTACTTCAACCAGCTTCTTGTCCTTCATGTGTTTGGAAATGGCTTCCAGGATTATTTGCTTATCATCTTTCACATGGGGTGACCAGCCTGTAGTTCTCAGCAAAAAGAAAAAGGCTTCTTGTTCTTCCTGAAGACAGGAGGTACATTTGCTTTCTTCCAGTCTTAAGGAGCCTCTCCTAATCACAGTGACTTTCCAAAGACTACCAAGAGAGATCTCTCAATATCAATTAGCTCCCTCAGCACACACCACACCAGGGCCATGGCCTTGCACATGACCAGTTTGTTTAAATATTCCCTAACCTCATTCCCTTCCACTGAGGGAAGGTTTACCTTGCCCTGGATATTCCCACTGGTTTCAGAACTCTGAACAGGCCAAAGTCTTCCTTCTTCAAGTCCAGGGTTGAAGTCCTGCTTTCTGCCTTTTCCCCCACTCCTTTCCAGATCCTGAACTTTATCATCTCCTGATAGCTAAGGCTGCCCTCAGCTTTCAGATCAGCAAACAGTTCTTCATTTTCAAGTATCAGATCCAGCAGACAACACACTCCAGAAACCACCTGTACTGCTCACACCCAACCCAGCACATAAACAAACCACTCTATCCTTCCAGTAGGTATCAGGGTGATTAAAATCCTCCATGAGGGCCAGGTCTTGATAACGTGAGCCAGATTCCAGGTGTCTGAAGAAGGCCTCATCAGCTGCTTCCTCCTGGTTAGGTAGAGACTCCCACTACAACACTGTCCACACTGGTCTGTGCTCTAACCCTACCCCACAAACTCTCACACAGTTCATTATTTGTCCCACAGCAGAGAGTTTCATGCATCTCAGCTGCTCTGCTGCACAAAGACCAACTCCCCTTCAACGCTTTCCTAGCCTGTCCTTCCTCAAAAAACTGTATCCATCTACTGCAGCACTCCAGTCAAATGAGCTATCCCATCATATCTGCACAATCCCAATGAAATCAAAACTCTGCAACTGCATGTAGACATGCAATTCCTCTTCTCTGCATCCCACACTGTATGCATGAGAACACAGACATTTCAGAGAGGCAACCAGCCATGCTAACTTCCCAGAAAAGAGCAGCAGAGTTTTCCCTGTAATTCTGAAAAGCACTACCTTGTTTATACAGATAAGCTTTGGAAGGGCCCCCTTCAGTCCCAACTTTTTTGGTTACAAGGTCCCCACTGTTTGTATCACCCTACACAGTTTGTTTGCCAACGTGGTCCACCAGCTGCTCATAAGACAGTTAGCAAAGATGCTTTTGCCCTCGTCATGAGGATCCCATGTTTTCAAGCCATCCTCAAAAACAGTCTCATGGCCATAAAACTAGAACTCTGTTGCTGACACCAACTATGCAACTGGCTGTTAGCCACAGGACCTGTCCACTCCTCCTCACACCTTTCACTCTCACCCAAAGAATCAAGGAGAAATCCACCCAGGCTCCCACAGCCTTGGTTGTCACCCCAGAACCATACAGTCACAACTGATACTTTCCACATCACTTCAGGCAGTATCACTGAAGCCTGTGTGGGAGAGCAGCAGGGAGTAGTAGTCTGAAGGCCAGACAAGCCTTGGCAGTCTTGTCACAGCATTCCAGATCCAAGCTCCTGGCAAGCAACAAGCCTCTCTAGATGACAGGTCAGGTCAGCAGATGGGAGTCTCCACTCCCCACAGCAGGGAATTTCCCTACTATTATCACTTGCCACTTTCTCCTGGTGCTCCTTCATGGCTCAGATTAACCAGCTTGGTAAGGCACTGCACAGTAATTGAAAACAGCATAAATGGAGACACCTC
>JAWWMO010000001.1:103218353-103237843 GCA_035047845.1 Dendrocincla fuliginosa
GCTCCTTCATGGCTCAGATTAACCAGCTTGGTAAGGCACTGCACAGTAATTGAAAACAGCATAAATGGAGACACCTCCAGCTTCAAATGTGGGTGGCATTATTAAAGATGGAGCACCCAGACCCTCATCATCCATAAAAGCACTGAATGTGTTCCTAATTGCAGATCTTGCAGTGGAGTAGGAGCCTTCCTCCTGGTGTCAGAAGTTATAAAGATGGCTTTCAGACTTGCCATCTGGGACTCTCCAAGATGCAGCCCAAGAGGCACAGACTCCATCTGCCCTTCATTCAGGAAAGTTGGAGGTTTGGCCTCTTAAAGCTTCAGGGACCTGAAGATCTGGAAAGCCCAACCCTTTGAGCACAGTGAACCAGCCAATTTCTACACCCCCTTAGCTGCCCTGCAGCATCTCACCACAACTACCCAACCACTCCTCGCCACCTCTGGAAGTCTCTGGATGCCTTCTGTGCCAAATGCTACACAAACTAGAGAATCTGTTGAACTGACCATTCCAGTTAGAGAAAATTTCCCCCCCTCCAAAAGGAGAGATATTTCTAATATATGAACTAGAGTCCTTAAAAATAGCACTGATATTATCCATACATATATATATATGCTTTAGCCCAGAGCAACCACTGAATTTGGTTCAGAAGCTGTATTTACACAATAGCTCTCCAAAGACTACTGGATCCAGTTGTAGCACCAAGGTACCCACATCAATGGAAATTTTTATCTCCACAGAACACAGCAGCACTCAGTGGCTCAGAAAAGCAAAATTCAGACTATTCAGCAGGGTATTTCCCATTTGGTTGAACCCCAGGAAAGATCTTTTGAAAGCCAGGCCCTGTACCTTCGTTTCTAAGCAGCCTAGGATGCACTTGCTCTTAGGACTCAAAGCTTCTTGTTATGTGGTAAGTCATTTCTCCTCTCTACTTAGGAAGCTTTTAAATCCTACTCTGATTTTGTTCTGAATGCAATTCCACACTGCTTTGCTCCGAGTTCTCCTAAGCAACCAGGAGGTGGTTAGAGAGCTGTAAGGGGGAGATGGCAATGGAGCAGGGATTCAGGCTGGCTCCAACTACCTCAAAGACTCGTCAGCATTCAGACTGCAGCAAGACGTAATGAAGGAAGGCAAACAACTCTCCCACCCTCTAAGTACCATGTTTTAAAAGTGTTCCAGGATCTGTTGCTGTGCTTGCAGTATTCCCTTAAGAAGGCTGTAAAAATTATATGTTTATTGACAGTTTTGTTTCCTTATTAATTATGTTCTCTCTCTTATGCTGAGAGACCAAAAAAGTAGGATGGGGCTGTTGACCCGCCTCTACAGCTGCTTGGGTAGGCTGGAGGCACTGGAATTAATTCCCTGATGTTTGTCTGCCTTGCACTAATTCACATACAGATAGCTGCAGCTGTTCAATCACTTTTGTTTTACTGGAAGTTTGTTTAAACAAACAAAAAAACCTCCTTTACTTGCAGGCTTCTCTCTGTCTATAAAAGTTTCCACTTATTAAAAACCACATATAAATATTTTTAAAAGCTGTCTCCTCTCAGACAATTTGATTACTGTAATATAAGTGTGTGTAAGCTATCAGAAGCACATGAGTCACCTAAACAGGACCACACAATCAAGATGTTTATAAATTCTTCAAAGGAAACCAAGAGCACAGTTTGGAAAGAGGAATAAGAGCACACCTAGCAAACGCGCAGACTGTCATGGGAAGGTACTTCTGAGGTCACTCAAAATTCTCATTTATCACACTACTGAAGTTTGGAGACCATATGACAGTCTAAAAGTACTTTATAATTTATTGGTCCATGAAGTTGCAGTTTTTAAATCAACCTCATTTTCTAAGGCATGCTAAACCACACCACCTTCTCTAACTGTGTTTTGAAAAATTCATTTTGCCAGTCAACCTGAATCTTTTTTGCTTCTTTTGAGGTGAAATTTTGTCTTCATGGAAGCTGGAGACAACACTGATTCAGGTATGTTAAGAAAGGAGCAGATCAGGGCTTGTGTTCCACATCTGTACGTATGAAGTGAACTACCACTTCTGTGCTGTGCTAGATTTCTCCTCAAGAACTGGACTAAAACAGTGTCCCAGTTTGCACAATGATTCATGATGTGAGAAAACACTGCGTGGACAGTGAGCTCAAACTCATTTTATCTGTTAACCAACAAAGGCTGGTCCTGGGCCCAGCTCTGCCAAGGTAAACAGATTGCTGCATTTACAGCCAAAACTCAAATCCCTTTTAAGCCAAGCGTAAAATAAAATGGCAACACTGGGACAGAAAGATCTCGCTTCTCTTTTTGGAGAATTTTTCTTCAAAATGTTGTACCTCGTGATGCCTGAAAGTCAAGCCTGCCCCAGCTTGCAAACTCGAGCTATTGGACTCTTTCTGTTGGAAGAAGGCATTTTTTACACTAGGAATTCAATCCAATATCAAAAGCTATTCAAGTTATTTTGATCTACAAAGGGAACATTCATTCTCATGCCAACACAATCCGCTATTCCTAGACTTATATTACCATCAATCCAAATTGTAACATAAAAACTCATGAAATAGAATCAAAGCTACTTATTAACAACCCTGCTGGAGACTGGCACAGTACAACTCATTACTGCAGTGTCAGGGACAAAGAATTTTTTTTAATTCAATGCTTAGTCCTTTGGGTTTAAAATACACAATTTGAAATGTTAATGCTACGAACCAGGCACTGAAATGTAACCTGTCAGCTATATTTAAAAAAGGGTATCTGGAAAAAAACTGTTGATTAAAAGTTTAACTAGTCCTACCTTTCATTCCCCAAGTTAGTGTTACATATACACATGAAATGATTTTGTTGACAATTACTAACAGTTTTCTTACTCTTTAGTTTGTTTCCTTACCACATTTTAAATTACAAGTAAATAAAATCTAACCTCTTACACTGACCTAGTCAGAATTTCTTTAATAATGCCACCAACATTTGAAGACAGAAGAGTCCCTGTTTATGCTATTTTTATTTATTGTACAATGCCCTTCCAAACCAGAAATAATAAAGAAAAGAAACATATTTGCTACTGTGTAACAAAAGCCATGTTATTAAATAGTTTCTTGTGACATCTGAAGTGTGTAGGCACAGTGGAAATGTTATTAATGTCTTTGGCACTATTCTACCCAAGTAACAGCATCTGTATGGCAACAGCACCTTCTGCAGCAGTGTGGTTTCACACCCAAATGCAGACATTAAAGCTCATGAGTACAGTTAGACATGGCAGCCAAAGAGTTAAGAGCTTCTCTACTGTAAGTTTTACATCTTCACTTTTGTTGGTCACTCAGCTGCATGTGACTGTTAAACACACTTGTTGCATTAGCTTACCCAAAAAATCCAGAATGGAAACCAGACAGACTACCTTCAAATATTCTACATTCAAGCTTTAAATTAAAGTTCAAATTACATTTGCTCAGAAGAGGGTGCATCAGAACTCTTCTCTTTTGCATAAAGATAGCATTTTATAACAGGTTAAGAATCTGGCCATCAAATTCCATCTGCCTCCCAACCTGACAGAAAAGGTCTTCTTCAAATGTGCTGTTCTGTTTGAGACACCTGGGTACAAACTGGGGCATGTACTATGCTGGCAGAGCTTATAGGCCTACTGAAAAAAATCATTATCTTTTGCTTTATGACAGGCTGCAAGAAAACCCTTAGTAAAACATCAGGAGCCACTAGGAGAGAAAAACATCAGTACCTTTTATTAGGCCAAAACACAAAGCATGACTGATTTATCATCAGAACTCAAATTTGGAAAAAAACCAAAACGAAACAGAACAAAACCCAAACTACTTTAGATTCAATAGTCCTGGTTTCCTAAAGTAGACCTAGAGGTCCAGAAGGTCTGATGATCACGTATGAACTACAAGACCACTGTTTCCTGCACTCTAGGAACAGTGAGCAGCTGGCAGCCCAAATGCATGTGGGATGCTGTGGTGCAAATATGATTGAGAGAAGAGAAATAAGATAGATTCATATAAAATCTGATGGGGCTCTTTTACCAGAGAACAAAATAATCTGTAGTTTATAAAGACTGAACTCTCTCAGTGTCATTACACTATAATATTAGAGGAAGGAGCCACTGAATACCCCTTTGAGTCATCACTCTACCAAAAAAGGAAATGCCCATTGCCATGTGCTACCTCTGAAATGCACACAAAAACAAATTAAATAACAATATACCACTACCTTTACAGCTTAGAAGTGAATTGCAACTGGGATATTTAAGAAAGCTTGAGTTCTTAGTTTTGTAACATGTCTGTGGCAGAAAAATTAACTTATACATTTTGTATCTACTTGATTGCAAACAATTACTGAAGAACCGTAATTTCCTTGAAAAATTAATTCAAATTTTTTCTCAATTTTTAGAATTTTTCTTTTTTTAATGCTATCAGGAATAATTCTCCCTGCTAAAAGGTTTTGCAAGGATTCCACTTCATGAAAAAGAAAAGCTCAAGAGGAAGGAAAAAATATCAGAAGGAACTCTTCAATCTTCAAGATGTTAAATCCATGCTACATGATAAACAGCAACTCCTCTGCTAAGACAACAGCTTTCAGTTTACATTACAGTTTCCTATTTCCCCTGTGAAAACAATGTGGGGGAGCTAAAGGTCACAGTCCTTGAATAGTACCCTCACTGAATCACGCCGCCAAAGAGCAGAGCAGTCACAGAAGGGCCACCTAAGTCACACTGCCCAGGGACCTTTTTATGTTACAGTCCCAGTCCTCTCCCAGAGGCCACACTCCTGGAGACATCACAGGCAGCTCCAGAGCACTGAGGACAGATGGGAAGATTTGCGGGGAAGACCCACTGTGTGCAATTCACGTGTACATACACAAGCGGGCACAGAAGCAGAGGAGCTGTGCGGAGGACTCCAACCAAAACCTGCTTTGGAGGGCAGAGTGAGCACTTGGCCTAGGGCTGTCCTGATGGGACTCTTCTTTAGGAGGCAGCACAGCTCAAACCACTCCAGCTGACGTAATGCCCGAGCTGTTCTTCAGGAAAAGAGGAGAGCTAATTTTCTGTTTTTCAAAGAGGTATACTTCATTCCAGCTTTTAAAGCACACAAACACCCAAGTTATTCCAGTGGAATTCATCCAGTAGGACAAGTAATACTTTATATTCCAGCTAAGGCATTTGGTACAATCACAATCCATTGCAAAAATCTTGCATTTACAGCCAGGTAAAGATCAACAGTAAACCAGAGTGTTTGTATTTTTGTATATACATGGGGCTTTTCCATATAAAATATGCACCCTAGAGCAATTCTGTGCTAGACAACTTCAGGTAAGTATTTCTAATAAACAATATGACTTTGCTAAGCTTATCTTAGGGCTATCACAGTAGTGGCATCTCACTGAATTTATTGTGTCACACTCATATCTCTGATACAAACTTTTTAAGCAACATGCCAAAGCACATCTGATCACCAAAGATGTTCATGCATAGGCAACTATGGAGTAAGCAAGGAAAGAAAAGATCATGGTAGTAATAGGCCCTTTGGATCCAACAATACATGGTAGATTTTTTTGGGATGAGTCTCCTTAACCCTTTGAAAAGACTGAGATTGCACAGACAATCTTTGGCATTCATGTGGCTGTCAGTCAGGGAAGCACTTGTATTCCAAGAATTAATTGATCTTATCCTGCAGGGCAAATTGGTCCTTCTGCCTCGGCCAACAAACTGTTCAAATCACAATGTTGATACTGAAAGAGATTAATTTTACTGTAATTCATTGGTTCTATCAACCAGAGTGCCTCTCAACTACAGCGGATGCTCCCAGTATACAGCACACACAAACAAACTTACTGTAAATTCACACTGTCAAGTTTGTAGACAATGCACATTGTGTTAACCTGTAACTGAATATAATGGTCCTCAGTGGCAAAATTGTCTTGAGAGCTGGTGTACCTTGAGCATTGTTCTTCCCCCCAGATACTAATGCACACAAGAAGCCATCCAGAAGAAACGGAAGATATTAAATTCAGAGGGAAACATTTAAAATCATCATCATCTTGAGTTCCTGCCTCCTCCAATATCCATAAAAATAATTCAAAGTTCTGAAGAGTACAAATTATTATACCCATTGCTGAGATACACAGAAAAGGTGAAGAGTACTGTAACTTAAGCTAAGAAAAGACAAATAATTCCCATTTGACAAACTATATATTCATAAAAACTTGTTAGTAATGCTATCCTTGCAATTTCTAAATTTCATTCTCAGAAACTGAGAAGCTAGGAAAGGACATTAGTTACTTCTTCAGAACAAGAAGGAGAAAGATTACTTACGGCTAAATATAGCCAAAACTATATATAAAATTACCATTTGGCTAAGTTAATGAGGACTGCTACCAAATTAACCATAAAAAGTAAGCAGGATAGAAAAGCTGATGCCATGAAAATAAGTGCTGTTTTAGATCACTCACAAGTACTAGTCTGGTATTCTAGTCCCAAAGTTGCCTTGATAATATTTGTGGATGCCAATGAATAGCACTGAGGTGGAAGGTAAAAATAAAAAATTGGAAAGACAAGGAACAACTACCTTTTCAGTGATATGACCATCATTTAACCCCCAGGAAGATGAGCAGAGGTCAACAATTTGTTCACAATCTTCATACTGAGTACCTCACAGCATTTGCTAAAACTCTGAGCTTCTAAAACAGCAACGTTCACCTAGTCTCATTAAAATCAGACTAGAAGCATGAATGTAATTATGACTATGATCTCAGAGGAGCTTGGAGGATTTCACTAGATGCCTAAGCTGTTACTATCACCACACATCTTTGCCAAAAGTAGCAACCCTTTTGCACAGGAGGAGGATGGGGAGGATACAACACACTCCTCTGCATCTTAGCCACATTTGCTTGAAGTGCTGATAAAAATGGTGTTACATTAAGTAACTAGACTGAAAAGTGGTGCATAGATACATCCTGTTGTGGTATTCCTGCTTTTGGAAGTGGCAATTTCTGCAAGCAGAGAGTGCTGGCAGCAGTAGCCTGATATAACCAAAATCCTTGGACTGTGCTACAGCCCTTCACTGTGTAATGCCAGCTGCAGACAAACACAGTGTCTTACAATAATTTCAAAGTTATGTTGTTTTCCTTCAGTTTCATGTAATTCTATAATTTTTAAGACACTGGTTGGAAAATATTTACCCCAGCAGCAACTCTTCTGATTCCACCCATGAAATGTTAGGACTACAAACCAGTGGTGTTTTACCTGATGCATTATAAACTGTCACAAAGGGATGCGCTGCACGACAGTGAGAAGCTGGACTGGACATAGAAGAGAAATAATCAGCATTTCATTTTTTAACCTCTCATATAAATCCAGGCCTTTCAAGCTACAAAACCTCACATTGAGAGGAAGATCAGGCCCAGTATGGAACTCCCTAGCAGTTTCATAATTTATAAGCTAAATTAAAGGACACTTAACTGTGGTGCTTTTCCACACAACAGATTGTCAGGCATTCCAGGAGCCATAACTGCTCGGTGTGTGCTGGGGCTAACAGCCCTAAGCCCAAGAGCTCAGATGATGGGTAATTTGCATTTCATTACTATGGTTCAATTCACATTTACGTGCCAGCATTAAGCCATCTCCACTAACCTTTACAAAATACCAAAAGAAAAGCCCAAACCCACCTGAGCTGCTAAAAACACCAACCTTTCTCAATTAGATGAGAACAATGGAAGCCAGGGCAGGAATATTTGGAGAAAGGGCACATTTGATTAAAATAGCACCTTACCACCAATCAGTGTAATATTTTTTTCTTGATTAATAGTGAAATCTCATAAGACTGCCACTCATGATCCTTAGCAACTTGTCTTTTAACATCAGATTTTTTTATTTCCCTTCAAAACGGTGGTAAGAACAATAGGACCAGGGAAAAAATGCTGTTTCAGAAACAGAAATTACTGCATACATGGATTCACAAGTTCCAGACAATCCTTGGGCAAATAAACTTGACTATCGTATCAGATAATAAGTGTCAACTTCTGCATATTGAAAAACTTCCAAATTTCAATTTTAGATTTCAGGATGTAATTCTGGAGTGAAAAGTTTTTAATGGTATCTTTAATGCCTCTGTTTCCTCAGCTCAAAACAGTTTCTGCAGGTTCATTTTTCCTGGATGTCACAATAAATGGAATTCACAAACTAACATACTTTTTTCCACATCACAGGCATTAGTTTTGCTTTAATAGTGCTTTTCAAAATCCCATGTGTCAGTTTTAGGCCTGGACAAGTAGGCAGTTCCACTAACATTTTTTATTTTCTTTTTTCTTTGAGAAATTCTCTTGATTTTGATCAAGGCAAAGCCCCTCCGAAAGCAAAGGTTATGCTGCAAGTAGAAGATGCAGCTCTTCGAACAGGTACCTCTGGTAGCAGGTTAAAGGTCTCAAGAAGTCTCTTCCACCTGCAAAAACACTCTGACTTCCAAGAGATCTTCTTTAACTCTTATGGCCAGAACAAACCTCCAAAAAGGAGACACTACACAGAGCTCCTCCTCCTCAGAACAATCCCGAAAGCAAAAACTGATGCTAGCAGAAACAAGTACATCTGAAAGCTTGTCACTGACTTTCATTGCGAGCAGGAACAGCTTGTGACCTGATGACAGCATTGTTCCAATAGGGAATTTGAGCCACCCTGTGCTGGTTGAATGTGAATGCTCAGCCGAGCTGTGCAGAGCGAAAGCACAAACAACAGTCAGCATTTAGACAGAAGAACCCTTTGCTGAATTGAGGGTGTGGGGAAAAGGGGGAGAAAGCGGCAAGATGGAGCTTTGTGGAACCCAAGCAAACAAACAGAGGCAATAAACCCTATTGTTTTATAAGCAATAATTCTTCTGACAACCTCCTCCTCCCATCCACACCCAGTAACCAACACTGGTACTGTCTGGAACAGAACAAAGTGTGTGGCCAAGGAAGCAACAATAAGACACATTCTCCTCAGGACAGATGAGTTGATGCTGGCACAGAAGGCTCTCTGGCATCCAGAAGGCAGCATGCAGGTTAAACCATACGACCAAGAGAGAACTACAGAGGACAGAAACCAGGCTGTCACTCAGTGTTATCTCCCTTGAGCACTTCCTCCAAGGCTAAGGAGAAAACTCTACTTTTCCCTTGTCTAAGAAAATGGTTCCTGGACTCCATCCCTTTGAAGAATCTTCTAATGACATTCTCTGGTGAATCAAGCTCTTGGAGCTAAGGAAATTGGAAGGTAAAACTAATCTTACATTTCAGAGGGTCTGGAAAGGCAAAGAACATTTCTTACATTTAATTTCTCTATCTACAAGGCTGCATTTACATCAGCTCCTTGGGTTTGGTTCTTGAGAGAGACACTGACAGACTTGAAGAGACAGGAACTGAAATTCTACTTAAAATAGCAACATCCTGCTTCTAAGTTCTCCAAATTAAAAAAAAAAAAATTGGAACTTCAGCATTGGGCTTTGCCAACTTCAACAACCTGTTTTATTTCACATACCAAAGGCATCACTCTTCCATCAGAAAATACGAAAAACGTGGCTGGCAAAACAAAGTGTGCAACACACACCTCAGCATTTATGCTGGTACTTTCCAGTGTACCAATTCTGACTCTGAAGAAACTCCAGAGATTAAAGCAATAGTCTCTAAAAGACAGCCAGTCCTTTTTCCTGCTATCACAGTTATGGGAATTCAGCCAAAGATTTCCTCTTTCCCTAATTCTGAATAAAATTCGCAAAGGATCACCCACAATTGTGCTATATTCCACATCACATTGCCTCCAGAATTCTGTATATCTTTGCATCTTAACATAGAGAATTTTGACACTGTGTAAGTGAAGTACATACGAAAGCTTTCTAAAAAGAGAAGCAGTGCATTTGAAAGACAGGTGAAGAGAAGGAAAGATGAATTTAAAGGAAGTGCATAAGAAGATGGGATGAAAGAGCATCCGGTATCTGAACAGACAGAAAAAAAAAGGCTGAAGAGCATTTTTCCTGAGAAACGGGTGAGAAACGTGATGCAGATTTATTTAAAAAAAAAAAAAAACAAGGAAAAAACCAAACCCATCAGAACACATGAATCCAAACCAACAAAAACCCACAACTTACAGAGGGAAAGAAGCACGCATGTACTTCTGTAAGCGAGGGGGAAAGGTGCAACTGCTTTCTGACAGAATGAGGTGAAGGAACAAGAAACACACAGGAACAAACAAGACTGTTTTCTCCACAACTGTGAACAAACTATGAAATACACTGCGGAGGAATACATATTAATAGACCTCTCATGACTCCAGAACCACTGAAGATGACTTTGAATTGTCAGAACATAGTAGTTCATCATGAACTAGATGGCATCTTATCTTAGTCTTCCACCAACCACAGGCAGACAATTGAGATGTCAGCTAATCAAATGCTTTATTTATAGGTGCTTCACACACAGAAATTGTAGTCTTTAAAATAAGCAGCACGGTTAACGCAAATCAAAGCGAGCAATTCTGAAAGGCACTATGAGCTGACAGAACAAAGACCATTCAAACTGACCTCAGTGGTCCAAGTAAAACTGACAAGCGTTATTTCAACTGTTTTCAAATGCAGCTAAATAAAGGTATTTGATGAATGAAACGATCAGCAGATACAAGGAACTTTTATATTAAGTTTCAAAGAAAATAAAGATCTTTCCCATTTTAGCAGAGATTACTGGATGGAGGAGGAAACAGCAGCTGTCCAGGAAGATGAACACTAAAAACAATTGTAACCAAAGACGACAGCAACAGCAGCAGGAAGATTTCTCTCCCAGCTGAAAGGTTGTTTCTTGCAGCAGAAAAAGCTGATCTTACTTGTACAAATTAGTTGGCTGCTCAAAGGTACATCTCTTTTCATCACACACTCAGTCAAGCAAGGCAGAAGTCACAGAAAAATTTAACTTATTAAGACCTTCCATCAAAAGAATGGCATTTAACTAGACTGGATTAACTACACTCACAAATCCCCGAATTAAACACGTTACTCTATGAAGTTGGAGCAGTCTTACACAGACAGCTAAAACTGGCCCACTGTACCTACAAGATCTGCAAAATGCTACAAAGAGAAAGAAGCAACTGAAAGGCTGGTCAAATGTATATATAAACTGACTAGCTAAAATCTAACAAAGTCCACAAAATATTTAGTTTATATCACCTGAAAAATTAACTATGTTGTTCAAGTTACTAAGAAAAATAACTACAAAGAACTCATTTCCAACATTAAGAGAACAACAATTAACAATGAGTCAAGATTAAAAGTAATCTAGTATCAGACCGAGATTAATGACTGGACTAATTACATGATCAGCTCAGCGCAGCAAATGGCTTAGAATCTTTAAATAAGAGGAAACATAAATGTTACCATTTTCAGTAAATGAAATGCAACAAAAACACCGAAGTGTATAAAAATTGAAATCCACTGCTTGAAGAGGTTTGAAACCATTTGACTTCATCATCAATATTTTAGTCTGAACCAAATCTAAATGTCAAGACTGCACGGTGGTTAAACTTTTCTTTCCTACACACAATTCAAAAATAAAGACATATAAAAAGCAAATCTTGTAAGCTACCAAGCCAGTGCTCTCCACAACTGCTGGCAGCCTGATGTTTCTGTGAACAAAACCTAAAATCAAATAATAAGGTGTGGCACATGCCATTAAGGAAAAAATCTTTAATATCATGAGGATTCATACATGCATTTCTTGCTACCAGGCCTCCCTTCACATGGTGTACTTTTCTTTTCCCAGTTAGCAGGACCATACCCTTCCTGGAAGCACTTCTGCACACTGAGATGTTCAGGAACACTCACTGTCACAAACTGCTTGATCATGCACCCAAGGCAAGGCTTCTCAAGCTCAGCCTTCTCTGGAAGGCTTGCCCTCTCTGCACTCATTTCTCCTTCCCTTCCCCTCCCTTTGCCCACGTCATTTAAAAGATGAGGGCAGCAAAGTCAGGTTCTTCCAGGGTTTGGATTTCTTTTGGTAGGAGTTGTTTGAGGGATTTTGGCTGCCTGATTTTTTAATTTGATAGTTTAAGCAGGAAAGTTGGATATTCGCATTCAGCAAACATGGCAGTTCTGCAATCTCAATGAAATGTAATACCAGACTACTTCACAGGAAAATAAGACGGTCTTGTCTAGAGTGAAAGGTTTGGATAGGATATTTTTCCATCAAGCTATTGATGACAATAAAGACACGTGCATAAGAAATGGATCATGAAAAAGAACGATATGTCAGTAGTCAATCTTCATCCATCAAACATTCAAATATTGTTTATAAATAAGTATCACCACTCTTCCAAAGTCATTAATCCTTACACTTGGAAACACAGGGCCAAAGCGGAAATATTTTTTTGGTCCAAATTTAACAGCAAAAAGTTTTTTAAACCTTGACATGGTGAAACCCCAAAATAAAGGCATCTTTTTCTGGAAGCGCTTTGGAATTTCTGACAGTGGGAAACAGACAGAGGAGCACTAACAGCTCAATAAGAGCTTGGTGAGACCTCACAGAAAGAACAGTGGCAACGAGAAAAACACTGAAAAATTAAGATGAGGTCTTGCTGCTTGCCAGTTTTATATCTGTCACTAGGACAGCAAATTTTCAGTGCGGCACAAGCCTGTCAGAAAAAAAAAAACACAACAAACAAATACCAAAAAAACAACAAAACAAAACACCAAAAAAACCAAACCATCCACTCTGCCAAGTTGCCAGAGTATTAAAAATGTTTCTTGCCAGTGGTGAGGATGAATCAGCAGAGGGCATATTTGATTTAAACCTGAGATGACAGTTCTCAAAGAATGGTTTTACAACTGGTTGAAAAATGAAATGTTCTGTATGTGTATAAGTACACTCTAAAACTTCTACCTTTAACTAAAACTTTTATAATTCTAGCTACGTGGAAAGACAGTGCTACATACAAGGACAGAGGGACTGACACAGGCAGTCAATACAGTGTGGAACAGCACCAGCAGTTGCACTGACCTCCGTGAAATTCTTCCCACAAACCAAATTAAAACAAGCAGGAAAACCCCCTGAAGTGACTTTCATGTGTGTTTGTTTTGAGAACTCATTATCAATAAAGAGCACCAACGTGATGCTTTGTAAATTAACAAGTAAATTCCTAGAAACTGCACTAGGAACTGCAAGTGGAGGGCACAACGTCGTGGGCATTCCTATTTTGCTGGGGTAGGGGTTTTTTTGTTTGGTTTGGGTGGGTTGGGGTTTTTTAAATGAAAGTTGTAAATTCATTTATTACAAATTACTTGTGGGACATAAAACACTTAATTTTTAACAATGAGTAGTGTGACCACTGAAAGCTAATTAAATATTGATGGATCATTTTCAATGGTTTGGGTTGGGAGGAACCTTTAAAGATCATCTAGTCTAGTTGGGCCCTGACTTGCAACACACGCAACAAATCTATATTGACATTTTTGAAACAGCATCAGATCCCTGGGGAGCTGCACACCAATGCTGACTTTGATCTTCCAATAAATGAATAGATTTACACTGGGTTTGGTGTGAGATGGTTTCAATTGTCACAAGTGATTTAGCTGCACAGTAAGAGAAAGAAGGAGATAAAGAGGAACTTTTTCCTTCCGTACAATACTTCGAATGAAATTCAAAGGCAGAGTTCAAAAGGCACCTCTTTATACTGACAGTGCAGATTAATCAGAAGTTAGGGATATTTTTCTTGTGCCACTGCTGAGCTTTGTATACTACATTATCTTTTTTGCTAAAGAGAATAGTTTCCACACAGACATCGTTTCTGATCCACAACTCCACACAACTCTTCATCCTAAATCAGAAGAACAAATTCTCGGCAACACTCCTATTGGAATACAAACTTGGAAGAAGACTGAGAACAAAGACATCCTTTCCCCTTCCACTGCTCATCCTCCAGGATGCTCCTTTCACTAAGGGAAAATTATGTTAGGAACTCAGCACAGCTGAGACCTTGCAACAATCATCTCACCATACAGCTTTTGTGTGGGCTCGACCACTGCATTCTCAGGAGTTGATTTCTACTGATGCTTCTCAATTGTCAATAACAAAAAGGAGGGGAAAGTCATCTTCATTTGCTAATACAGTCCATGACTACTAAACTGCAGTATTGCATATTCCCTCAAACATAGGGACTTCAGGCTTTTATTGTGTTTGCTCTCAGCATGAGGCAGACTGTCAGCAATTACTTTTACATTAGCTGAATTACTGAATCTTGATACTCACCTCCTCTCTCATT
Source organism: Dendrocincla fuliginosa (assembly GCA_035047845.1). Taxonomy (NCBI): domain Eukaryota; kingdom Metazoa; phylum Chordata; class Aves; order Passeriformes; family Dendrocolaptidae; genus Dendrocincla; species Dendrocincla fuliginosa. Next base: position 103,232,626 of record JAWWMO010000001.1, read on the forward strand.
CCCCTCCCCCTAATATATTCTTTCATCATTCCTCAGTGTAGAGAATGTAGATATGCCCTACAGCTACTTCCTGCTTTTGCATCAAGGGAAAACATCCGCTCCCTGGTCTAGGATTTCAAAAACTGCACAGATAGGAACCATACAAAATCCATCATAATTTTTTAGGAGCTTGCTCTATACCAGCAGTATCAGAGCAAAACAACAGATAGCATCTCTGTGGCTGTTTTCTCTCCTTTGATCTCAACAGGGCTAACCTGCTTGCAGCACTTCAGTGACCTCTAACATGTCAGACCTGAAATTTCAGCTGGTCATTTCACATTACCAAGCTCTCCCTTTTCTCCTCCTAACAAATGTGTCCCCTCCTCTTTAAGAGGGGAAGGAGGCCGTGCATTATCTACACTGATCTCCTATGTGAATTCTGATACACCAGCAGAGTTCTTAAAAACACCCTCTAACATCCAGTAAATAACAATTACAGAAGAAGCAATCTGAATAATATCAATGATAAATTGTGATTAATTGTATATATTTCATTAAGGGTAGTTTAAACAGTGTGTGCACTCAGCATTAATATCAAAATAAAACTGCTTCTCAATAGAGAGTTTTATTACATTATTGCTATTACACGCTCATTACATTACCTCCTTAAACCCAGGCAGAAAAAAAACACCTTTTCTGGCAGCTCTATCATAATTTTCTATATATTATGTAGAGATTATGATTAGCACAAAGCCAATCAAGAATTCTGCTGTTTTAGGAAACCATCTATTTTAAGTATGCTCTTTTTTATCACACTTTCTGAGCTAAAAGCAACAATTAATACCAAAAAAAAATCTTCTATGATGGAGAGTCTGAGAAAAGGGGATCTACTTGAAAGGGGCAAGCAAAAGAAATACCAACATACAAAAAAAGACTCACAATCAGAAATTATTTTTGTATTCTTTTACATAGACACACGTATTTATATATTTTATATTTCTTGATTTCAGACCCCTATCTTGATCCATTCACAAGGCCACTCTGACAACCTTTTGTAACAGAAATGTCATTATATTTTGGTTTCCAGGAAAAAATAGCTTTGTGTCAGCTATTATTTTATGAAACCTCATATAGGTTACTGAAAATATTTTATCATAGTTTATGAAAACTCCCCTGGAACTCAGGCCATAAGACATTCATAGGTTGTATACTGTCACCAAACAACTGGAAATGTGATCTTGAACAGCTCCAAGGTAACTGCCTTCTGGTGAGAATCAAACGTATCAATGACCACAAAAGAATTAAAATTAGTAACACTCCATAGGAGGAGGATAGACTTTTTACAGGTTGGGGAGGATTTTTACACAAGAGTTCCTCTATGAAGCAATTTTACAGCTGCTTAAACCCTTATTTTTTAAAAAAATCATCCTCTCTTAGGACTTTTCTTTATCCAGCTGAAATTGTTCAACTGCTTTCAAGGATGATAAATATTATTTCTGTTTTCAAAAATCTTACAGCTATTGTACTGAAAGGCTCCAAAATCCCCAGCACTTTGGAGAGGGAAGCACAGACACACCTCCCACCTCCTGTGTGTGATGCACACAACTTGGGCTAAGCTCAGGCCTCAAAAATGCTTCATTTTAGATGGGAGTGCAGAGTTGCCAGAGTTCCCCAGCTACACTCGCCACACGGCTCCTGCTGCAATGAGCACTCTCCAAGTGACCCCACAGGGCCAGGCAGAAGCTCTGGTGCAAGCACAGCTCTGGCTGCTGTAGGTCAGTGTGGCCTCACCCGCAGGAAATGTCCCCAGAGCACTCTGATAAGAGAGAGGAAGGAGGAGGAAGCGGCATCTCTGAATAGTGTAAAGAGAAGCAGGGAGTGGGGGGGAAACACTGAGGGCAGGGGAGAGAGGAGAATCTGGAAGAAGCAAAAAAAAAAGGTGAAAAACAGGAAAAGGGACTGTAATTGGTATAGAACAATCAGACACTCACACAGACTGAATTCTTTTGATGTACTTCTTGGTGTAACATTCCTTTGGTGTGTACAAACAAGCTGCAGTACTCAACAGCAAAGCCCCTTTCTCAACTCCTAATATAAAACCATGCAGACAACAGCTGTGTGCCAGTATTAGCAATCTAACTGGTTCAAAGGGCACAAGACTGTCTCTGGACCCAAACTCCCAACTATGGTGACAGCAGAGGTGATCAATGCAATTTCACATAAACAAAAACACCACTTCCTTTCTTCCCCTTTCCCACCTGAACAGTTTTAACAATACCTTGAAAAAGATCAAGATGACAAAACATTGATGAAGAAAGTGTTGAAGCACTATGATGAAGGCTTCATAGCAGCATTATTATACAGGTCCCATACCTCCTTTAATGCACTTAACTGTCTGTGCCTTGACCATAAGCAAAGAGTGCATAGCAGAAGAAGGGATTTTCCTTTTACTGCAGCAGTTGGAAGGTGTGTCTCAAATGACACAAGGAGTTGCACAGCTAATTGTGATGATGGCAATTAAATGCTGCTCTCTAGAATCAGACCTGCATTTTCTAAATTTGATAAACAGTACATTTCAAACCAGGTTGCCCCAAGAAACCACCAACATACCAACCTTGTTTTCTGCACCTTCAAGTTCAGGACAATCTGATGTGTGGGTGCACTCAGCTCTTGCAAATGAGACTGAGGAGTTCCCTAATCACATGCAAGTTTAAGTAGTCTCAAAATAAAACCAGAACAAAACAAACTTAAAGCAACAACAAACAAGCAACCTCCCCACATAAACAAGGCCCCACAAAACACCACCTCTTCATTTCTCAAATATTTAAGGAGGGACTAAGCTTGTTCAACTGTATTCACAATTACCTCTAAGGTCTTTGCCTTATCTTCCCCTTTTACGTTGTAGAGAACTAACACCATTATTTCACTCATCCCTCCTGGCAACAGCAATCTGAGTGTAAATTAATTAATTTTTAGGTCATAGAAGAGCTCATCAGTTAAGCAAAGTATTTCTCACGAGGTTTGGGTGTGTGCTGCAAAAAATCTTGGGTCCCCACACTGAATCTTAATATGTATAACATACGTACATATATACATACATACAAAATCACAGTGTTGGCCTAATAACACTCTGTAGAGCCATACAGAAACCATAAATGGTTAAGATGGAAGGCACACAAGTAACTTAAAGATAAAACTTGACACAAAGAATTCACCTATTCACTGCATCTAAGAGATCTTTCAAAAATGTTGTTAATGTTTTTAATAAAACTCTTTTCATTTGATATCTCCTAGAAATGCTACTCATAACTCCATTTCTTTGCATAATTTCTCTATTTGTTTTTAAACTACAAGAATCACTTACCATTTAAAGATATGAACAACAATGAACCCATATCTACCTTCCTTCCCCTCCCATTTGGCAAAGAAACGTCAGGCTGAATCACAAGGATTCGGGAAAGTCATCATCCAAATGAGCTTTAAAGAAGTCAATGTTTAGGACCACAGCCCAGAGGAGGGATGAGTGGGTAAAAAGAAAAAAGATGGCCTTCGCTACCAAGTTACAGTATTCAAAAACCTTTCTAGACCTCTATCAATGCAAGTTACTTCGCTGATCCTTTATTGCTTTTCTTAATCTTTTCCACCATGGACCTAAAAGAGGCTAACATTTGCACTACGGATTAAACAGAAATCAGAAAAGTCTTACTGTATTGGAATACAATAGTTAGTAAGAAATAAATGCACAGGGAGATTATAAGAAAACAAAAATAATATTAAAAAATATTTCCTATGACACACTCTTCTGAGTACAGATTTTGCCCCATTCAGCAGTTCCAAACCCTACATCTCCATACAGCACTATGTTTAAAGTCTTATCTGTTGTGACAGAAGACAGAAGTTGAGAGCTGGCAGCAAGCAGGCAAACCAACCCTAAGCGAGTCTTGTCCAATGCCCCCAAGGACATGCGGTGGTCTGGGATGCCGGCCTACTGCCAGCAGCACCGGAGTCCCTCCGGATCAACGCGGCTGAATGAGCTGCATAGGGATGAACGCGCCTCAGCCCGAACGGCAGAGCTAACTGGAAGTCGATAGTGAAAAGCTACTGCTTAATCCTGTAACACACAGGTAGAGCAGCTGCGCATCGCTCCCGTAGTACCCCGCAAACTAATCTCTCAAAGAACAAAGGGGCGATTTATTTCCTACTATACTCCCCACGCCGCCGTATTACACCAGGTAAAATTGTGTAAAATGTCTTCCCCCGTAGCGCATCACACCCGGTGGATTCGGTGATGCTGCTCTCCGGTTCCCCGCGGTCCGGCAGCATCCCCAGCGCCGCTGCTCGGAGCGGGGTCCGCCGGTGGGTGCTCCGGGGCTGCCTGCCAGCAGCGGCCGCCGCTTTTGTTCCCTTCTATCCCTCCTTTTCCGCCGGGCACGGCGCCGGGCAGAGGGAGCCCCGGGGCGCATCGCTCGGGCACCCGCGCCTGGCCCCGCACAGTGGGACAGTGCATCCCGCATCCCCCGCCCCGCACAGGAACGGGGCCGGGCACCCGGGCACAGCCCGGCCCCGCACAGTGGGACAGTGCATCCCGCATCCCTCGCCCCGCACAGGAACGGGGCCGGGCACCCGGGCACAGCCCGGCCCCGCACAGTGGGACAGTGCATCCCGCATCCCCCGCCCCGCACAGGAACGGGGCCGGGCACCCGGGCACAGTCTCTGCCCAAAGCCCGCGGGTGACACCTCACGGTGCTGAGCGCGGCCGCCGCCCCGCACCGGAGGCTGTGCGGGATGTGCGGGGCTGTGAGAGCTGTGCGGGGATGAGCGGGGATGAGCGGGGCGGCACATCCACACACTCCCGGCCGCCCCGCGCCCTCCGCAGCCCCTCGGAGCGCCCGGGGCGGAGGTCCCTGCGGTCCGCCCGGCCCGGTGGCACCGCATCCCGGGTGCCCAGGGATCTGTGCCCGCGGGAAGGCGGCGGTGCCCGGGGGTCTGTGTCCGCGGGAAGGCGGCGGTGCCCGGGGGTCTGTGCCCGGGGGAAGGCGGCGGTGCCCGGGGCGGGCTGTGCCCGGGGGTCTGTGCCCGGGGAAAGGCGGCGGTGCCCGGGGGTCTGTGCCCGGGGAAAGGCGGCGGTGCCCGCAGCCGGTGCTCAGCAGGGCTCGTCCCCGCTCGGCATAGCCCACCGCGGCAGCACCGGGGGGCGCCCGGCCGTCGCCCCGCCGCCAGCCCCGACCTCTCCGCCTGT
>JAWWMO010000001.1:103238138-103270485 GCA_035047845.1 Dendrocincla fuliginosa
GGGCGGCGGGCAGGGAAGGCACCGAAATCGGGAGAGCAGCGGCTCAGCCTTCGGCTCCTGCAGCCAGCCGGGTGTGCGCGCCGCCGGCGGGCAGAGCAGCACGGCGAGCAAGCGGCGGGGGCGCCGGAGCGGGCGCGGCTCGGGCTGCGAGCGCCGACAGTGCTGCCGGTACCGCCGACAGTGCCGGTGCTGCCGGTACCGCCGATGGTGCCGTGCAGGGCAGAGCGGGCGCTCCGGTCGGCGCTGCGGGAAGTGTCGCGAGACTGCGCCAGAGCCCTGCGCCAGAGCCGGGAGCGGCGGGAGAGCGGGCGGGAGCGGCGGGAGCGGCGGGGAGGGAGGGGAGCGGCGGGGGCAGGGGCGGCGGCGGAGGGGAAGGGGAGGCTCCCTGCCCGCCTCCCTCCCTGCCGGGCCGGCGGAGGGGCGGGCGCTCGGCCGAGGGGGAGGGCGCTCCCGGGCAGTACCTGGGAACCCTGACATCCACCTGCCCGGTCCTGCCCCTCGCCGCTCCCGGAGCCTTCCCCCACACCGGGGCAGGTTCGGCCGTGGAACGCCGGGAGGAAAGAGGGAGGAAAAGGGAGACAGAGGGATGAAAGGAAGAGTGCGTGTGCGGTGGTGCTGGTGTTTCACTAAATAGGAGAGCCGCAGAGAAGCAGTGACTGTTCTTACTGCAGGGAGACGCGAAACCCCCCTTTGCAGTAAGAGCGAGGGAAAGGGCGAGCAGGAAGGGTGCGGGGAGCAGTGACAGGGCTGCACACAGAGGCACCGAATGAGGGCGGGGACGCTCCTGCACAGGTAAAGACCCTTGGGAAAAATACACTAGAAGCACAGGTTAAAAAAAGAAAATGGTATAAAAGATAAAGTACAGGTAACATTTTACAACATGAGCACCCTTGACTATTAATAAAATGTTAAGAAAAAAAAAAAAAAGGCCGTTCTCAGCTCAGGGAGTTAATTTGTGTATGAAGACTCAACTGCCCCCAACATAAAGGGTAACATTTTTGTACTTCTCTACTCCCTGCACAACAGGATTTGTTTTGAAAATAGTGGGGGCTTTACCCCGAAAATGACAAGCATGAAGAACTACTGCATCAAATCACTGAATTATTTATAAGTAAAAATTTTGTGAAAACATTTATTGTCTGTAGAAACAAAATTTACATTTATTATATAAACTATGTTAAACATACATATAAACATACCTACAACTTACTATATATACTTATGAATGAGGCTTTTACATATGGGATAACATTGTCAAAAGCACCGTTGTGGACTCAAAGACTACAGACTTAAACTGCATTTGCATTTAACTCCAGCTTCAGTAGTTTTAAAATGTCATTTCTTATCCACACTTAGAAATAATTACATTAAAGGCTTCTAACAGTGTGTTTGCACATGTACATACATGTACACATACACACATTAGACAGCCCTTTTGAAACTACAGTATAAATAACGTCAACAATCTATTCCTTAGAAGTGGACATTACTTCCCCTCATTCAACTGGGGGTTAAAAAATTCCTGCTATTCTTAAAACAATGAGGCTTTTTTTATTCCATGAAGAACATACTTGAACAACAACTCTTTCAACCCTGTCTCTTCCCCTCAATAATAAAGACATAAGAGAAGCTAGTCACAAAATGAAAGCCATCTACTACATTATTTACAGAAAATGAAATATTAAAAAGACAACATGAGATTTAGGCTGCTTCAACAAAATTCAGAGCAATGAACAGGGAGCAGAAGAAAACAGTATTAAAGTGGCAGGCAGCATGGAGCTATTAAACCACGTGGCTAAATACCTACTCAAAATCCCTCCGACAACAAAAACCATCAGGCAGGGAAGAAAGGGGCAGGTGTTGTGACAATAGTTTTCTCTGAAAACTTACTGAAAATTTACACTCACAAAGCTTGCAACAGAACACACTTAAGTGTTCACAACTATCCTTAAGATCTATTAAGGAGTCAATTTTTACAGGGAGGCTTTCAAAGATCTTGAAATGGCTTTTATTACTTCTTTCCTTCGTAAGGAGGCTGAAGAACTTATCTTCAAATTCCGCAGCAATGGAATGAAGTCTGTCAAGGGTCAGAGTTTTGTGCAGAAACATCCTTTTTTCAGATTCATTAGGATGCAAGTCTGAAGTCTTTCTTTTAGAGGGCTCTTCCACAAAGAACATTGTAGATTGTTGTTCAGATGCTTAAAGAAAGGCAAGAGGCATGTTTCTAACACAGCATGGGAAAAACTTTCCTTTCAGAAAGCAGGGAAATTAAAGAACACCCTCCATTTACAATCTTCTAAAGTGAATACTGAGAAATCAGTCTCTCTTTGTTATGAACTTTAATCATCCAAGTGACTTCAACTATCTATTTCCAAGACATGGCAGAAAATGACCTTCTGATGCGTAACATGCAAATTTTGAGAACTGCCTTTTTTAATGCCACAAAAGTGTAATCTTGGGAGTTCTGTTCTGTTTTTAAAGCAACCAAGTTCATTTAAAGAAAACTCAGCATTTCACCCTGAGGCCCTAGAGAAGAAGGCAGCAGGTAAACTGTTACACAACAGGCAATCGATCAGGTGAATTTACTCCCCACCTCTGCCATCGGTTACCTGAGTTGAGACCTTTATGTCCAGGTCTCAAGACCATCTAAATCCATCAGGTAAAATGACTTCAAACATATTAGTAATTACTAGAGTTAAGGCAGGCTTGTAGAAGCCTTGCAATGCGTTGCTTCCTACTAGCCCCAGAAATTTGTTAATCTTGTGAGCTCAGTCATCACAAAGTTTAAAACAAGGATTCTAACCCATTTATACAAAGATTAAACGGGTCGGCAATATAACTGCTAACATCATAGCAACTTAGTATTTCAGACACTTAAAAGGAAGACTCTAGTCATATTAAACCCATTGCATTTTGGATAACAAAAAAACAATTTCACATGTGAACAACTGAGAATGACATGAACATTTAACAGCCATTTCAAGCTAAACATAAGAAAGGCAATTCACATTTGTATTTTCAAAGTATAAAACAGCTAGAAAGCTCTTCAGATAATCACATTTTTAACTTGCCCTTCCGATGCAAATGCAGCGACTTCAGTAACAGAAGTCCCTGTTCTCCTACTGAGGCTTACACACTTGTTTAAAGTAAACAGTTATTTTAACAAGAACTGTTATCAGTCCATGCTCCCATTAGAAAGAAATCAGTAACCAGAATTTCACTTAAGTCTTTGTACAGGTGTTTTCTACAATGCAGTCACAATAAAGAAAGGCACGAAGTTATTCAAGTAAATTGACCTTTCTTCTACTCAACACTTTTTCTTGTGCCTTCACAACCCAATCAGTAACTTCAATACATTGCTCTCAACCAAACATATTCCAGTACAACAGAATTTTCTGTGCTAAAAGAATAAATAATCTGATTTGGGTATGAGTATACAGACACAAGTCTTTGTCATTCACAAAGATAAATCTACATAGCAATGTCTAACACCAGATATCAGAGTAGATGCCTCTAGCATCTAAGCCATGAACTTTTATGAAATTCATACATTTCTGTATGCATATTATAAAATGTAGGAAATTTTATCATGACAGAATCCCAAATTACTTAAGTTGTCTGTAAACAGTGTGACTTGAGCAAATGGTATCACCTTACATAAAAGTTAAACCAACTGAAAGAGTGACTACATTTCATATTACATTCATCTTGGGGTAGGCAAGGGGTGGGAGGGGAATTAAACTCAGTTAACATGTCAAAAAAACCCCAAACTTCTTAGTAATATGTTGGTCACAGTTGTAGAAATAAAGCAGAAAGCTAAACTGTTAAAGTACAAAACAGATTAGAGATGCCTAGTCATGCATAGACAAAATAAGAAAGCACAAAATCAGAGGAGTTAGTCACATGTTTAAAACATGTTAAAGCAGCATTAACTGACTGAAGTCTGACTACTTCAGCATTACTTCCAAGCAGTGTTAGCAAAACTGCCATGTCAGAAGTTTCTTCACTTTTCCCATTTGCTCAACAATGAGTTCATTTCCAGGCTTGAGTAAGAACACTGCAGAAAGCTTACACACACAGTAGCATCCTGTTGAATAAGACAATACAGCTTCAGTAGTTCATCTTTTATCATATATGGTTTCACTTCTAACATCTTTTTCAGTGCACATTCAGAAGTTGTGTGAAAGGCTCATTGGCTTGAGGGTAAACCTGCCCTCATCTGTGGGGCACATGCAGTGCTCCCCTGTCAGCAGGCTGATCAGAGCTGCAGCTACTCCACATTTGCTTTGGGTTGAGACTCGCTTAACCTGTTGTTTCAATTCCTTATTTTCATCTCCCAGTAAATCTACACAGATTCATCACTGACAGCATAACTAAAAAAAACCCACTTTATCTGCAGAAACTTGCCTGCCTCTATTTGGCAAGGGAATTTCTTTCCTTTCACTTCCCATTTTGCATACGCATGTCAAAACTACTGAAAAACTAGTTAAATCATTAATGATTGTTATTTAAACTGAAAACCTGTGTTTTAGAAACAAACCATCTGTTATTGTTGAATGACCATAACATCAATGAATGCCGCATACTTCCTGCCTCAGTCCTTATGAACGCTAAGCAGTGCGCCCCAAGAGCTGAAGATCTTCAGTGACACTATTTTAGCTGTTCTGAGCCATAACTACATTTTCAAACAGTCCCTCTACTGAAGGCATTGTGGAAAAAAACATTACAAAAAAGCATGCAGAAATGACACCCGGACTTTCCACCCAAAAAACAAGTTTCCTTTTCTCTGAACATACTTCTAACGCATTATTTGAATTCTGATCTACTAACCGTAAGAGAGACTAGCCTGCAGTCTGCATGGCTAACACATCTTGGAAATGGTGAAAATGCATTAGCCTGCATGTATTATGTATATTGTGAACAACTTCCTTCTTAAAAAAGAACATCTCTTAAAACTACATGCTATGCATCTTTAATTTACCATCAGGAAAAAGTCCAAACAAACCTGTAATACACAACCCTACCATCGATTATGCATTAAGGCAAAGGCTATAAACAGGAAATAAACACAACGTTGTTTATAGCTGCTTATGAAACAGGTCTGGCTGTTGGAGTTCCCCACACAGCCCAACAATGTTGCAGTGGGGTAAACTCCAGAGAATCACTGGCATCTTGAACAAAGTTACAAACTATCTGCATTTAAAGCCGCTTCAATTATGAACAGCTTTGCTAGAAGACATGCTTTTAAAAACCTGTGGGTTTTGTTTTTCCTGTAATTAAATACTTCAGACCCCAATTTCAGAATCCAGGAAATCAACAAATCATTTATGACAAAAAAAAACAAAATTAGAGAAATGTGGCTTGGTCAAGAATCTCATACATCAAAATATAATGAGACAGAATAATTTTGAATACAGACCAACTAATCCTCTAACAAACCCAAGCATGCTTTCAGTGCAGTTATAAGCTACTGCTACATTACTTTACATACCTGCTCGTTACCATTCATTTTAATCAAATGCTGAAAGTTGTCCCAACATTCTAACAATTTACAAATGTACATACAGATCAGAAACTCAAGTATATTATTAAACTAAAGTAATACAAAATACTGTCTTATGGAAATGACTGAACAGAGGTGTAAAATCTATTGCACAACCTAAAAGGTCATTACTTGGAAAATCCTGAGCTAATGTGCTATTACCGAACAATTCAGGCACTTTTTTTTTCCTTTTTATTATTACATAAGCAATAAACTTTCAACATATAAACCTCTGGGTATAACAACTCAAGTTTCATCTGTAACGACATGCTTAGAGAAAAAGTATTTAATAAATAAGACTCCCTTCAATAACTTCCTTACTTGAGACTGGTATGCAAAAGGAACTAAAAGTACACACTATGATGTTTCCATTGAATACTGTACGTTAAAAGCAATTATTAAAACTGTAAAAAAGTTTTGCAGCATTCAAAATAAAGTTATTTTTTAATCAAGAAAGTTACAGCATTAGTTCCTTTATCTTATTTTAAGTCTTGACAAAGTTGTCAAACCAAACAGATGCTGCTCCCTTTGCTGTGTTATCTGTTTCAACTTCAGGATCACAGTTCAGTTCAGGTTTCTGTTGCAATATTTAGGTTTCCCTACACAGAGAAAAAAATAATTACTGTCAAGTTGTAACAGAAGAAAACCCCCCCAAGCTTTCCTAAGTACTGTATTATAGTACGTAACCTGCAAGATTCTTTCAATTATGGATTGAAACTGCACAGTTGTAAACTGTACTCTAAAGGATGCATATGCATTATTATTTCAAATGAAGTGAAATAATGATGTTCAGGCCAGTTTAACAAATCTCAACAAGTTTAATTGTTACAAAAGGCAAAATGCTAGAATGTGAAGAACAGTTTTGGTATTTAAGCATTAGCCAACCAGCAACCATTATGCTGTTAAGAAAATGGCTGTCATTCTTCAGGATTTATTTTACTTTAACTCAAACATACTCAAACTCATCAGGCCTAAAAAAGAAAAAAAAAAAATCTAAATTCAGAACTCATTATGATTATCAAATCATATTATCTAGTAGCCAGATCACGTTAAGATGCTTTACAGGTTCCAGACAAGAACCATAACAGCCAATGACAGAAGAACACTAGAAATTATTGGGAAAGTATTGCTCACTACAATAAAATTATAACAGTTCTATACTCATTTTGCAAGGTCATGATTTTGGAAAAAAAAAATAAAAAAGCTTTCTCCATCTATTTTACACTCATTCCAATTCAATTTAGCCTTCAGAGATAACTCCTCAAAGCCCATGCAAATATAAGAGCTATTTACTTCAGTAAATTGTGATTCACTTACCTTGTCCAAGTACTTGGGTTTTTCTCTGGGTTTTTTTTGGGGGGGTTATTTGTTTGTGTTTTTTGTTTGGTTTGGTTTTTTTTTAATTGTGTGTGTCTCAGGTATTTTGGATGACTTTCCCCCTCACCCTGTTTGGTTGTAAACTTGAGGTTTTTTGAAAACAGCTCTAAGAACCTGTGCTCTAAAGTGCTTCTGTGCTCCAAAAGCTGAACTCTAATCCAACTACAAATGCTTATTTATGCAAGTGTACTTACTTGTAGTTGGATGGACACAGAATTATAGAACAAGAATTTGCACAGGAACACAGAACTGCAAGGGGTTGTGTGGGTCATCTAATCCAACTCTGATGTCACAATTAACTTTGTACTACTTTCATCATATTTGATCAATTCTAATGAAGAATTTAGAATGTTTTAACTACTGATCCTCACAAAAGCTGTATCATTTTATATGATTTAAAAGTTCTGCAGTTCGAGATTATTATTGTCCCATACACACTACACTGCAAATCAAAACATCGTAAAACAGATATGCCTATTTCAGCTTAGGCTTATCAAACCATTTTACACAGACATTATATAGTATATTTTCAGAGCAGCACCCAAGTGTGTAATTTAAAGCATGTGATTAATTTAAGGTAACATAAAGAGGGGAAGCACACTGATGTATTAATGAAAAATTATTAATACCCTTCACTATGGTTTAAAGCCACAGCCTAAGAGGACAGTATTTTTTTCACAGAGGGACACTTTCATCTCTCTTCCTACTGACAGGACAACAACTGAGCTCAAGCAAAGACTACTGAAACAGACAGAGGCAACCACAGAATCTCAGGAGCCATCTCTGATTTGCAGTTAAGCAAAGCAAGTTTCAGCAAGTTTCCATAGAATAAACATGGAGGAAACAGGAGTGCACAATCAAGTTTGCCTGTAAAGTACTAAGAGCCAATATTCCAAAAAACCCCATCCAAATTACTCCATGGGGATTTAAAAATTTAAATGGATCTTATGAATATGCATATTTTATAAATGGCTTAGTAAAAAATAAATTAATCCAACTTACCTTTTCTTTCCTTAAAAATCCATCTCTGAATTTATTAGTAGTAAATCCCCTTACACCAACAGAACGTAACCGCTGGTACTTAGCCTGAATATATAAACCCTTCTGTACTAAGCCCGATTTATAATGGGATTGCAAACGGCCATCTGCAAAGTTGCTCTGTAAGGGTGGGGGAAAGAAGGAAAAAAATATGCAAAATGAGGCCACCAACTCAGAAGTTCATATGTACAGTTATACACATGTCAAACTCACAGAACCCTGCGACAGAAGCCTTCCTTTACTTCCATTTACTATTCCTCAGACCATTAGCTACCACGTGGCTTGAAGAGCTGCTGTATTACTCTTTAAAACATCTGAAATTATCTTCCTCTTGGAAAAAAGTAAATGTATTGTACAGCATTTTAACTTTTTTTTTTTCAATCGTTAATGAAAGGCACACTCCATCAACAAAAAACTTTAAGACAACACCTCACAACCACTAACAAATTCAGTGATGTCAAGCTTGCAGTAGGCACATGTACAGAGTCTCAAGAGTCACACTTACAGAAGTCAGTATTTATGCATTTTTTCTATAGGTTAAGGTCTTACAGTCTGAACATACATGCATTGCTCTATACCTTTGATACCTCCAGACTGGAATGCTGTAAACCAACCTAGTGTTACTAAGCATCCAGACATCCAACAAAAGAGGTGGTAAAAATCTTTAGAGTAAGAAAAACTGTTATAGTCTCTCATAGTTTTGCAGTACTGGCATTTTAAGTTTTGCAACACAGTCCTGACACAAAGCATTCATGTATACTTTCATCTTTTAAATTTAGTTTCTGCACCCCCTCCAAAGTTAAACAAAGGTTTTTCAGCTAAAACCAGAGGAAACCTCCTAACCATATAAATTCTTGTCTTTTACAAACACCTTCGAAGGGTAGGAGAAAAAATATCACAGAAATAGCCCTTCTTGAACATGACAACTACTTAAGTAAAATCGGTCTTCTGTTCACAGAGCAAGGATCACTTCAAGAAAAATCACATGCTCTGACGTTGCAATAACTTCAGTACCAGTTTTTCCACTGCGTTTTTCACTGTGGCTGGTGAACAATTAAGAAAAGACTGTACAGGACAGAGGTTTCTTTATGCAAATGCAGAGGTTTTGTTATTTCCCAAGTCATTTCACCCACCTACTTTGTAGGAGGTAACTGAGAAGCTGGCCCCATCGTTTCCCCAAGGTTACGCTGAGAGAAGACACTTGCAGAAGGCTATTAAATGCCAACGCCTTTCCTGAAGAGTATCAGAGTGCAGGCACAAAAAATGTATATGCACCTGGCTGTATTAAGTTGGGTATATGCCTACCACAGGGAAAACTGAAGGGCACCGTTAATGCTGGATTAATGCTCTGAACACAGCTAAGACTAAATGTTCCTGCTTCCCCCCCAACTGCTATGGTTCTCTGACTTTAGTGGCTAGAAAGGGGGCCTTGGTGTCTGCCACTGCACTTGTATGACAATAAGCAAAGGAGCAGAACAAGTAAGAGATGGGGAAAAGGGTGCAAGATATTGAAAGTGACATTATAGAGAGCTTAGAAGTTTCAACTCAGGTATCTATATGTTCTATAAGTGGGGAGGGAGGGGAATAGTAGTATTATTAATGCAGAACAGAAGCTGCTGTAGACAAAGAGATGATATATACATTTGGCATATAGGCACCTCAGTCACACACAGCCTAGAGCAAAACGAGGTAATCTAAAGTATGTAAAAAACATCATTAATTTCTGGTCTAAAAGTAAGAAAAATCTGCTTAAGTGGCATACATTAGGACTGTTTTATAAGTAAAGCTAATGACAATCCCTATGAACCAATGGCCTCAAGCTCTAAAATAAGGCTATATAAACAAATACATACCATTGCACTGAGTATGGCTTGGATGGAGTTAATTTTCTTCACAGTAGCCTGTAGGGTGCTGTGTTTGGTGTTTGTGACTCAAGCTGCAGTGGTAACTCACCCGTATTTTGGTTATTGCCCAGCAGTACCTTCACAGCACCAACACTTTCTCTTCTTCCCCTACGCTGCCCCTCAGCAAGTACAGTGGAGCAGGCAAGAACCTGGGAGGGGGCACAGCCAGGACAGCTGGCCCAAGCTGAGCACAGTGGACCTCACATGCCACCTCCTGCTCAGCAACAGAAGCTGAGGGAAGGGGGTTTTGGAGCCATTGCTTGGAGACCAGCTGGGTACCAGTCACCTTGAGAGAGGTGCTGAGCGACTGCCTTTGCATCACTTTTTTCTTCCTCTTTCCTTCACTTGTTAAACTGTCTTCATCTAAACCCATGATCTGTCTCTCTTTTGCTCTCCATACTCTCTCCCATCCTGCTAGGAGAGGAAGGGAGCTGAGGGGACAATGGGCAGCAGGAGTGAACTAACCACAGACATTAATACACTGACCTGTGCTTAAACAGTGAATGCAGTTTAAAGATTACTGTGCATATATTCAAAGACTGGCTTTGTGACTCATTGAAAGGTGTCATTACAAAAAAGACCCTTTACATTTTGTGAGACTTCCCCAGATCCTTTATATTTCAGACCAGCAGTTTTTAGCTTTTACCAAATAGTTTAAATACAGCAAGACCATATTTTTTCAATAAATAACCTAAGTAACCCCCTTTTTTTTTTGTTTACTAAAGGTAAATGCCCCCATTATATATATCAAGAAAAAATGTGAGGGATGTGAATTTTTGGGGGAGGGGGACAGGGGCTGGGGTGGCAGAGAACAGGGTTTTCTCTATGTGGCTGTTTTCTTAAATAATCAGCCAAGAAAGCCCTGAGCATAGAAGATAGTCAAATCACCTTCCTTTCACCAACAGCATGGGAAGGAAAAGCCCCCTTACACAGGAGGAAATTAAATGTAAAAAAAAAAGTTGATTAAATTAAGTGAAATCAGCACTGCTGTTTCCATGGCAATGATAAAAGTGCTACACACATATGCAAAGTGAATACAAGTGCATGTGCTATTTTCCCTACAAATAATAAAGCACCATGGGACAGATTATTGGATAATGCAATATTCATTTATATGTGAGATAACAACTGACATGGACAGTTTCATGCTTGCCCAATCTCCAGGAGAACTGCAGGCTGATGTAAATGAAGGGAATATCCACTACCAACTATGCCTCAGATCTGCAGCCAGTGCTAAAGACACCTCCATCACCTGGAGGCTGACAATACAGAGGGGATACTGAGCAAGAGGCTATGATGTCCTTACATGTTAAAACAGTTATATTAAGCTGACATTTTAAACTTGTTAACTTCAGCTTGGAAAAAGACTTTTCTCCAGCAGAATAAATATAGCATTTTTGGCTAGTGTTAGCTTAGCTACCTAAGATTGACTGGCAAAGCACACCAAGATGGGAGAGCCTAAACCCCTTTTTATCCAACAGTTCTTACGTTTTGCTGGGGAGGGTGGGGGTTGCGGGAGGGAGAAGATAAAAAAAGCCCAAAAAACCTACACAACCCACACCTACAGTTCCCCTCCTTTCAATATTTCATCCAAAACCTACAGCTACTAAGCCATTAAAATTTTACTTCAACTTCATTATCTACAAAACAGGAAAGATGATTACCTATTCTGTGTATTACTTTACTCTTGAGAACACACCTCTTAAAAAAGTAGGGGTAATTTTAAAGTAGAAAATTGGTGTAAGTTGTTCTCTATTTGATTAATACTTTTCTCACATAAACAGCTCTAACTGGATCCATGCATAGCATTCCACTGTTAGCAGAAAAGGAGGAAAGTTTCATTTTTCTGCTGAATCCAGTATACACTTTACAAACAAAATGCATTAGAAGGCCACTGCATGACCCTAGGAAGTAGCACAGTTGCCCACCGCTTTACCATCTTGAGGCCCTGAGAATAAAACTTCACTTCCTTCAATGTTTTTTATGCATAGCTAGCCTATGCAGGGTATTTCCCAAGATATTAGCTCCCCAGAAATCCCTGTATGAAATGGTTACTAAAATAACAGTACTACAATTCTGAAAGTTAATACAATTCACGTCTCCCAGTCTTTGGAAATACTTCAGGCTTCTGTTAGGTGAAGGAAAGAAAGCTGAGCAGCTGGATTTTTTTAGCAGATGAGCTCTCTAATCCCTGTCCAATTTCTGCACTTCTCATTCTCAGCTTTGTAGTTAATTTATTTATTTCAGCTGCACGGACACAATACCGGACAACCCTGCTCCATCCACTGCCAGCCTTCTTACCAACTAAAAGCTATTCCAACAGAAACAATTCAGCTATGATGATGCTGTTTTGCATGGAATTTAGTACCTTCAAAAGTGTGCCTCCCGTTACCAAACTCAACAGGTTCAATCACCATTTTATGAAATAAACATCTGATAAAAGCTGTACCTTAAAGTGCCTTCTGATGGGTCCTGCATTTTCAAGGTGTCCTCTAATGCGTCTGTGAGGGTAAGTATCAATTGGTTTTGAAGAATAGTAAGAATTCTAGTAGGAAAACAGAGTTATAGCATAAGGTTACTAAATTATTCAAGAAAAAAATATTCAAAAAATGTTCAGGTCATACTACTCAGGAACTTCCTAAACTAGAGGTTTTAAATTAAAAACAACAAAAAAAGGTGGGGAGTGGGAGGGGAATACAAAGAGATACTTGTTCTTGTTTTCTACTGCACTCTAGCTATCCTCCTTGTGTCAGAGTACAAGGGTAGATAGACACTTCTCACAATCAAGGTGAGATAGACAATTGTATCTTCAAGGCACAAGTTCTTTTCATGTTTAAGATCAATTCCTAATTATTGAATATCAACATCACAAGTGCTGTATTTTGATATTTGAAGTTTTTGATATTCCTACTTGTTTGCAACAGCCTCCACAGGACTGACCTCATGAAGAGTCATTCCTTCTGTAGGATGCCTTACATTTGTAATGGCCATGCTCCAAAGGCATTATTTCTTACTGCAGCACAGGCCTTCCTAAAAACTGCATTTCTGCAGTTCACTACTAAATACGAAAATGCAATCTTCCTGAATCTTCAGCACGTTTAACAATAACTCATTGTGTATTTCAAACTAACCTCCTTTTTATTTGCAATTACTGTATTACTGTGGGGGCGGTTGGCCTTGTCTGGATGCCATGTGCCCACCAAGCAGCTCTATCATTCCCCTCCCTCAGCAGGGAAGGAAGGGAGAAGATAAAATTTAAAAAACCACAAGTGAAGAAAAAGGCAGTTCAATAAAGCAAAAGCAAAGACTGCAAGCAGAAGCAAAGGGAAACAAAAGATTTATTCTCTCCCTCCCACCAGCAGGCAATGTCCAGTCATTGCCCAGGAAGCAGAGTTTCAGTACCCACAGTGGTTGCTCCGGAAGACAAACGTCATAACAGCCAATTCCCTCCCCACACATCCTTCCTTTCTCTTAGCTTTCACTGCTGAGCACACGTGATATTGGTTGGTTTGGGTCAACTGCCCTGGCTCTGTTCCCTCCCAAGATCTTGCCCACCACTAGCCTACAGTGTTGGGGGGAATGTGGGAGAGGTACCCGTGTTGCTGTGGAGCACTGCCCAGCAGGAACCAAAACACTTGCGTGATACCAACACCTTTCTGGCTACCAGTGCAAACTACAGCACTGTGAGGGCTGCTGTGAGGAAAATTAACTCCATCTCAGCTAGACCCCATACAATTACTTAATAAACAATCACTATTTGCTTTGGTAGACTTTAATCTTAGTCTTGATTAAATAATATTTTTTTACCATTAAAAACTCGCATTCCCTTACACTGAAAGAGGCATTGTTGTAGCTGCAAGGCAGCTACATTTCAGAATTGACTACATAAAAACTACTTTTGATGGTCCTCAGAAAAGTTTCATGGTATTCTGGAACCCTGCCCATAGGGTATTAGTTACAGTGTATAAAGAATGACAATTTAGGTTAGTTTCCTCTGTATTTTGAAGCCATCAAAAAAAAATTGTTTGGAAGTATACTACACACATTAATAAAGCTTTTCTGGTCACACCAGTTCCCCATGTTAGACAAGCACAAACAACTGGAAATTACTACACTTATTTAGAAAGAATTTTCCAAAAGAGAGAAGTTTATTTCTACTGAACCTAATACACCTGTCTTGCCCACGTCACTATTAAAGTAGACCACAGAAAGATAACCTAAGAAAGAATAATTGTGCAAAACTAGGTTTCATAAATGCAGTATCAACAAATATAAGATATTCCATTAACATTCCATCCTCAGGAAAATTATTTCAGAGAGTTCTCATTATGTGATTTGCTCTCATTTTTATTTAAAATAAGTGCTTTCCAGAACTTTTATCATAATGAGGAGAAACACTATGTTTCAGTAACAATACCACCTACACAAGATTCAGACCTTCGCTTCCAACTTCAGATTACCTGCTCACTAACACGGCTTTCTATTTTACCATTTAAGTATTACACCATTAAGTTGAAGAAATGTGATACTAGACACAAATTTCTTTTAAAGCAAGAAAAGTAGTGGTAGCAAAATGGTTTTAGTCTCTGCTTCAACAAATACCTGAGGAAGTACTGAGGAAGCAACAGAACTGGGAAATTACGAGTAGTTTTACTGTTGAGCACAGATGGAACATAATAAAGCCTCACTTGAAATTGAAAAGGGCAAGACATCACAGATTGTTAAATTTCCATCAGCACAGACAATTCAGCAAAAAAATGAATTATACATCAACAGTGCAGAAGCTACTATTTCTATATTTAGACTTACCAGATGAGGTCTCCCAATGAATTTCCTGAAAGGTGGCTTAAAGAACCTCACAGGCTTTTGGAAGCCATCAAGTTGAGAGGTTTGTAACTTGGAAAGGCTGCAGCTTTGCTGGTTCCTGATGCATATGTGAGAGAAAAAGAAAGGGAATAATCAATATCTAAAGCCATGGTATGTCAACACCCTGTATTTTAAATTAGCTTTTTCTAGCAACTGTATCACAGGTGCAAAGTGTGAGTTTAAGCAAATTTTTTTCTGAGACATTCAACAAATTACTACTTAAAGCTTAAATTCCACAGAATTATATAGCAATCCGTATTCCCTTATGCAATGACAAACTAGCAGAGATGCTCTGCTTCCTGAAATGCTGGCTATGGAAATCAGGTTTCCCAGCGGGTCACTGCTGCCCTCCGCTGGTGGAAATGCTTTCTGCACTTCAGCACCTTCACAACTCCTATTGTAAAGCTATACAGAATTAGCCATTTCATGACATCCCCAATCCAACAGAAGGTCAGATAAATAGCTACATACTCCAGTTTCATGCTCAGCAAGCAGCTTATTCTGGATTTGGACTTTTGCTTGCTTGTTTTTATGGGTTTTGGTTGTTTTGTGGGGTTTTTTTACCAAGCATATCACCAGTACAGATGCATCCATAAACATCTAAATGAAAAGTAACCACCAGAAGTCAAAATTTATATTTTACGAAATGCACAAAACCAGTTTTCATAGTTGAAAAATAAATTACTATGGAAAAAAATCGAGGCACACTGCACAAGCTCACAGGCATTGTCAGTATCTCATGTGAACTATTAAAACCTCTCAAGCTCAGGAAAATTCTATGAAAGGTTCATGCCAGTTCTGCCCTCAGCCCACACTACCCTGACAGTGTAACCCTCCTCACTCCAAACTCCGTAAGAGCCACATTTAGTAGGGAAATCTGTATTTTCCACTTTGAGCACATACACACAAGATAAGCAGGACAGTAAGCGTGGAAGTGGCAAAAAAAAAAAAAAAAAAAAAAAAAAAAGGTTTTCCCAGAAAATTAGGTCAACTATACACTAAAGACATAGCCCCAGGTGCATAAAAGACTATATGAAAACAAGTCCAGGGATTTTTCCTTCACTTGTTAACAACTTCTTTTGTTTGAAGAATCTCAAATATAAGAAATTCTTCTGCAGCTTCACAAAGGAGTTTTCCCAAATGTGTGTATAGACATTAGTTGCCATTTTAGACTGCGCTTAAAATGAACAAAGCGCAGCATATTAAGGGCAATCTGCAAGTCATGACTACAGTGTGGATACATTTCATTACACTGTGGCAATGCTTTAATCAACATTTCTGCTAACACAAACAAGTCCCTCTCCCTAATCAAGGGATCTCACAACATCAAAAGTGAAACAGGATGACTGAGGTTAGCAAACACCTCTGGGGCAAACACCCTTAACAAACCTGTTGGGGGAAATTCATAGCAGTAGAACGCTATTCCAAAATTCTAACATTTCAAGTTCTCCAAGAATCAGAACAATTCCAGTTATTTGTTGATATTCCACATTTCATTACCAACCACCAGAGTAACACAATAATTTATTCATCCTAGAATGCTTTTATGAAACTACAAAATATGAGGAGAATGTTGCTATATGGCATATCAAGGAGCTTAAAAATAGTTAAGCATCATTAATTTCCTCCCTTCTTCCCATTCAGTGCTACAGTTTGAGCTTGCTTTTAATTTTTTCTCACTGCATTCTAGTATCTTTCAAGGTAGCACTTCATTACAGGGTAGTTTGCAATGTATGTCAGTTGAGTTTCAGTCTCAGTCAAAATTTCTAAGGCCAAACTACAGAAAACAATCACAACAAGTGCGAACATAACTGTGGAAGGGTCCAAAAATGAACACATATGGGAACTATAGGCTTGAGTCAACAAAATTATTTGCTCATTACCTTGGAGTTACACCATCTACGTGAAACACTCTCTCATCTTCATTCTTCAATCTCTCTTTTCTTCTCCTTTCTATGTCATACCGTAGATCATTTGGATCTTCTAACACTCTCACAATGTTCTAGTTAAAAGGAAGGGTTGAAGCCAAGTTATCTGGTTAGAACTAAACACTGGCCTGGTTCTGTCCCTCGGGGGCAGCCTGTGCACAACCTTGTTAACACAGTTCAACTGTCTGCACATAGGATGGATCCATGGCAGCCCAAGGATCCAAAGTCTAAAACAATAACAAGTAGTCCTAAACAATCACCCTTTCCCACGTCATTTGCCTTTTTACAAGTTTCCAAACAACAGTGAACAGAGCACTGGAATTCTGCGCGGAGTTTCCAAGGCATAAATATTCACATAAATTTCAGTAAATCTTAAGAAGTTCTACTCTTAATTAAGTTGAATCTCCACACACTTGTACTACAGAAAAGAAATAGTAACTAAATCATAGTAAGCACAGTTTGAAAGGGGAAGACAGAAAATCTTATGACCCCAGATGAAAGCATAGGATAAAACAGCATTCTGAGGAACTATGTGGATGTCAGGTCATTCTAACATTAGGGTAGAGGAAACATTCAGGCTTTTTGTAATCTCAGAGGGAAAGCAAGAACCATGTCAGTCACAGACTTAGTATTTACACTATTTGAAATCAGGCAGGGGTCCAAGCTGCAGGAATAACACTCCAGCTACTCTGGAGAACACATCTGCATTTTACTCATCAGTGAACAGTCTACTTGCACCACTGTGACATCTGTAAACATGTCCAGGTGTATAATTTTTCTCAAAATACTCAACTACCGGCGGTGTTCAAAGCATATAAAAATTACGCACCAATATCTCAAGGGGAAACCGTTTACATCTATAACATTTTTACTTACTATTTGTCAAAGGAGTTAAGTAATCAAGATACCTGGGGAGATTCTGATGGCACAGTTCGTTTGTTCTGAAGTTCTGCTAGAGACATGTCAATCCTCCTAGAACACACAAATATTACATAAAGACAAGTGCCATCACTATAAAAGCAAAAGCATTATTGACCAACTACAGAATGCTTGAAAGACTATGGGCAAGTAGGTCAGTCAGTGAACAGAAACACTTCACATTGTGTAAAGTCTGCTGAAGATTAATTACCTTAATGTAAATAAAGACAAAAAGTTTAACAATTACCTGTGAATTTCGGGATCCAAATGTACTTTAACTTCATTTGTATTTACACTTGGTTTATCCTGAATTTTTGAGAACCGTTCATGTAAAGTTATGTCAGAAGATGTAAAATAATTTGCTGTGAAGAGAGATTAAATAAAGACTTATTTGTTGTATTTTAAATGCACAGTGGGAAAATCTGTCTTTCAAAAGATGAACTCTTAAGGATACCACAATAACTTTACTGAAATGAAATTTGAAACTAATTCCACTTTCAGTTTAACGTTCACAAATGAAAGATTAGGCCAGGCCAACTTAGACATCCTTCTTATTAAATAAAATTAAACTCAATGGGAAGTTAACTAATCATCAGCTCTACCATGGTAGTACTCAAATTACCAGAATCTACAAAGTTCAAAATAAAACATGATGTAGCAGTCTAAACACTAATCTGAAAAATTAAAGGAACTATATTTAACTAGAAAACTGTGACTACAACCAAACTACTTTTTCCCCCTCTCATTTCCTAAACAAGCAGGTTATTCTCACATACTAGCATAAAACAGTTTAAACCTTAACACTCCCCAAAAATGCCACCATTATGGCCTGAGACCTTCTTACAGTCATTTTCCATGAAGCCACTTTAACTCCTCGACCTACATTTTCCTTAAAAAACAGAATGAAGCCAAAATACAAATGAAGCCAAAGGCAAATGCCTGAGACTTACAAGGAAATCATATCCAAACCATTAGATCTGGGTTTAGTAATCCTATATACATAAACATATACATATACTCCAAATATTACAGCCACCTTTAACTTGATGAATAATTGTGATTATTTCCTGAGTAAATTCTTTTGATGGGTCGTTTTCAACATTTTGTGTTAGAGATTCCATGTGCTCAAACACTGGATGAAAATTCTCATTTTTTCTGCCAACAGCAACCAGATCATGGGATATCTGTCTCTCTGTAGTATGACTGGAAGCAGTCCTAGAACAAAAATTTATAGTGAATTATTTTAAAGTTAGTATCTACATCTGAAAACCAGAAATAGACAAGTAGAACAAAACAACCAATTAAGAAGCTCATTTCAGGAGTAAATGGGATGAAAATCAAAAACTCGTAGGGCCATAAGGAAGAAAATCTTTAATAAAATACAAAAATACAACTTCCCTCTTTGGAATCTTTGTTTCCCTGAACTATGCAATACAAAATTTGTGAATTTTAAGCTTAATTCAACTAGATAATCAAATACAGGCAAATGAAGATCCTGATATACCTCCTTAGTGTAATTGTGGAAGGCAATTGTGCCTGTCTTTGTTTAGGGAGCTACCAAGAACAGTTTCAAGAACTGTTTTCAAGAACAGTTCAGAGACAGAAAAAAAAAAATCTCACATCTTTGGGAATTGAATCATCACCTGAGACTGGTGAAACTGCAGTGAAACTGCTCCAGTAGCAGTGTGTGAATTTAAGAACGTGTTTAGCATCTTTTTGTAAATTTTTACTCATTCTAAATGAGTTTACACCCCAAATGGTTGCACTGCTGCTTAAACATTATTTTGACAAGAAAGCCAACACTTCAGAAATCCCGCTGTTCTTGTTGCAAGGAAACTGCCTATCATTCTGAAAGATAAATTGAGGACTCAGAGTCCATGTAAAAGCTTTTATGATAAAGACTGTTTATTGTGCATCATGCAAAATGATTATGTGCCTGCCCACCCTACATTAGAAGCATACAAGACTAGAATTTCATACAGAAATCATATCAGAAATAGCCTCTAGCAAGTGCCAGAAATCATCTATTTGCCCCCCGCCCAGAAACTGGCAATAAATGCATTCACGAGGGAAACCAAACAGCCTCAGTTGTAGATGATTTGAATTATCTACCTGCTCCCCAGGTTTATAAAGAAATTATTCCTCTTGGCTCAGTCATTTCAAGTCAGGTGTTTCTTAAATGCCTGAATATTCCCAGTCATCAGCCTCTGTAAAACTGGTGTTCTTATCTTTAAAAAATAAAATATTTAGCCCTCTTGGCTGCAGAAGCAAACCTTCCACACATGAAAGTAGCTTCAATCAGTGTAGTATTTAGTCTGCACACAATTACCACGTCCAATGTGCATGACCTTCAAAAACAGCAGCAAGACACTACTAGATACAGGAATCATCCTGTATCTAGTAAGATACAAGAAAACACACGTTGTGCAAGAAAACACAACGATTTTCCTTATATTATCATTCAGGAAGTTAAATGCTTGTCCTGGCCTGAGGGTGGGAGTGGGCACTGCTTCATTTCCCTTTCCTCAGTCTTTAATATTAGCCCTTTATGTGCAGTAACTCATCTTTGTAACTCTCCACTGTATTGCATATTTCTGAAATAGTAGGGAAAAAATTGATAGAGATGTTTTATTTGGGACAAGAGGCAAAATACCTTTAAAATGAAGGCTGATCATTTCGGAGAAAGGTAACCTCTTCCAGAAACAATTACTACTAATATAAGACATTCTGGACTGCAATAGCAAGGCAACAAACCAGAAAAAAAATGCAAAAATCTAACAAAAATCAAGCTGCTTACTATCTACTACATACACATCATCTAAAGTTTCACAGTATTACCACTTTTCTTCCATTTCAGCTAGCATTGGGAATGCCAAATGCAACCACAAGTACTACACAGAAGACAGACTCTACTGCTTTTCAGTTCTGATGCCTCAACAGGTTGCCACTTTTTTTTATAAAAACAACTGACAACTCAGGGATCTCTCATTTTTGACAGCTTTACTGAACTTGAGATCTTGAACATCTGAATATGTGCTTGAGATTTATGCAATTTAAAGATCATCTGTTTTTCAGAAAAAATAAGGGATGACTCAGTCAAAAAAATGCCATCATATTTCAGAAAAAACCACAGGACTAGGCTCTTCTGCTTTTGGCATTTTGTTTCTTTGGGGTTTTGTATTGTTTTTAAATAAAATTAACATATTTACTTATCATAAACAACTTTTAATTACGAGTTTCTATCAGGCATATTTGCTCTTGCCACTTCCAATATGTCCATGAAATGAACTAGGGAATTTTTGTTATTTGTTCTTTGTTTGTCGGCTGGTTTTATTTGTTTTGTTATTTTAATAGAGGCTTAATAGGTAACTTTCCAGTCTGGGCATGCTAACATTTTAAAAGAAATAAAACTAAAAAGATACAGAGAGAGTTTGTCCTGGTTACCTCTTAAAGAAACCATGCTCTCCTCCAATATCCATAAACTGAAAGGAGACAGGAAGAAAGAAGGTGAGGGGAAACCAATACCTGTACTTGGTCACCATTTTGTTCAGATCCACTTTGATTGTGAGATGTTCTCTCATAGAGCTGGCATCTGACATTTTCACATCTGAAACAGTATGACTTGAATCACGCTGGCTATTGGAGGAATCTACGTTTTTCCTGAATTCCCCGTCTTTCCTTACTCTTTCATTTGGTTTGTTTTTAAAAGATCTCGGCTCAACATCCATTTTGGACGAGTTAACACAAGCATTGCAGCCCTTCTTTGAACTATATTTAACAGGTAGTTCACCGTGTCCCTCTTCAGTCCGCCTCGCTCTTCCACCACTAAAGTAATCTAACTCTTTGCTATTCTGGGCACCCTTAGAAGAACCGTGCTTCTGGTCTTCCTGCTTCGTGTACTTCTGAGCTCTATCGTCTGGAAAAGGCTTGTCCCCATCCGGGTGCCTGCGCCGTTTGTGACTGTACTCATAGGCTATCTTGGCGACAGAACCCCCCATGTACTCCCTTTCAGCCGACCGGTGGGACTGGGCACCCGGGTATCTTTGCTCCTCCTTTTCTTCATAGGGTGGAAAAGAACGTTCTTGCTTCCACTTGGAATTTCTTGCTACTTCTCCACCGTCATACCTCTCCATTTCCTTAGCCCTTTTAGACGTGTGCCCATATTCTCTGTAATCGTGATCTTCAGGATACCTGTGTTGACATAAAGCAATTTACACTTGCACTAGAGAAGAAAGTGAGAACTTATACGTGCAGAATGTTGGACAGCAGAATGCGTGGCAAGTTAACCCAAAATCCCTCGCGCCAAGGTACAGATGTGCAGGGGCTCTTAAGAGGGAAATATTATCCTCTCATACTACAGCCAGCAATACGATTTACTTAAAAGACAAATACTTCACTACTACCAGTCGCCCATAATTAAACTACAAAGTGGCCAACGTGTTTCAAGATGGATATCTTCAACTATAATGAAAACAGACTTTCACTTGAGGCTTTACACCACAATACCCAGGGTTTAATTATTTTATTCCTATACCTCTTCTGTAAAGAGCTCCTTGCCGTAAATTCATCAGAAACTCTTCTGGGTGACTGACCATACTTCTCTTCATGTAACCTCTGGTGCCTCAAGTCATCTTCATGCCATTTTCTTTCAAGTTTACATGAAGTCCCTAATGGTCTATGAAAAGGTTTCATTCCTTTTTCATTTCCAGTGACTTTGTAGTGATCAAACGTGTATCTGTCCTCCATTTTGTGCTGATAAAACGGACGATCATGGTCTTTATAAGGTATTTCGGAATATTTTGGTGGTAACTGGCATCTCCTGTTGCTTTCAGTTCTTTCAGATGAATGTGTTCTGTAGGGCTTATGACTGTAAGCATCTTCTATGGGAATTCTTTTCAGGTTTGGTGAAGGTGACCTACGTTCGTATATTCTCTGGTGGTTATTTCCATGAGGTGCAAACCTGGAATTGCTTTGTCCATATTTTTCATCTTCTGTTCTCCAAGGCATAGGCTTCTTTGGGTCCTTACGAAAGTTTTTATATTCACAGTCATAATTAATATGAGCATGCCTTTGCCTATGGTGCTCTGGACTCCTAAAAGCTGGAGATAAGGACCTAGAGCAAAAATAAAATCCACTTTGAGTAGTCCCATAAAATTGAGTCATCTTCTTAATGAGAACATGCATTGCCTAAAGAAGTAGAGTTTAGTACACAATTTTAATCAACTTGTAAAAAAATTAAAACCAAAGTATTCCAAGTGACATTTCCTAGCTAGAATATCAAGCTTACTTTTACTCTGTTGGAAGTTCTTTTAGTAAAAATACCCACTCAAACTAGTAGTAAGTCGATAATTTTTGCCTCTTCAAAGTTTTTTTTATTTAAAACTAAAATTAACTTCATATATATGAAGTTTTCACTAGATTGAAAACAAGTGTTATACATATTTTCACACTTCTCAAGCATCCCCTATCTTTTTCAGTGTCAAGTGAAAAAAGGGGAAAGAGAAACAAAAAAAATTGAAAAATGGGGGAAAAAAGCCTTCTCAAGTTTCCTTTCCAAGCCAAACCAACCCCCAAAACTGACTGAAAACATAAAATATACTATTTAAAATGCCATACAGGTAGTTTTTTTCCTGCAGAAAAGACCAAGCTTGAAAAAAAATGATTTTGGCTTTTTGTATAATGGTATGTACACATTCACACATGTATACGTATGCACTTCCACACTGTCTGCAGCTTTTGCTGTTAAAGATTCAATTGCATCACTCTGCTTTGCATTTTGACCTACACTTACAAAACAGAGGCCAACCTGTTAAAAGAGTTTGTAGCCAAAATCTTCTTAAATAAAGAAAAAGCAGCACAAGGCACTAGCAAGAACCACAAAGTAACCCCAGACGTAACAGCTCTGCTTGTACTCAAGGATTCACTGCACACTCAACACATTCTTCAATAAAAACACCAAAAAATTTTAAGTTGAAAAAAATTCAAGGAAGTCACGTCCTTTGTAAACGTATTGCAAATGTACTATTTGGCAGAACTATTTGCTCCATTTCTGCAAATGAGTCCAGACTCAGAAACACAGATCTTCCTAAAAACATAATGGCTGACTTCCAACAGCACCCGTACTGCGGCCGCCGTCCCATGTTGGTCTGGTTATGGCTTGCATTTTAATGAGAGCTGGGGCATTCCTCCCTGCCCTTACTCAAAGGGCATATTCACAACTATCAATCCGGTATGGACATGGATAGGATTTCTCTTTTTTAAAAAAAAAAAAAAGACAAAAAACCCACACATTTTTTTTGTTATCCAAACTCTCTTGGTCTTGTTTGTCACAACTTAGTCTGTTCCTAAAACCAGCGGAAAAGCAGTTTTGAGCTCTCAAAAGCTTAAAATTGTATTCTAGCCTCCTAGTTCTAGCACCTTGAATTTGCACTGCAAGCCTTAAAAAAATAACAGCATGAACTAAGCTGTATGTTATTCTGGTGACAAACACCAATGACACATAGTGCTAGGCTAATGTCCAAGGAGAAAGGCACTGACTCCCATGTTTCCAGTTTCTGTTATGCTGCAAGGCATGTCTGACTATGCTAAAGATCAGTTTGCAGATGAGCCCTCAAGCCTCAGAAAGTCCAAGGTGTCCGAACTAAGAAGTTAAAAAAAGACCCAAAACAACCTAGGGTTTTTTTTTTTTACAGTTCTTCCCTGTAAAGCAAGAGCAAGTTACAGACATTTAAATGCACAAGGTGGTGCTTGAGTAAAAAGAAATAGTTTGATGCTTCGATTTCATGCTTAAGGTTGCTCTAAATACCAGACCATGAAAGGTGAACAAGGCTCTTGGCAGACTGCAAAAACTTAACACCTCCAACTTAAAAAAACAAATCATCATAAAATTGTGAGCTGGGAAAAAATTGCGGGTGGTATTCAGCTTGGAAAACAAGTTACAATTTACAAAATACACTTTACAAACTGCAATTCTGCATGTAATTTTCAAGTCCTAATTATACAACCTTACAGAGAGCTGCATTTCAGAACACAAGTTACAGATACTTACCTTGGTTTCCATCGTGGTGATCTTGATCTAGATCTTGTCATCTTCTCTCACGTGTTTATGAGTTTCTTGAAGCTGTAAAAATGATATAATTTATGAGTCTGATTACAAATTGCAATAGGAACAGTTGTTTTTAACAAGTGTAGTATCAGTTGCTTCAAAGTTGAGGTGAGGCATATTTTTAGAATATTTTACTTAGAAAGTAAACCTCGAATACCCATTTTAAGATAAGTAACTTTTTCATCTTAATTGCTTATCTTAGAACACAGCTTTTTTATACAGGTATCTAAATATTGGATCATTGCTCCTTTTTTTTTTCCTCCATTTTGTAATGCTGTCTATTTTCCCTGCCTTTAAGCACTAATAAACTCACAAGCAAGCTGCAGCAACAGAAAAAAATGTTGTAGTTGTTAGCATGTGTTGCATGCTGTAGATAATAGAGAAGAAACAGCTTTGAAAAATGAAGTTTATGGGGAAAAAAAAGTTCTTGCATCAAGTTATATTCTGAATTTCGTATATACTGAACTTACAATTTGTAATATACCACCAATATTTTTACTTGGTTACAGACCTTGTAAGCTTTAACTGCTCCATCAAAACTTCATTGCTAGACCATCACATACCTTCACCCAAATCAAACCAGATACAAAAGATCTCTTCTCATTTCTACACTTCACCTGCTAATGACCTGCTACCTGGACACACATTTAACTATACAATAGATGCACTGTGACAAAGTACTGCTCCTGACTCCTGAAAGTAGCACTAGGCATCTCTTCCCATAACAGCTACAGAGGAATGAGAAAAATATCAGTGCAATCTACCCTCTTTGCTCTTCTTTGCAAAAAGATACTACGAACTTGGAAAGTGTATACAAACTCACCAGTAACATGACTGGCAAATAGGAATGAAATGATTAGTCATTATTTAGCAAACACAGAGGATTAAACCAGAGTGAAATTATTGCATAACTGGTTAAAAACTGAAATTTGGCCCACATACCCATGCCTACAGGTTCTAATTGCCACAAGATGCTGTAAAGGCCAGAAATATAAATAGATACAAAAGCAGGTCCACAAACAGCTCTAAAATTAACAAACAACCAATCACTTCAAACTGAAAGAATACGCCCAGGTCAATGTACTCTATATGTGCTCTGGAATTTTCTGTAGTTATTTGCTCAGACACTCATGGAGACAGAAAACTAGTCTGAGCTGGCCAAATATGGCCTTTTCAATACTCCGAGCGCTCGAATAATTTCTTTAACTAGATCTTTTATCTGAAGAACAGAAATTGAAAGGGGAGAAAAACCAGCAAGTTTTAAGGCACTAGCTCAAGTAGTTTGCATCCACATGCCTGACCCAGTGCCTCATCCCCACCGCCCCAAATCCCACTAGCTGGTCAAAAAAAGTATCACTCCTCGCTATATTTGATTTTTTTGGTATGAACAGCTCGTGGCTGAAACAGTAGTACCTTAAGAGAAGAATGTACAGCATACTTCTGATGGCTACCCCACAGGAGGACGGTAGACAAGCCATCTCCTATATCTCAGAGTGATTCTAGAAAACTGTTCATTAAGTTGCACAATAACCTAACCAGACATTTATCTGCAAGACACAGCAATAGCTTAGTTCTGGAGAAAAACCTCTTGAATTCATTTTTTTAAAATCCCCAAACTCTCCTGCTCACCACGAGGGTATTTGCTCCACAACGAATTTTTCCATGTGACAAAGCACAAAGTTGTAAGTGTTGCAAGAGATAGCGAAGCAAAACCATCCAAACCCAAAACACCCCAAGGCCAAAATACAATATTTGTTCCCTGAACTCTCAAATATGAAGTTATCACTGCCTCTTATATCCTTAAGGCTGAGAACTGCATAGCATGAATTAACTTCAGGTCCTTTGCTTACTTGCACATCATGCTACCCAAAGTTAGCTATGATGCTCCAATTCCAGTATTCATTAAATATTATTTTTCAAAGAAAAGTAATCTTGTGACCAAAATACTTGCCTACTTTTCACCCATAAAAAAACACCTTACAAAACAGCATAGGATTTCAGAAACAAAAAGCCCACATTCCCTGGCTAACATGTTTCAAAGTGTGGTGTATGTCCTGCAAGCTTCAGAGATTCACTGCTACTCTCTCTTCTGGTAAGCTTTTAAAAGTGACAGTATTTTACGTGTTGATCAAATTCTTTCTTTACGTCTTTCCTTCAGTTCTGAACTTTATTTTTCATTTTCAAGTGATTATGTGAACAGCAAAAAGACAAAAGCACCATTAAACCCCACCCAACCACAGGTACAGAACTTGATCTGCCAGACTGATCAAGGTAGAAACTGAACATACATAACGAGCAATTCCTTACTCTTTCGAGACTGGCTAAACAATTGTACCAAAAAGCGTGAGAAGAACTGTGACAGCATGTCCTAGATCTTGCCTTAGGATAAGGAGGACTGCTGTAATTTTCAGTAAAGACACTCCTTTTGTTGAGCGGAAAAAAGTGTTCATTTGTTTCAATGCACCTCCTCAAAAATGACCCATGCAGTATGATTTCCTCACAGAGGAATGCACCACAAGAACACAGTAGACACTCAACCCCAATCAAGACTCTTAGTGTAACTCCAGAACTACAAATTAACCTATACAGAATTTGTAAACCCAATGTTAAGCCCAGGTTTAAATCACCTCAACTAGACCAGTAATATGGCTCCATCCCAAACCCAAGGTTTTTGTAGGATGGTGTCGGATAGCAAGCGGATCTATAGTAGAATTACTTGAATCAAGTGAAGGCCTTAGAGTTTCTGAGTCAGCATTTAGGTGCTTCTGAAAAGCCAGGTGATGCTGGAGCACAGGTGCCAGGACCTGGCTGCTCTGGGCTCTGAATTTCTCCAAGACCTCCTGTTGTACTTTTGAGATGCTGTCACTATGAAAACATGAAGAACTAAGAAGGATTCCTAGGTTCCTAGTCCTGCTTCTGTTTGTTGTGTTACAACAATAAGTGACTCATTGGAGCAGTTATCAGTACCTGTGCTTAGATAGTTTTTAAATATTAATGAAAATTCCACCTTTTATTTTCTTTCCCTTGACTTTTGGAATTGAAATCAGACAACTTCCCTCTCAGGAGAAATGGCCTCAAGCCTGCTTCCAGCACTCCTTTGATTCTACCCTTGAGAGATCAGTGTTTTGACAAGTACAAAATTCTTGTAGTATCTATCTACTACAAACCTGAAAGGAGTATCTTGAGACAAGTAACTCAAAACCAACCAGAAACTGTACGGGATGTGCAAACTTAAACACATGTTCTTTTAGAAAGGCTATAAATTTTTAACAACTTGCTCTCCTGAACAGCACAATCTTCAACCTCCTTGACTTTCTCCAGCAGAAACACATGAAATCACAAACAACTAAAGGACTGCAGTCCTAGACAGAGGGGAACTGGAGCTCTTCCTAATGTAAAGAGCCCCAAATCAGCAAGCTCCTAACAGCTAAAACCCCAAAGGTACAGCACAGACTGAGCAAAAGCAGTTAACTCTCCTGTAAA
Organism: Dendrocincla fuliginosa; assembly: GCA_035047845.1. NCBI lineage: Eukaryota > Metazoa > Chordata > Aves > Passeriformes > Dendrocolaptidae > Dendrocincla > Dendrocincla fuliginosa. The sequence goes on from JAWWMO010000001.1 coordinate 103,266,300, forward strand.
CTTGTAGACTTATAAATGTGTGGACTGCTTTGCATATCTTTTGGTGCCTTCCATTATCTAGAACAGATCATGGAAGAAACCCTATTTAGGACACACAGAGGGTAGATCAACACTAACAGTGCTCATCACCAGGGAGCTGCTCTTCAATGCCATTTCACAACAGTAAAGGGAGATGTTATTCCTCATCCCTTTGCGAAGGATGGCCCATCCACCGCTGCCTTGCAAGCCTTTTAGAGAAGGATAAGCAAGTTTCTTAGGCTGGGTCCCACAGCTGACAGGAAGACAGACATTGACTTGCAGCAAAAACTACCCACCTCACTATTCTCTCACTTTGCCCAAATAGATAAGGAGCAGCTCCAAGCTTTCCATTGACAGTCTTCTAGACGGGAATCAATCAGAAGCTGCAAGGGACACGCCAAAGTCTGTGTTGCTGCCGCATCTGTCAAGAAAGAAAAAACAGGAATTGAGACTCTCAATACCAGGATAACGAAGTATTTGACAGAAATACAGTCAAATTAAAACCCCAGCTACAGTCCAGATCTTACAAAAAAAAAAAAAAGAAAAAGAAAGATCTTGAAGTCTGCAATACAGAAAGCCATTTACACCATCATTAAGTGAAAAGTATAGAATTGGCAACTTCTCTAGCAGGTAGGTTATAACAGCTGATCCAAAGGCTGTCCCATGCAGTGCCCACCCCAGACACTGTTCAAGTAGAACACAACCCTGGTGTGTTCTTGCCTATTCACGTTCCAGGCAAACCATGTAGTTCACAACCACAAAAGCCCAGGAAAGAGTGTTAAACCAGAGAAATATCTCCCAGTAAACCAGTCTCAGTGTTTCTCAACCTGCAACAGGACTCCTATAGTCAATGCTTCCTAGACTGGCTTCAGTACCATCACCACAGGCAGATGTTTCCAGTGCTGTGCTCAGCCGTGCATACACCCATTTCTCCATGAACTTTCTACTAAACACCTTTGACCTCAAAACCACAGCTCCCAAATGGCACCTGCACCCACCAACTCCAACCCTGGAGGGGCTGGAGAAAGGATGCCATGAACTGTGCAGCACAAGCCTGGCCTGTGCTCCAGCATTGTTGCTCCAGCACCAGAGGGGTGCCTGGAGCTGAGTTACAGCTCTGCCAGCACACAGAGGTGACTCCCATTTCAAGGCACATCCCCTCAGGGAAAGACATATGTGACAGGTTTGAAAACTATGAGCCAGAATAGCTGTTTAAGTCAAGGACACACACTCAGCTGGGGCAAATGAAACTCAGCAGAGGGATTTCTAAACCATTCCCTCTTTTAGGCAAGTAACAGATCAATCCAAATGACCGAGATCCAAATTTCCACCCTCAGTTTTCTCATGACTCTCCGATACTCAACAACTGCTCTTTTCAATTACAGGTCCTTTCTCCTGGATTTTTATCACTTTCAGAGCACCTTCTTTATCTCCAAGGTTATGTTTTGAATCTCCACAGTACCTTATAGTAGGTCTGGTAGCATCACCCCCAGGCCACTGCAGTCTCACAGCCTAAATCCTCACCACCAACACCACCAGGGAGATGATTTTTTTTTTCCTTTTTTTATACCATGCTATATTTAACAGATTCCCAGATCTGGTCCACAGCATCTCCCCAGGCAGCTGGGAATGGTGTGCGGCGATGGCAGGAGGCAGCACCACACTCCTGCTGAATGTGTCACAACCCAAGGAGTGTAGTGAGCTCCAACGCCTCAGTTTGTCTGCAAAGAGACTTGGCCTCCCCAGCAGAAGAAGCACCCCTCCAACCTACCAAAACCACATCCACTGTGCCTTTAGAACTTGTCCTCCTGCTCAGCTTTATTGTTTTTCTTTGGCATAAGCTAGGGAAGGCAGGTTTTATACAGGTTGTACCCTAATGCCAAGGACTGTTAACAGACAAGCAGGCCTCACATAAGCGAGGTAACTGCTGTGCAGGTGCAGCATGTGGGAATCACTCTCCTCTGCTTGCTACATAAAATAGATAAGAGATATAAAAATTATTGTTCCCCCTTACATCCAGAGTAGGATCAAGACCTACTACAAAAAGTAGAGGACTAACCGAAGCATAGAGAATTTCTTAATGGACCACTAAACAAATTTTAAGTAATTCCTTGAAATACATATAAAATATTCCCCTGTGTCTGCATATTTGAGCAAAGGAATAAAAATAACTGAGTAAATGTACTGAGCATGTAACTTTTCAGTGTGTTCTCCTTTAAAACCAACCCATTTAATGACACTAATTAGTAGGCGATGCCTCACCTTTGCAGAGAAGCAGATTACAATGCTGACTCGGAAAGACTGAGCAGGATAAATCTATTTCACATAATAAATGAAGTATTTAACTCTCAAATAAACTTTTTTTTCTTTACACAAAGAAAGCACAACCCATAAAGATATTAGTGAGCCATTTCTATAATGCATTGAATTAGAAGCCTGTAACACCTGTCCACTACAGAGTATCAAGTGTCAAAACACCATCCCCAGCCACTTCTGCCTACCAGTTTCTAAGGGCACAGCAGGACCGTATCAGAGTCCTAGAGACAAACCACCACAACTTCCTGCCTATTGAAAGCTCTGCAACACATATAAAACCACAATGGGAACCTTTGTTTTTTTTTTTACCTGAGGTCACAAAACCACCAGAAAACCAAAATAAGACCCTTATTTATTCCGAATCGACAATACCACACAGCAGCATTGCCAGAAGGCTGGGAAGCCCAGGCTGCCTTCCCCAGTCACAGCAGAGAAATGCATCCTTGTTGGAAGACTCCCAGCATGTTTCCTCCCTTCCCTGCAGACAGCAAATGCCTGCTGCCACCTGAGAGGAAAAGTAAACCCAACTCCGTGCAACCACATTGCTCACCAGCTTGCTGCAACACCAACTCAACCTCTGCCACCTCCTTGTGAACACCCACAAGCCAAGACTGCACCAAAATCAAGCCCATCTCACCCCAGCGCAGGCGGATGGAGAGTTGGTTTGATCACTCTTACAAAAGCAGTGGCAGAAATACCAGTTATTTTGCTGAAGGCAGATGTGGAGGAGTGCGTGGACACTCAAGACAGACAGCTGTTTATCAGGGTGTGCCTCTAAAGGAAGTTAATTTCAATTCACCTCATCAACACCAATAGTAAGGTTTAAAAAAAAGGGAAAAATCCTCATGGCTTCTGTTTAGTCTTTCAGAGTATAAATACGAAAACAAGGGGAAAGACTTAGTCATCTGTGTTCTCTGCCCCTCTCTGCCCAGCCCTGTGTCAGGTTGCCACAACATGACATCCGTCACCAGACATTCTTCCATGCCTCTTGCACACTTCTTTCCCTCCCTCCCTTCCTGGCATCCTCTTCCATATTCTTCCTCCAGCCATCCACACCCAGCAAGACTTTCATGAAAGATTCACTTTTCCTTGAGGCCCACAAACACTCAAGGTAAGCAGGTAATTAAAATCTCCCAGTAATTTGAGCAGTCTTTGTTTAAAACCCTTGTAACTCAGGAATCTAAACTATATTTACAAGTGACTTGCGGCATTTAAGAATGACAGTAAAAATTAGGGGTTGCTGTCCTGGATGGAGTTGAGCCAAGTGAGTAGACTGCTATCACTGATTCCTCATGAGACATCACTGCACCCTCAGATCTGTATGAATAATTGTGCATAATCAACTAAACCAGCCAAAGATGTATCAAGGAACCCACGGATTTGGCCTAATCCACACTAAGCCATCTTGTTTTGGGTTACCTCAATCCTGAAAATACATTAAGCTGAATCAAAGACGTGCCAAAATTGAGATGGAACTGCTACACGAACCCTGTACCACTTGAAGTCTTTATAACGACTTTAACCGGCGTAAAACCGCCTGTGACAACACATAAATTACCGGGAGCAGGGACTGCCGGTATTTACGCCTTGCTCAGCCCAGAGGTGTCCTTCCAGCGAGCAGCGACCTGGGCCCTGCGGAGCTGCGGGCCCAGAGGGCTCCAGCACAGGCTGTTCTGGCACAGCCCACAGACCCACGGCGACCTGTGGCCACTGCCCCACGCCCTGTGCGGTCCTCCCCAGCCCCGCGGGGGGCTCGGCAGGGCCTGCGGGGGAGGCGCGGCACGGACCCCGCTGCCCCGGGACACCCGGCCCCGGCAGCACCGCAGTGCCCGCATCCCCGCAGCCCTGCAGC
>JAWWMO010000001.1:103271472-103293194 GCA_035047845.1 Dendrocincla fuliginosa
CGGTGGCGGCTCCGGGACCGCCCCGGGACCGCCCCCTCGGGCCGGGGCCACGCAGGGAGACCCCCGGGCCGGGCTGGGACAGCGGCGGTCGCAGGGCCAGCCCCGTCCTGGGGCATCGGGCAGGGCAGCGGCAGGGCGAGGGAGGGGATTGTCCCGCTCTACCCTGCGCGGGGGCCGGCACACCTGCACTGAGTGCTTTTTTGGGCGCTGCAATGTAAAAAAAAGAGATATAAAGCTGTTAGGGAGTGTCCAGTGGAGGGCAGTGAAGGTGGTGAAGGGTCTCGTGGGGAAACCATTTGAGGAGAGGCTGAGGGCACTTGGGTCTGCCCAGCCTGGAGAAGAGGAGGCTGAGGGGAGACCCCATTGCGGTGACACCTTCCTTGTGAGGGGAGGAGGGGGGGCAGGCACTGATCCCTTCTCTGTGCTGGCCAGTGACAGAACCTGAGGGAATGGCCTGAAGCTGCGTCAGGGCAGGTTTGGGCTGGATATTAGAAAAGAATTCTTCACCCAGAGAAGTGGGCACTGAACAGGCTCCCCAGGGCAGTGGTCACAGCACCAAGCCTGACAGAGTTCCTGAAGCGTTTGGACAACACTCAGGCCCAAGGTGTGACTCCTGCGGACAATCCTGTGCAGGGCTAAGAATTAGACTGGATGATGCCCTTCCAGCTGGACCTATTCTGTGATTCCGTGACACTTCCCATTGCCCCTCGGCCCACGGAGTGTCCGCTGGCTCCTGCACAGGGCCAGGGGTGGCGGGAGCAGGGCAGGCCTGGGGCCCCGGGGTTTGCCAGGGAGGCACCATGAGCCCAGCCCTTGTGCCGATCTTGGCTGTGCCACAGCAGATCAGGCAGGAAGGCTGGACCGAAGCCTCCCCGGGGCTGGGTGGGCTCGACTCCACCGCTGAACCCACCACAGGTGGGGTGGCCGTGGCCGCCTGGCCTGGTGCTGTGAGGGTCATGAGGCATCATCGGTGTGCTCTCCAAGGCTCTGTGCAAGTTCCTGGAGTTCCTGTCGGAGCGTACACTGCAGGATGGCAGCACTTTCCTTCCCCAGGAGATGGGATTCATTCCCTCGATTGCCGGTCCTGATAGCCAGCAGGCCCGACAGGTTTGGCGTGAGGGAGCTTTTCCTTCGGGAGCTGTAAACAGCAGGAGCACAGGCTGACACATACTGAAGTCCTTTCAAAATAGAGTATCTTTTTAAGACAGAAAACACCCATAAATAGATTGAAAGATCACACAAAACCACATACAAAAGGAGATATTGATGCTATCTAGATTACATTGGCATACAAGGCTGTTGGTCAAGGATTGTGAACACTACTTTGGTGTATTGTCAGATCAACTCATTAATATAAATTTGATTCAGCTCAGATGCAGGCACACACTTTTGTTTTAGCCCAAGCAAGGAACTGATGTTGAGTTTGCATTTTTACAGTAGCTGCCGGAAGATGGGTGATACCTGATACAGTATCATTACAGGGCATAGGCAGGCGATATCTGATCTGGTGTAAAGTTAGCCAGTCAACTTTTGGGTTTTTTTAAAACAAATTAATTTAAGCCCAAAAAAGAGGCAGAATCAGCACTCTGTTTTTTACAGCCTTGGCATTTTTGATCCAGCTCAGAGCCAAAGTGCTACATTTACTGTGTCATCAACCCATGGCCTATTAGGGTGAAGTTACGTTCACTGGATAGAAAGCAGAGAGGAAGGGTTGCTTACTCTTGGCCTCGTAACTAGTTCTCTCCAAAGCAATGATCTCAGTTTCCTTACATTCCCAATACCAGCAAGGGCTGCTGATTTTGGCTATCCTTTGGACTTTCAGCTGCATACATGTTCCTGCCCTCCATTTATAGGACTGACCTTTTAGCAGAGCATTATCTTCAGCCCTCTGTCTTCTCAACCCTGGCCCTGTTGCTGTAGGTGGGACTGAGGGATCCCTCATCACAGCTATCAGTCTGGTTGCTGTCCTTGTCCACAGGATCCTGCTCGGTTCTTTGTGGACTAGCTCAAACAGAAGGAACCCCTCATGATTTCTGTATAGAATATTTTCCTGCATTCACCAAAACACTTCAAAGTTCTCATAGAAAAAGCATATAGAAGTATAAGATTATTTTTAAATTTAATTGTAGTGTTTTCCCAATTAAAAGGGATTGCAAAAGGTTTACTGAACAGTAGGGCATAGTGAAAAAGATTTGGTTTTATTCCCTTCTTCAGCTGGTGTAGTGGTTTGCCTGATCTCTGCACACAGTGGGGCTACTGCTGCCCTGATACTTGAAGCAAAAACTGGTACAAAGCAGTAAGTACAGATAACCAGCCTCTATGTGCACAGGATAAACTTCTACATTACGTAAATGAAGTTATCTAGTTTCATTATTAACCTATTTTCTTGAAGTTGCCTCAGATGATCTTGATCCAACACACTTTTATTCTGATGGATACTATCCTGATAGATATTAAGTACACAAGGATCTCAGTGGTTGGGACCATGTACTCTAAGAAAACAACAACTTAAGCACACTTTAGAAGTTAATATTCAAATCAGTGCCTGTTAGTAGCTCCACAGCATCATTATTCCCCATCTCCAAATTGTGAAGGCTATTCTATTGCACAAGACTTGGCAATTACTGCTTATTAAGACTAATTATTTTAATCTATTTCCATGTTTTATTTCTAATTATGTGTCATTAGAATAGAGAATCACTTTCATATTCCTTTAATGTTTAATTTAGTAAACACTCCCTTTGGAAAGAGCATGGCTGTGGTTTGCATGCTAAATACTTGGAAATGATGAATGGAAGTTACCTAAAATTCAAAGGCAGGAACTAGCCCTCGACAGCAGACAGATCCTGCACATCTGTTCTTTCAAGGAGGTGTTTCATTTCTGGCATAAAATGTTACTGTTGGCACTGAACTTTGCTAAACTGTATTATGCCAATTGAAAAAAAAAAAAGTGGTAATAAGGCATTTCCTTGATCACTGGCAAGGTCAGGTACAGCAGCAGGGAGAGCGAGGGGAGCCCGAGCTGTGCTGGGGAGCATTGCCTGGGCTCTCGCACGCTGCCAGGGCTGACCATCCCAGCAGCTGCTGTTGAACACCTGCTCTCCACTGAAGTGGACCAGAAAATTTAAAAGCTCTTTGTAGGGAGTGGGTTAGCTTGGTTATCACACACAGTTTGTTTTGGTGTCTGTAGACAGAGCCCGTAGATAGCGATACTTAAAAGGGAAGAAGCATATTGGAAAGAGTCTGACGGAGTCAACACCCTCAAGGGCACCATCCACTATCAAGAACTGCTGTCCAAGGGTAATCATGGTTTTACCAGCCAACCTCGTAGTATCTAAAGGGAAATATTTCTTTTCTACTTCACTATCTTGTTATGCTGCCTGATAAGATTTGCATGGCTTCATTAACTTGAAACTTGGCTTTTGGAGGAGTTTCACATTTATGCTTTCCTCTTCTGCCTCTAACCCACTCCTACCCTGTAGTGCAATCAGGCATTTTTTTTTTTTTATCAAAATACTTTGACCAAACCACAAAGTGTGTCTCCTCTCTTGAAATGAGAGCAAGCTGCCTAATTCTTTGCAGGCACACTACTTATTTGCTTCTTCTAATGATAATAATAATAAAAAAATATTTCTATTGTTCAGTGTAACAAAATTAGCTAAACCTCTAAGTCCCCAGCAAAGGAGTGTCAGTTCTTCTTTTACAGAAAATGAGATATTGGTGTTTAGGTCAATTCCTGAGGTCACTTACCAAAGTAACTTCAAATCTCTAATAACTCATCCAAACAGGGCAAGAATTTGTTACTGAATAAAGCAAAAACCCCAAATTCAGTTTGAGGAGCTTTTAACAGCTTTCTGGGGAACTGTGATATTTTTTCAGTCTAGGCTCAAAGCAACAGATAATGACTCTCTCCTTAACTGAGGAAAGAAGTCCTACATTATTTAGCCTTGAAACTTAAGGAAAGCTGAAAAGTAATTGTTTAATTAAAACTCAAAGGAATGTGAGAGGATGACTGACTGCATGACTTGGCTCTGATAGTATCACCAAATTACTCTTCAAAGAGAGCCTCCAGCGAGCCTGCGTTCTCATGACGTAATGATGCCCGTATGTTTTATTTATAAGGTTATCATGGCTTTCCTGTAACAACTCGTGAAAATGTGCCATTGCTGGGAGGCGTATGGCCGGTGTAAATGGGTAGGATTTTGGCAAAATACCAGTGAAAACAATCTCAGTGTATGAATTAACACCAATGTGTGACATAAATACAGCAACAGGATTTTAAAAAGCAAAGGCTTTGAGCTTGTCACTGAAGAGGCTACAGCAGATGAATTTGAGAAGGGAGACAGAGGCACAAAAAGGCTGCAGTTCTTTGCCTGTGCAAGAGCCAGTTCTTGGAAAGAGGACAGCAGGAGAAGGTGCAGTGAAACAGCAGGATGACAAGTCTGAGGAGAGGTAAAATTTCAAAATGTTCAGCTCAAGACATTGTGGGCATGACTGATCCTCATTTGCCTTAGGGACTTTAGTAGTAAACATGTAGTAATAAATACATGCAAATTATCTTACCATTGTTCAGTGACTGTGACCTTCGCCCATGCATCAGCTCACTTATTTGCTAAATCCACCAGCAGTTTCACTTGCTACTGGACACTTTTTGTCCTAAAACCTAGCACTAGCACAAGAACACCAGCGTAAATTAACCTTGTAAAAATGTAGGTTAGAAATACATTGTTTGCCAAAAGGGAAGAATTCTGACCCAGTCTTCAGCTGGGGAAGTTTCAGCCATGTCTGACCAGAATTATTTCTTGCCCATGCCGGTGGGGCCTCACTGCTGTCCCTGACACACCACGGCATATAGTTGCTCTCCATAGGACTCCTCAGACTTCCCATTGCTCTGCCAGCTGTGGCATGGACAGTCTGAGAAACTGAGAGAACAAACCCATTCCAGCAGGCAACCACAAGAATTTGTATTCTCTTAAATTTGTGTATGTGAGCTGATAAGAGTTTTAAGGAAAAAAAAAAAAAGCAGTGTGACAATTGTTCTTAGATTGAGACCTCCCACCAGGAAACTCAGGAGCAATTCCATAGAATTTACTGATATAAACCCCCACAGCTCTGTATATTTAAGGTGCGAATAATATTTCAGACAATGCTGCCATATGTATTTTAAAAGAGAGAAGTTATTCTGAAACGGGCCATGTGAGTATGTTAATATGGTGTTACAGATACTGTCCTGATCTTGCTTACTGTGCTGCTCACGTACTGAATTTGGTGAGAAAGGCTGTTATTTCAAAGAAAAAAGAAATACTGACAGAGTAATTTCCCTGATTCTGAACATGTCTCACATCCATTCATTTTTTTCTCCAGTCACACAGTTTTATGTTCTTGAGTCCATTCCTGTACCATGCCAATCATCTACAATTGCAATTGACTTCAACTTTTTCCTTTTAGGCAGGGCAAGAAGAGCTAACTGATATTGCAAACCTGCTTGTTTGAGCTATTCACGTAACTATTTTAAAAATAATTAATTCTTAGGGCAAGGACTTAATAGACCACGCAGCACGTTGCTTACCTTTTCCTTCTCTCTGTTGGATCTCTCATGTATCATAGTTGTTTTTCCTCTGGAAATCATTATGGCTTGATTTCAGCAGGGATATGCATCTGTTTTTGTAAAGCTCCCAAGTGAACATGACACACTGGCTTTCAGAGCATTTATTTTCATCCTGAAAATTGGAGGCCTTAGGTAATCATCAAACCCAATAGTTTAAAGACATTACTACCTGAGTCTTGAATCATTAGAAATGCTCTAAAACATACACAAGCTGGAGAGCAAACAAGGCAACTGGGAAGAAAACAAGTGTCTAAAATTACTGTGGTGGTCAGGAAACCATTTTCTTCCACTTTCTGTAATTATTTTAAAAGCTTAAACATCCTTTCAGTATTTCTGAATTTCAGTTTTAAGGGCTTTTATACTTCACATGTTGCTTCAACAGACACATTAAATTGGCTGATAGAGTGAACAGCATCACCTCCTCTCCAGCTGCAAGAGATCACAAGGATAAGATAAACGATGGGCTAAAAAAAGTAGGGAGGAGATGAACTGTGTTCTGGACTGGTATTAGATGCTTTTCTGTTATTGCTGTTAGTGGTAATGAGTATTTGAAATTTTCTGTTATTTTTAAGTGTATGGATTCTGGAGAGATCAAATGAATTTAAAACCTGTTTTTCTTACAATGAAGAAGAAAATTCAGAGAAAATGGCATTCAGTCATAACATACAATGTATTTTCTAGATTTCAGCATAGTGGCCCAGCAGTAATACACTTTACAGAGCTTAATATCAATACTGAAAACCAACATCCCCAAAAGTCATGGAACTGCCATTTAGGTATATTTGTGCACACACACACACAGAGGCAGCTTAGGTGAACCACCATTCTCCATGCTGGTTTTGGAGGCAACCAACAGCTTGAACAACATTTACCTGAAATGAAAGTGAACTAAGAGACTTTTTCAGTTTCTACCTTGTTCTTGAGCAGGAAGGGAGAGGGGAGGAGTAAGGAAGAAGTCCCACAGGTCACTAAAGCAGGGGAAGGAGCAGCCTGTCCCCCCCTCCCCTCCCCTGATTCATTTGTGCTGCTTACAGGAGTAAGGATGTGCAGGATACAGACCAGGCTTAGAGCAAATGAGATACAAACCTCACAGTCTTCAGCTCTTGAATACTGAACTATTTACATCTTAATGCAGGGGAGGGACCACAGTTTAAAGCTTTATGGGAAAGACATGCCCTCCTTGAGTTTCCAGGCTGACATGCAGCACTGAACTTCAGAACTGTCCTGGGACCCCAGGCTTCTCCAACCCCCCCAGCAGTCTGTGCTATTTCTGTGGCTTTCTCCACACATCAAATTTGTAAAATTACAAGAGAGAGGATGATTCCCCTGCTTTTAGCCCTGCATCACTAGATGAAAATGCAGCCTGGGAGTCCAGATCCAACCCTCATTGATGCAATTCTGTTTTGAAATTCACTTGCTGGGGAGACAAGTTCTGCCCAGGGCCTTTGCTGGGGCCCAAGACAAGCTTTGGGTGTCATTTCCCAGGGCAACAGCATGGAAAGTGCTGATCCTAAGCAGAGAGCTACTGTGATGCCCAATTACCAGTTATGTATGTATTAGAAACTTACCAACAGTTACATAAAATAAATCTGCAGGCGGACAGTAACAATGTCTGATGCTTCTTTGTATGATCTTGTTTTTCAGATCACTTCATAAAAGTAAACTAAAACATCTGTTCAACCCTTTATAAAAAAGCCATTCAAAGATCAACGCTTGACTCTTTCTTACTGCTCCTCACAGCTTGATTCTCAAATGTTTTACAGCAGAAAAGCTCCTACCAAGGACTTGTGTAAATCAGCAGTGATCCCTCACTGCAGTTTCAAGACCACTGAGTAATTAAAAGTAAAGCTCACTGCACAGCCTTGAATCACAGCAGCAAACACCAGTATGGTACCGGTATGAAGAGGTTGTTATCACCAAAAGCACAAAGAAGCGATTTAACCCCTCAGCTAAGTGTACTTTCTCCAGATATTCAGCTAAATTTATAAAGTTACATTTGACAGCAAATATAAAAATAAATATGCAATATCTTTCTTCACAAATACTCACTTATCTCGCTTCCTTTGACCTTAGTAAATAATTGAGTGGACAGGTAACATGAATAATTCAAGAGTCAGTACAAATGAGATGAACTGTCACCATTATTAATATACTTCATAATAAAAGCACATACTCTCATTTTCAATTTTGACTAAAGTGATGATTCAAACAAAATATATTTTAAAAACTTTCCCCCAGCATTTCACTAAAAAGTGACCACCAGTTCTGGGCTGGCCTCTCTCTAAGCAGCAGTGTGTGCATGTAGCTTGAAGAGAAATTCAGCCTTTATGTCACGGGTACCCTTACAGAACAGCTCTTGCACACTGAAGAGAACAGTGTCTACTGGCCACAACTCCCAGGCTTTCTTTTCCTTACTTTCTTTGCCAGAGAGCAGAGGCTGGGGCTGCAAACTGGCCTGTGTACTGTCACCAGCACCCTGCATGCCACAATCTAGAAGCCCTCACCTTAAGGCTCCTCTGCCACCAGCCTCAATTTCCTCGGTGCACTGGCAAGACCTCAGAAAGAAAATGAGCATATGCCAATGAGAACAATGGTGAAGTATTTTGAGGTTCTGACAACCACTTCTTCATTCAGTATTCCACTCTTCTTCAGAAAACACCTCAGAACAAATTAACATACCTGTGTTTTTAAATGAGTCATATTTTGCTGGGAATAAAAAGCACTAAGAAACAACTCAGCTTCATAAATGAAAATGTATTTCACCTTTATACATGCTATACAGGTCATGCAAATACAGAAATCTACAGGTTATACAATGACACCATAATAAAATATAATATGACATTTGTCAAACACAATGTATTACAGCAAAACAAACGGCTTCTGTTTGTTTATTATTTAGGAAATAGATGAAGGACTAATTTGGAAGACGCAGTACCATGCTACAGCTTAATGCACAGTCAAAAGAAAGTATTTCTTTGAAGTCTGCTAACATAAATAAAGCTGGGTCGTTGTAGGTACGATTTCCTTATGCATTGCACATAATGTCACTGGCGACTCTCCTATTGCTGACTTAAAGAACAAAAGAACGGTGCTACAACTGAGCTCAGTCTATACTGCCAACTCCCTTACATGTGCAAACAAAATCAAAAAACTAAAAAAAGCAAAAAAACCCAAAACAAAACAAACAAAAAAAAAGAGAACAAAATAAAACACCACCAAGAAACCCCCCACCCCAAAACTAAAACAACCCCTGCCCAGGTTTTTACTTCTTTTGAGTTAGTGTCCAAAGAGAGTTGGGTTTAAAATTTATTCTTATGAGGAACTGGACAAAAATGTCCTCAAATCAGCACCTGATCTAGCATAAAGGTTCACCAACAGAAATAAAGTTAACACTGTATGGCACATGATGTCCAGACCTTATACATCCTGATATGAACAGTTCCATACAGATATTTACAGAACATTAAGGGGGCCCCAGTCCTCCACGTGTCTTGGCTTTTGTGTTTCTGCTGCAACATTCACATATTGTTTTGCTGCTGACTAAATCTCGTTTTTTTGAGCCTACAGAAGACAAAATACTTCTCTGTGTGATAGAAAGCTTGCTGGTATCAGTCAAGTGTCTGCATCTTCAAAGGTTAACATATTATCTCACACTCCTGACCATCACTTGGATCTACTACAGCTATACTACATATATATTAAGGGATTACACCAGGCATTTTGCCTACTTTGCTTACAGGTTTTACACAAATATGTTTTCAAACACGTAGTTGATAGTTGCTCCCAGACTAATTAATATTAACCAGTAAGTGCCACTAGCGACTAAAAGTGTCAACGTAAACCATAACAGGATAGTTCCCACACTCATTAAGAAGGCTCTTTTGATTCCAGCAGTTGTATGTTTTTCAAGCCTCTTCAGCTATAGTTTTAAATTATACACCTCATAAAAGTTGCCAATAACTCCTTATTAAAGACAAAAAAAGATAGGCACAAAACTACAGTATATTATTTTGTTTCAATGCACTGTGGGCAAACCCCATCATTATTTACAAGAAAAAGATGTCTAAATGAATGCATGATAAAGTTTAGGGAAGAATTACTTCAAAATAAAACGCACAGGTAAAAATCACAGTGAAGTGTTGAGATGAATCTTAAATTAAAAGGAAAGGTAAGTGCTTCATTAGCAGCTAAAGCTCAGATTCTAATGCACACTCCATCTTCCCTGAAACCATCAAGGCTCTAGATCATTGGTTTTTACCAAAAGCAGCCAGTTATTCAACATATTTATTCCCTGGGAAGACAAGTTATATTCAGCTCTGATTATTTGAAATCCAGTGTTCAAGGACTGCAGAAAGCTTTTTCAAGTGACAAGCTCATATTTTTACTGCCAGTAGCATCACAGGGATATATATCTCCTCCAAAAATTCTTACCACTGTCAATTAAAAAGAGAAAGAATATCAAGTCAGCTATGCAAGTTAGATGACCTCAGTTTTGCAATTTAGAATATACTCTTTCAAAAAAACTGTCTGTGGCACTGTACTTTGAAACTGCCACTGAAGCCTACTATGGCTTTTTACTGTGCTGTTTTTTTACTATATGTGATTCTACACTGTGCTGCAAGTATTTACAGCAGCAGAAAGGAGTAGGCAGCAAGAGTAACTATCATTTCCTACACTGACCCCACTTTTAACTGTTTTCCTCATGTAAATAGGCCCCAGAAATACACAGGAATGGTATGGTATTAGTGAATTAAAACCCAACTTTCCTCACTATATTCTGAATGCATAAAGGAAATGTTTCCATTTACCAGACACTTGTGGTTGCTATGATACATCAGTTTGCATATGATGCCAATTTGCAAGTATGAAGGAGTATGCTGAATTTAAAGATCTGGGAGACCAGCTTTCTTCCTCTCCCCACACTGCTGAGTACAGCTGCTGTATGTTTCTGGAAGCTAGTAAGTCATCACAACATGTTATCATAGCTGAGATGTTTATCACAATACTGTACCTGTATCTGCTCTGCTGAAAAGCGAGGCTGTCAACAGATAGAATTGAGTGTATTTTCCTGTCCTGGACTGTTAAATCCCTCAATCAAGTTTTTGTTACAGTCATCTAGGCTAATGGTATCACTGGACATCTTGGAGTAGGTGGCTTGTCCCGTGAAATCCAAGAGGTCTTCAAGAGCCTTGGCATTACTTGTCCCATTTTGGTCCAAAGAAACACCAGGCATGAGTTCATTCATGGGTGAATATTCAGGAATAGAGATAAGTTCTTCTTTTGAAACCGGGCTAAACAAAAGATAAATGAAAGGAAGATGCAGAATAAGAGGTGGGTAACTTTCCATTAAGTAACAATCAAATTAAACTTCTGACAGGTCAGAAACTTATTTTAAAGGCCGGCTGCAGCAAGACTTTACCTACAGTATGTCCTAATCCAAAGAAAAAGACATTGTTTGAGGATGGAAGGTCATACCTACTCTACATCCCCTAATGATTAAGGTTTGTGGTAGCTGTGTGATGTGACTGCTCATCTCCTAAACCCACATTTCTGACAGTTTTCTGATCAGTCATTGTTTCAATCCCTGCACCATTCTCTTCCTTAAATATGTATTGCACCTTTCAAATTACTCTCCTGACCCAGCAAACATTTGCTTAAAGTACTCACATTTCACAACTTAAGTAAAAAGTGATTTCTTAAGACCTTATGATATTCTTCAGACATAGAAATTACATAATTAAATTTAAGAAATGCTGCAACCAGCTGCTTTGCTGAAGAATAGTAAAGCTAGTGCATTTTAGTTTGGAGTAAGGAAGGCAGAGGAAGGATTGGAAAAGATTTCTAAAACCAGGATGAGGTGGGGGGGTGAGCTGAGGGTAAAACTATCGTGGCATATAATACTGCAACACAAAACCTAAGGGGTGTCCAATTCCACCAGTAAGAAACTGAGTTAAATACAGATCAAAGCACATAATTTACCCAGTGAGACTTTACTGTAACACTTGTTCCAGGTCAGGTCCTGGACACAAACATTATCAGCAGGTCAAAAAACACAACTTGGACAAACTCATGGGCAACGTGGCAACCTGGGCCTATTTAAAAGGCCAAGACAGTACTGATACTCTCCAAGACCAAATAATGGGCTACATGGACTTCTGGTCTGTCCCAGTAAGGCAATTTCTATGTATTTATGCATATTTACCAGAAATACTGAAAGAGTTTGAGAGGTTCAGCTGTCTTACTAATTAAGGAAGAATTGTATAAAAATTCCATGTTTCAAATTGTCTCAGCAGCCTTAAATTAACTGCCTATATGTAAAAATATGTAAATAAAACCCCTTAAATTAAAATTAAAAAAATACTTTTTTTTTTGCATGTTCTTCCATCAAAATCCAAGAGTACATAAAAGCACCAAGTTATTTACTGATTTCCATACATTTCTACTTGTTCAGTACTTAAAATTCTAAATGAATTATTTTCTTTATTCTGTTTGTATGAAGGCAGAGAAGCTCACACATCACAGCTGTGCAGCCAAATTAAAAAATGGTGACATTGGAACAATATCTACAGTAGATGCTTTCACAAAACTATCTGAAAGGTTTAGGCAAAGTTATATGGAATCCATCAGGAAGGACTGTGGAAGGATTTCAGAGCCCACACACACTCCACCTCCCACCAAATATGAGGTTCTGTGTCTCTTGTCTGAACCAACCAACTTGCATCCTGCCAGGAGCAGAGCACACCACAGAACACACCTGACTGCCACGTTGGGGGGTGGGTGAGAAGAAAAGCAAGTGAAAAAAAAACAAACAAACAAGGGAAAAATAATCTTGTGTCTCATATGAATTCCACAGTCCCTGCTGGTAGATATGGTCTGTACCTCACATCCATGGACTGAACCTCATCCGTTGAATCTTCCATGCTGTTACATTTCCCATCAACAGCTTCCAGCTGAATCAGTCCCGAAACTGACTTCAGTCCATTAGCAACTACGTCTTGGGAAGGGATTACAGAGGCAGCACTTTCTAAGCTTTTAGTTTTCAGGCAGGATGCCAATCCATTGATCTCTATAATAGAAGGTCAGAAATTAGTACAGTAGAAACTTCTTTATTTAAATAGTTTTAGTTTATAGATGGAGCAGAAAGGAAGACTGACAATGCAGTAGGACTCAGTTTAATCCATGACTCATCCTATACTGTCACTCCTCTTTTCCACTCCAAAACTGATGTTTATACTACATTTTTTAAATTTTAGGAAACAAGAAGAGAATGTTTTCTTTTATATCATGTACTAAAAGTCTTAGCCTGGGGAAGTAAACAAATTATAAATAAATGTCAGATACATATATTTTATTTAATAATACTTTAAGTACATATGCTTTTTTTTATAAAGTCAAATTAAATGTAAAATTTAGAGCCATGCTATAAAAATCTTGCAAGCTTAATTGTGTGCAGAAATTTTCTACCTACAAAATTTGAAGGTAGATTGCAGCGACGAAACATATTGGCAGATTAGAACTTCTCATTTACAAAAATGCTACCTCAGGTCCTAAAATGGAGGATAAACTTTCTTCTGCTTTAGTGGTAAACCAGAGCTGTCTCCAGTTTCTAACATTTGTCACTGACGTACCTGTTCTTTTTGAGATGAAAACAAAGAACTTACGATAATACACAATGCTCTACCTCGGATCACAAAACCCTGAAGAGAACCAGCCGTGAAAATAGGTCAGAAAAATATGGCAATTTTTACCTGGCTGGTTGAGAACAAAGGTCTTTGGTTGCTTTTCCACATTCAAAGTTGATGGTATCTCCAGTTTTGGCTCTTCCTTCTGAAATCAAGTAATGAGTCAACTGTATTAGAGGAAGGACTGTAACCTGCACAGAACTGACTGGACTCGAAACTTGTGGGACTGCCCAGGGTCACAGGGAGACAAAGGCCATCAACAGCAAGGCAGGATTTTTTCCTCCCCTTTTTAATTAGGCTTTTTTTTTGTTTTTAATTTGAAAAGAAAACCTTCTCTGAAAGTAACTGAAGAAATAGTTTCCCCAGTAGATTGCAACTGAAAACCTGACTGTCACTTCTTAGCTGCACACAATTGCCTTGGTTTCAATCCTACATTCCTGACAGGCTTAAGAAGGAGAGCTCAGTAACTAATTCACTGGCTGGTACAAAGCAGAAAAAGAGACATCAGCAGCAGCAAACATCACAGCTCCAGCATCCAGGAACGGGCTGTGGGCACTTTGCTGGGCAGTCAGGGGGGTTAGCCTGCAACCCCTGCACAAAGCTGTGTCTCCGCAGCAGGGGCACAGCACTGACTGTGACACAGCAGTAGTCACTCTCAGTTTGAAATGCAACTAACTCTAGAATTTAATTTCCACATATGGCAATAAAACAAAAAAAAAAAAAAAACCAATTGTGCAGCCACAGTTTCATACCTTTATGTCTGGTGTTTCACTCTTCCTTGTTCTCTTCATTATTTCATCTATTCTCTACAAATCAAAACAAATTCGAGGATGAGACAGCAGACAGAATATTTAACACAAGAGACTGAGAGAGGAGAAAGAAAAGACAAAAAGACACTTTTCTTTACTGTCATGGCCTCATCCCTGCCTGTCTTGGAAAAGGGAGAACAAATAAGAAAAATAAAGAAAATGAAAGGTAGAAAACATCTTGGAGTTGGCTTTCATGTATCAGATCTCACTGAACATGACCTTCTCAGTAGATACACTTTAGAAACAAGCATTTTAATATCAAGTGTTTGCAGTTACGAGTTGTGCTCAGTTCTGGAACAAGGCATTTGTTTAAAACCAACAGCGATTATTTTAATCTAGCTCTTCTTCCAACTATTTCCAAACAGTTCCTTTAAAAATAGTTAGCCTTTTTGGAATAGAAGAGTAAAATGAAATATCTGAAGTTATTCTTGCTACAAATGTGTAAGGCATTATTCTAAAATACTTTTGTTTTCCTTCTTTGTTCATTTAAAAAGGACACTATTTCAGCTGTAAGACACTTTTGTTTGGTATTCTAATCTGCACCTGAAATATGCTTCCAGTGCAGTGGTAAACAGCTTAAAATATATTGGAATAAAATATATGGATAGATGACCTTTTGTAACCAGACAGGGGTTCTGCAGCTGTTCTCTCTTTCCTGCCACCGAGCTGTAGACAGAGCTAATTTATGCAGCTCCAGCCATTTCCTTGTGCAGCAGTGGCCACACAGTTCTGCTGCCTCTGGATAATGCAACCAGGCACAAGCCAAGTGGGAGAAAAGCTGTTTGTAAATCACATGAATTTTCTCAATTAGTAACACAGAACTTTTGTTGAGTAAGTTTTAAACAAAGTCATTCGTTTTCCTCAGTAGTTTGTGATGTCCTGGGTTGGGCAGCAATCAACATTTGCCCTGGCATGCCATTCCCTGTTTGTTTCAGGTATTTATTTAATTTTTCAGGTAGAGGCTAACTCTGTGTTTGCTCAGTGCCTAGTAGAAAGTCATTTGTCTTAGGCAATTCCATTTTGTTACAATTTTTGATGTCTACACTCTCCTAACATGCAAGTTGCAAATACTAAGTTTGGTATAACTATTTATCTGTAATCCCTCCAGATTATTAGTAATAGATATTATTGTGCACTTCCTGGATTATGTACTCAAACAAGAAATGAAATGATTATCTTGAGATGCAAATATCTACCTTCTTCCGCTCCAGTCTTTCTTGCTCAATTTGCTGCATGATTTGTTCCCTTTCAAGACGAAGCTGTTCAGCTGCCTCACGGGCTTTGATTTCTGCTTCTTCCCTCTAATCAAAATGTGTAAAATATGAGAGGGCTATTATTAATTTGAGGCAGATTACTAAATACTATAAAGTATTTATTTATATGTACATAATGTTTCACATTTCTGCTTGAGGTGGTACCTGTTTCTCAAGTTTGGCCTGAAGCTCTTTTTCTTGCTTTTCCTTTAGCATTTGTTCTTCCTCAGCTCTTCTCCTGGCTTCCTCTTCTGCCTTCTTTCTAGCTGCTTCTTCTTCACGTTTTCTTTCCTCCTCCTTCTTACGAGCTTCTTCTTCCAGACGAAGCCTTTCTTCTTCTGCCTTTCTTTTCTGTTCCTCTCTTTCAAGCCTGCAAAAAAATATAACAGTATGTTTAAACTTGTCTAGCATGTATCCTATTGTATTTCAATTTCATGAAAGGTGCCAAGATACATTGAAGAGGTTGAGCACATGCATAGGATTCAGGCTGCTATCAAACTTTTACTCCAATCTTATTTTCAATGCTTAAAATGTTTCATATAGAAATTAAAATTTCCATCGAAAAAACTGGTAAGATCAAAGAAAAAGAAAACAATTCCATTCTAATTTCAATTAGAATGTCAATAATAAAATTAAGCTCCAGGAATAAAACCATCTCTTTTCCCCTGTACTTAACAATGTTATCTATAAGTAAGCATGCTCTTTTATCCTTTGTTTCAGCTTGAAGGAAGGACATGATTTCTTGACACATGCAACCAGCATCCCCTGTGGAGAACAACCTAGAAGCTTCCTCAGAGAATAAGCCAGAGACAGGATTTTGCTGCTTAGACACAGCAACCTTTGTTATGGCCACACCCATAAAGCCCTCAGTGCCCACAGCAGAGCTGGGCAGGAAGACGAACTTCAGGTTTATTTGTTGAATGACACAAGCCTGGCCATTTAATGCATACACCACTACCAAAAGACTATTTCTTCTACGTTATCTAGCTCATCTAAAGCTGCCTCAAATATTTTTTTACAACTTCAGGTATGCCCAGACTGCAATGTGTAGTGCACTGCAGTGTGGACACACCTGAAGTATTTGGATAAGTAATAGTTTTTTTTCAGGCTTCTTAAAGAGGCCAAATCACTATTTTTTAACTTCACTGCTCATAGAGACTGCAAAAGAGATTAATGAAATATGAGTCTGAGATTAAAGAAATTAACATGATACTAAAACTACCACAGTTTCAAGGACCTTCAATGATGCAGGTTTAATTATTTGATAATAACTTCCACAAAGCAAGAGATACCTTTCCCGTTCTTCTCTTTCCTGTCTCTCCTTTTCTTCCTGTTCCTTTTGCAGGCGGGCCTGCCGTCTTTTTTCAGCTAGAATTTTTGAAGCCTCCTCTGCATCACTTGTTCCTGCTGTGATCTTCCCTAGGAGAAGAGGGCCAAGGGTGCAAAGTTAGGCAGGGAACAAAGAGAGTGCCCAGCAACTCCAGACTCATACAGAAGCTGAAATGGGCCCGGTTCACATGGGTAAGACAATTTTTAAAAGCACACCTCAGCATTTTCAGCAGATAGGAGTACAGAATAGGTAAGGGCATCCCTGAATTTCAGCTTTTTCACATCCTGGTTAACAAGTGGGTTTGGTACATTAGTGGAAACTGTATATTTACAGGTTCCAGTATGTATCTTTACACATCATCATAAGGCTTGATGGAGCAACTTCACAAAGAGAACAGCTCATCACTGTTTAAAAGTCTCAGGGATCCACAGTATCTTGCAACACATTCTTGCAGCAAGGCTCACCTTCACTATTCTCAGTCTTGCTAGCAGAAGGCACGTGCTTCTCAGAAGCCGCCTGGCCTGCCTCCTCAGTGCGCGCTCCTGGGGACTTCTGCTGACTGACATTTTCCTTCTCCTTGTCTGCTTTCTTTTTAGGAGTTTCTTGGTTGAGATTAGAAGTGGCACGATGCTTCACAGGAGAAGCTGGATATTGTTTGGTGTTTTTAGGAGACTGAGGGTAAGTCTTTGCAACGGACCTGATGAGGGAAAACAAAAATCAAAAGAAGCCTCATGTTACACAGCTTGGAATTGAACTCCATCTTCAATACGTCGTTCTTCTTTCTTATCTCTGGCTACACAGGAGTACCTCCTGTTTTGCACAACATTGAATAGAACCACTTGGATGCAAGCAATCAGAACTTGAAATGCAGGAAACTGGCATGCAAGTGCACATGATTATAGAAAATTCTCATTTAAATAGACCAGTATCACTGTCTGAGATCTGGGAGAGATAGTAAATCAGGGACTACCTAAACCAATAATTTGAGTTATGACCATCTCATAACAATTCTATCAAAAATTACTGTATTCTACAGTCCTTCTCAACATTTAAAACAATGCTATGTCTGCTTTCTGTCTGTAGAAATTATAAGGAGACACAGTGTGCTGCTTTCATCTGAATGCCACCTTGTCAAACATGGTTTTTTTCTAATAGTATCCGATTTTCTGAAAAAGCACCAAATACTACTATATACAAAAGTAAAGCTAGGTACCACAGAAAGAGACAGAACTGACCAGACCATTGTACCATCAGCTCTGCTGTTTGAGGTAGGGCTTTAATAAGCACCAATGCAACAGACTCAAAAAGTCATCCCCTGGAATTCACACAGCTGCACTTGTGAAGATGGTGATGCACAGCAGCAATGCAGCCCGCTGCTCCTCTGGCTGTTGCACACTTCAGGTGAAGTGATAACCTCACTTCTGAAGTCAGTTTGGGAAAAGTGGAAGGGTAAAGATACCTGATACTCACTGAAAATAGGTGCACATAAAGAGAACAGATTACCAGGAAATGCAAAACTACACACAAACACCATTCATTATTTATGTAACACCAGTAACTGGCACTTGTAATGCTAAGAAAGGCTGGACCATGTGACCAAATAGTATGAGAATAAAGAGATTACAGTTTTTAAATAATGAGTCATGTGAATCCCATTAGAAAAAAAAAATCCTACGTTAAACTGAACATTACACATGTATTTTTAACCTTCTTTTACGGATATGCAATTATGATATAAATGTATTATCCTTTATCACTTTTTTCATCTACACAATATAGAGTTTCATATACTGTAACATGTTTTCTGGACTATACACTCATTCTGGCAGACCACAAACATGAAAAACATGGACAATGGATGAAAGTTAATGGACTGGAGTGGCAAGTTCTATATAGATCTAACTACAGTATTGTGTGGTCAGAGACTATTATAACCGGAACAGCATTTGCATTACAGAGTAGACAATAAAAATTAGATGTCTTTCAACTCTGCCTCCAAACTTATGAATTCAGTAGAAGAAAGGGTTCTTCTCCACCGTATTGTGCTGCATTTGTAAGAGGATGAGACATTAGAATACAGGGAGCTCACTGAGAGCTGCCCTGCAGAGCACTGCACCATCTGTACTTTCTTACTCCCACTGAAGCGCCATCACAGACTCCAAAAGCCCTGGGGCTGCAGGAACAGTAGCACCCAACTAAATGTGAAGTTCAGCTCAGGTACCTCTGCCCGCAGGCCCAGGAGCTCCCTGGCAGCTCAGCTCCTTGCCTGAGATAAGCTGTACTTAAGCCTGTTCTTCTTGGATTCCCAATCTGCTCATCCTGACTCACCCTTGGACTTGCCTCAGTAAGGCCTTTGCTGGCTATCACTGGACTCTTGGTTGTCCCCGATCTCCATCACCAGACCTACCCTGGGCACTTCTTTTGTCTGCTGTGGGATGGGGTCCTGTGGGTGTGATCCCTGTCCTTGCCTGCCCTGTTGCCACCCACCACTCCTGCTGCTCCATGACAGAAACAGGCTTTGGAAGATGTGAACAGGCAGGTCTGTTTCCAGTTCTTGAAAAAAACAGCAACAGGAGAAGCCAATGTGATTGGTTGGCTTTGACCAGATCTGGCTTTAGCATTGTCTTTAGATTCCTCTTTAGGATACAGATGGATTTCCAGGGCCTTCTGAAGGCAGAGATTTCAAAGCCCCACCTACACGTGTACATCTCATATGTGCCTCATCATGACAATCATTTCCTACTTCATTTCATAAAAATATAACTGCTGAATAAAAAGCAAATAACATTTTGCTTATGTTTTTCTGCAGCACAGAGGATGCTTCTTACTAATTAGACACTTCTTCAAAGCATAGTCCCTTCTTGCTGTCTTTGGCTTATGTTTCCAACTTTACCACACGTTCCTTGCAACGCATTTTATTTAACTTGTTGTGACAGTAGGAGCAAAACAAGCTAATAACTAGGGCTGAGTAATTTTCAGTATTAGCACAAAAGTAATTGTTCTGTAATAAAGACATGACAATCAAATTAAAGAGGTCGGTAGGAAGGAGTCTAGTCATGAGAACTGTGTATCTTGCACTGCATAGGCATTAGAGCAGACTGGCTGTGCAGCTTACCTGCTGGACTAGAAACATGTTGAACGTACTATTTCAGTAATACATCTTTGAACTTTTCGACCTACAGTAATTTTTTGTTACAGCTCGTGGGCCAGAAGAACAAGTATGGCTTTGCTTCCTTGAAAGAAACTACAAGCAAGAAGCATAATAAAAGACTGATTATTGCAGTGCAAGGAGTGAAAAGATGAGAAAGTCTGTTGGAAGTAAGAAGACTTTTTCAGACTTTTTTTATCATTCATTGGATACCAGTACAAAGTATTAAATCAACATAATTTTCTCCCTTGTATTTAAAATACATCATCGACTTAGCAGCTTTAACATTCCTAGACACAGGCAGAACTGTTACTAGAAAAAACCACTCCTACTAAATAGTATTTAAATTATGCTGCTTTACACCAGAAAGGGCCAAACATGATTGTGAAGACAGAAAAATGGGAGTATTAAGAAAAAAAATTGTATAAAAACTTCTATAGGACTCTGCTTAGTTTTAAAAAATGTTTTATTTTTGACATGGGAGAAAAGGGAAAGGATGTAATGAAACCATGATAAGAAAGTGGGATCACAGAATTGTGCCCGATGAGGATCAGAGAATTAAGATAACAAATCACTAAAATCCAAGAAGTGGTGCATGTTAGCTGTCTGAGAGCTCACTCATCTCAGTAAGTAGATGTTACAGGGGAATACAGAAGTTTGAGAAGCGTCTTTCTCCCTCCAAGAACATATTAGTTTTCTCACCTAACTGCCCTGTGTTGACACGGGGACAGCAGCATGTAAGAAGCTGACCCCTACATGCACTGCTAGAGCTTGTATCAGGTGTGGGGATCCACTGACCCTTAAATTACAATGGCTTCCATTTAATAATGAAAGGGATAGCCCATTCTGCAGAAGAATGCCTCAGGAAGAGCACAAGAGGGGTTCTGAGCTTACTTTCGCTAAGCAGAGAAAATGAATGGTGTGGAGTGCACAAATCAAGAGGTGACATCCAATTCTGGCCATAAACAGCACGGGAGAGGACAGCAAGCTTTCTTGAAAGGCCAGGTACGTGACAGGTCGCTGGTTACGGCTGTTCAGAAAGGTGACTGTGAATCAGAAATCTGCAGCAATGACAGAGCTGCATAATTTTTCCCCCATCTGCCTATTAATTCAACAAAAGCTCTGCTGAAACCACACCGTTTCACACATGTTCCCAAGCCTGCTTTCCGACATTGCTCTGATCACAAGCTATTCCTGGGTTCTGACTTTTCTGCTCTGCTGCCTGCGGTATTTTTCAAAAGCGGTTTTCTTTCACTCTTAGTTTTGATCTTTTCTAGCAGGAGACAGATTCATTTCTCTTTTACATTTCTTAAAAGAGTACAAACTCAGCATAGGTCTCTAGAATAGTTATTTTGATAGCTGTGTTAGTACAGATGTTGAACTGGCTCATTATTTAGCCAACTGCTGAAAAAACCCTCAAAATAGTCTTGGTCCAACATTCTACCTATTGTTTTTATCTTTCCAAGCCAAAACAAAGATCAAGAGTAGTAAGAGTAGCACATATGAAATAAATCTAAAACTAGGTCACTGCAGGACACAGAAGCTACTTCTGTGGGAATTCACTCTATGCAGACACCTTTCCAATAACCAATTTTTAAAAATTTTACCAGTTTGGCTTTTGTTTGTCCTACTCCATGTTCATATTCCATCAGTATTCTGTAATTTGATTAAACATGCACATTTCTGACATTAAAAGCATGTCCCAAGGGCTGTCACCCAAAAGAAGCACCAAGTTAGGGGGTCAGTTACTGAAACCATGAGCAAAGAACAATGACATAGTCTGGGATCTGGAAATGAACCATGAACCAGTCACTTTTCCCTTCTCATATGAGCTAATGCTTTGGCAAAGGAATGTGACACAGGGGCTTGTCAGAGCTTTCTATTTTTGC
>JAWWMO010000001.1:103293294-103322901 GCA_035047845.1 Dendrocincla fuliginosa
CTAAAACTAGGTCACTGCAGGACACAGAAGCTACTTCTGTGGGAATTCACTCTATGCAGACACCTTTCCAATAACCAGTTTTTAAAAATTTTACCAGTTTGGGCTTTTGTTTGTCCTACTCCATGTTCATATTCCATCAGTATTCTGTAATTTGATTGAACATGCACATTTCTGACATTAAAAGCATGTCCCAAGGGCTGTCACCCAAAAGAAGCACCGAGTTAGGGGGTCAGTTACTGAAACCATGAGCAAAGAACAATGACACAGTCTGGGATCTGGAAATGAACCATGAACCACCACCCCACAGCAGCACTGCAGTCACGTTTCCCTTCCCCCTTGCCCCTTTTCCCTTCTCATATGAGCTAATGCTTTGGCAAAGGAATGTGACACAGGGGCTTGTCAGAGCTTTCTATTTTTGCCCACAGGTTTATGCTATGGTTTATCTGAAGACACTTACAACTAAATCATACTTCCTTGATTCAGTCAGGTGCCATTGATTTCAAAGGGACTATTTACACAAAGACATGTGAAGGACACAGGCTTTATTGCCTTCCCAATCCATAAGAGAGGGCACTTAGCTATTCTCTGAGGGATACTGCAAGAATAAACCGATTAATGTATAGATCTTTGAAGATGAAGCATTAAAAAAAAAATTACCAAACCCCCTGGTATTATCGATCTTGTGAAAGATCTGAAGAAAAGGAGCACTTTGCACAATCAGTATCCAACAACAATTGATAAAATTAAAGATAATGTCTCAATTATTCAAACTCTAATCCATTAACTTTCATCTTTGTGAACTGGTCCACATTAGATTCAAACTAATAGTTCTGCATTTCTTTCTTGTATGACATTTCATAATACATTTACTTTTCCAAATAACTTCACGTTTTGAATTCCTTCCACACTTTTAACTGTTGCTTAGCATTTTTAAATTTTTTTTTCACCTTTTCTCCTTTTTACATCCATATCTGTTCACTCATTTTATCTTGTATGTTATGTTTTTGGGCTCACCTTTTTTGCTTTCTCAGTAAAATTTGCACATTCAAACGTTAGTATTTTATTTATGTAATTACTGCAATGCCGTTCTGCCATCAATCACTGTGTCTCTTTAGGCTGAAGTTTCACTGTCTTGTTTGACCCCATTTCAGCTACTTTATCATGATAAAAAGATCTTTTTAATTAATAAATAATGAAATAACATATAAAGAAGACAAGCAATTGCCACTCAGAAACCAAGATGACAACTGTGAAGAACTAGAAATAGAACATTACCAAGAAAACTTGAATGTCAAGTCAAATACTTTTGAGAAGAGAAATGCGTACAGCTAATTGTCATCTCAATCACTGGCCATACTCGATTCTCTCCTCAACAGCTTTCCAAGTAAAGGTGCTATGCAGGATCACTACTAATGCTGTACACTACATATTCTTATTTCTTCCAGAGTACTTTTTTGGCCATAGGGTGTGCAGAAAGAAGAAAGATCAAGCTTAAAAAAGATTGTTAGATTTGCAAGGAGAATGAGTATTTGTGTACATATGTAGTCAGATTAAAATTATACTTAAATGATAGATAATGATCTTGGCTGGTCAGTGGATTTAAGTGCAGGCAGTAAGGAGTAATTCCTTCAGATTGTATAATCTTGCCTTTTCATTAAAAATTGGCTGTGGAACTTGAGTTGTATGAAAAATATGTACATTATTATTATCCATGCTTATATAGTAATACAATATGGTGATCAGGACACCTTTTTATTTTAAAATTATGAGAGGAAGTTTTGAAAGTGCTGAAGCAGAACTGTTTTTCTGCAACCAGTAATAGGCATGGATTTAAACTCTACTTACTTCTCTCTCTAAGGTCAAGGAGAGTGTTCTAATTGGGCCACATTAAGATTAAATGCTCAGTAATACATTTCTAGCTGTGGTCAGAATCAGATTCTCTTGAGAAAGAAAAGGAAAAAACCCCTTGATCACTACTGTGACTCACAATTACAGAGAAACTCACCAGTAGGCTTCTTAATTCCTCCCTGCAGCATCTGTTTCTTCCTCTAAAACCAGTATTCCTTATATTCCTATATTCCTTAGAGATGTGAAAACATTTTACTATAGAAAGGTTTTCATAATTTGCACCTCTGGGAAAAAAAAATTTCTCCATCTTTGCCTAACCTTTTATGGAAATTAGTGCTACAAATTAAGACTGGGTGTACTTTTTCATGAAGGACTAAGCATCTGTTTCATGTCTCTGTGATGGTCGACAGTGACCTTTTAGACATCTGCCTATCAAGAAGCACTTGGCTTTCAGCTATGCATTTCCCACCATTTTGTGTAACTACGTGTGTCTCTGGGTATGTCTCATACTGGCTAAACGAACTGAGAGATGCTTTTGGGATGGGGAGTATCAGTACTTGTGTAATAATATACATTTTTATAGCTCAAACTTGTTTCTGTAGATTGCCAAGTGCCATTGAACAATTACATGCTCAAAACTGTAAAAACCCCTAAATGTCATTAACATATCATTCAATTTTTCACAAAACTTACGTAGTTCAGAATCTGATGACATTATATATGATATTGACACTTTGAGAATCTGTAGCCTTATAATATGCAGGGTTACATGCAAGGGGATGCCTAAACCAGAAGGAATGCCCAGAGTCGGATGGTTTTCTGTATGTTGTCTACACCAAATTCACACCCAAAATCATCCTCCATTAAAGGGTTGTGCCCTCACAGCTGAAACAGAAAAGAAACACCAGCTTGTTTTTGAGGCAGAAGAGATTTGTCAGAAAGGGGATCATCAAGACTGGTTCAAAACATGGCCTGCTTTGGATTAAAACAATAAATAAGACCAAAGGATATAATTTACAAGACAGAAGTGGGACCCATGAAGAGTGTCTAAGGGAAAAAAACCAAACCAATCAACCAGCCAAAAAAATCAGACAACTACTGTAGGCATGACTACTTCAGCATACTTCTACATTTGAGCCAGACTTAATACTTTGTTCTAAGAAGCCTGAAGATACATTTGCTTAGATGTGAGCTGCAAGCTGTAGTACACAGACCAGAATTTTCAACAAAAAAACATCAAGAAAAGCAACTCAATTGTCAGGAAGCCCAGATATGCTACAGGTCCACAGCTCTGCTTTAAAAAAAAAGTACAGAAAGCAATAAAACCACAGAGGCCTGCAAATGTGCAAAGGTTAAAACTGATGGCTTAGATGACACATAGCTAAGTATATTTATGGCACCAGATGGTCATGCCAACAATAGGAAACGCATGTATTAAATAAATGCTGGAATTTCTAGTTAGTATTCATGTTGTCTGCATTTCTTCACATCAGGCAGTGTCTTCAAAATCAAATAAAACAAAAGCATATTTAAAAAAAGGTTAAATAAAATTTCACATCAATTATGAAATACACTGTAATCTCAAAAGACTGAGAAAAGTGTCTCTAGGGAGCACTAACACAATCTTACATATATTAGAATTGTTCATCTAAATCTCTCTCTCTCCTCCCATCTGTATGTGTGTGTATGTATAACGAAAATTAATTAGATTTATACAACACTTCAAAGGAAGTTCCTCAAGAATCTATGTCTTATTTACA
This sequence comes from Dendrocincla fuliginosa, assembly GCA_035047845.1. Taxonomy (NCBI): domain Eukaryota; kingdom Metazoa; phylum Chordata; class Aves; order Passeriformes; family Dendrocolaptidae; genus Dendrocincla; species Dendrocincla fuliginosa. The sequence goes on from JAWWMO010000001.1 coordinate 103,296,903, forward strand.
GGTAATGAGAAGTTAACAGCATATTAGTCCACTAATAAGAAAGGCATACTTAGGTGTTGCAGGTGATGCAGATCTTCTGGACATGGCAGCAGGAGAATCAGACCTTCTCAGAGGGGATCCCATACCAGATGATGAACTGGGTGTTGTGGGTCGCTTCTCTTTCTTTATCTTCTCAGTCTAGAAGCACAGTTCATTTTAGTTTCCATGAGCAAGAAATCAAAAATTTATTTTCATTGCTTTATTAATAAGCTGGCATATAAAGCGATTTCTGTAACATACATCTAAAAGCTTTTTAAACAGCATCTCACAACTGAGGTGCTATAAATAGGATTTTGTTTTACATAGACATAACCCCCACCCCTTGTCTTGCATGGACATAGCATCAAGATGCAGGTAAGTAATACCACATCAGAGCCTCTACAAGAGCTCTTGGGAGGGGTGGTGGCACTGGGTGTAGCCTTTAAAATCATCTATATGCCCATGCAACACCTCCTAGACACGACCAGTAGCACAACCAGGCATCTCACAGAAACGCTGCTGCAGGTAATGCTGAATCACGTTGACTGACACTACACAGATCTCTGCTCCCAGCTTTGGTCCTCTCACTTGCAGTTAATTTGGATGGCATGAATTCTCCTATTACTAACTATTACAAGACACAGGATCTTTAGTGAACTTTACAGTCCTCACATAGGGGTTTTGGTTGTTTTTTTAAACATTCCTTAAACTGTGTAGATTCAGTGAAAGTCAATGACTTGCCTTTTCTGGTAACTACAGTGGATCAATAAAGCATCTTTTAAGCAAGCAGCATTAAAAATGTCCCCAGAAAGAGTTAAGCAATTGGTCATTGACAGAGACATAGTCAATACACTTGGTGAGATTCTGAATTACGTGAAGCTTGCTCATTAACCATCAAGACTGGATAGTCATCCTAAGTGGGAAGATCTTATTTGTCACCCCCGTTCCCAGAAGTTACAAGCAAATACAAAAACATACACTTCAATGCCTCAGTTCGCTGAAAATAATGGTGTTGCTGTTTCAAAACCAGCACTCAACATGGATTCCCAGGAGGAGGAAGATATTAAAATGCTGCTACAGGAGCATGAAAGCAGCATACATTTGCAAGGCTTACCGTCTTACGGCTGTTTTTTCCATCAGGGGAAGCATTTTATTTGTATCCATGTGAAGGCAAAGATAACAAACACAAGCTGCACCAGTTTACGCAGCAGTGAAATCAAAACCATTGCAAACCCACCTGAGAAACTTCGGCTGCAGGCGCCCCTTTCACGGCACTGGAAGTGGAGGGTGAAGTTGCCTTCTTCCTGTCCGTGCTCCGGGTCGGGGAAGGCTTGTAGGGAGACTTAAGAGGACTAGCTGGTGCTACACGAGGACAGATATGGAATACTAAAGAGTTATAGTACAATAGCAAGAGCAAAAGGGAGCACAGACAGAGGAAGTAAAGGAGAGGAGAAAACAGCATACTTTTATGTTATAACATTCAAGGGTAGCTTTAAAGGTTTTTTTTTAATATGTGTTTCAAAAGCTCACATTGTAACACATTCAACATAGTTTACCAAAAATGTCTCAACTGAGAGTAAAATTTTGTAGGAATTTTTATAAATTATCTCTCAAATATTGCTCTCTTACTCATATACCTTTTCAATCACCTGACTGTGTGTTACTTTTTCTTCTGAAAAGTCCAGCTTCCTTTGAATATGATAAAAAGAGTAATCGGATAATTCTAGCTGTGTGACTTTTGAACAAATACTGCAAAACAGGAGAGGTGGCAGAAGCATAGGGAGTGTTTGGAGTTTTTTTTAAAGTTTAAACATGGCTCCTAAGTACCTTAGTTACTTTTCAAATTAATAATTAAAAAAAAAACTAACCAAACCCCCCAAATCTGCTGTAGGTATTTCAGTTATTGTTATTTGTGTGAGACATCAATTTGAGTGCAACACATGCATTACAGCCTACAGGGAAACTCTGTTTTTATTTGCAATATGAACAGGATTTTTTTAAAATGGTGTATTTTACTCCTTTTTTTGTTCATATTGCCTTCCAAGATGAAACTTTCACATATATATAGAACAATCAACAGAGTATATGTTTTATTAATAAGACAGACTTTAATTGCAATCAAGTGATACTGTGTGTTTCCAATCATAGTCTACTAAAATCAAGAAGGATACTGACTTTGGAAAAGCAGTAATTATGTGCTAATATAAAGAAACTCACATTTCTTCTTTTTTTTTTTTTTTTTCTTTTACTGGAGGCAGTCTTATAAAATTTCTTATGAAGCCTTTTTTATGCTTTAAAGTTTAACTAGACTTTTGTATTCTTTGACACATTTTCCAGCAAGTTGGCATAAGGTCACTGAATATTAAGAAAAATGTTCAGAAACTTAAAGGCTGCTTAAGATAAGTACTTTCAGTGCTTTCACTTCAACTGTTAAAAGAATTAATTATGTGTCCAGTAACAACTGTTTGCCAGAATATCTTAATTTGGAGTGACATTAATAGCGTATTGCCCTAGAGTCTTAAATCGAGGCTCCTCATTTCTAAGCTTGCAGAAAATGCAGGAGCAGAGCACTTTTTGACCCCAGCATAATGAGTTCTTGGAAAGGAAGAACCCTCTTCCCCGTTCAGGAACCTACTTCTATGGTGAGAAGTGCATGACAAATGGGAGATCTCCCTCAACACTTTTGCTGGCAATTACTGACAAACCCATCAGCTACAGCCCCACTGCCTTGCGAGGAAATGACAAGAAGATGCTGTCTCAGAAAGCTGTTCCCAAAATCAGCTCTCCTGTGTCAGCAGAGTGAGAAAGCAGTTTGCAGGCCAAATTGTATCCCTGTCAGACATAACCAGTGTGCTACTTTAAAGGTCCTGTGATGGAGAGAGAGTTAAAGCTGGGAGTTTACAAACCAAACGAGTGGGGAAGGTAAAAAGTCATCCTTATTGATTTATTTGATATCAAATACAACATGGAAAACATCATCTGTAGGTGGCCCCCGCAGTTTACTCCAAAATTTTAAGAAGAATATACTGATCTAATTTTGCCTTGGTTTGTGCTCACTCTTAGCAGCAGCTGATCCCTGAGCAGTAAGCAAACTGAGAATCTTCTCATGGGCCAAGTATGACAACACTTTTGCTTCCAGCAGAGGCTGCTTTTAATGTAGGAACAAGGGAAGCAATTTTAGAGCCATTCAATATCAATGTCCCTATGCACTGAACAAAGAAGTAACTCACAAGGGAAAGTAGGTTTACTTTGCAATTCATTTTTGAATAGCTTTGTACTAAAGGCACAGATGCAGGACTTAAGCCTATTTTAACCAAGGTGTATGAAAATACTCATCATAAAGATGATAAGTCCTTATCATATAAATAGTTTAATTGTGAAAAAATGGGATTTTTTTGCGGACAGGCATTTGGGTGTGGTCTTTGGGGTCCTTTTTGGTTGGCTTGTTTTATTACAAGTGATATCTGCTGTTAAAACTTTTGTTTTGTTTCAGCCAGCACTAAGACCAGCTTTGTAAACAGAAACTGCTCTGGAAGTCAGGCACTTGCCTAAGTTTTGGCAGGACTGAAAACGTTAGTTTTGTAGATGTTTGCAAAATAATGGTTTTATTAGACTACCAGATAGAAATGGTATATATCATTCCTTAAAGATCAATAATTTTTGGAACTGACACCTTCCTATCAGTATCTCTGTTTTTTTCCTCTGTGTATAATTTTATATGTGTATGTCCACTTATATATATATAGATAGATAAAAATAGACACAGTCACACAGTTAAAGGCAAAAAAATATTTAACAGCTAAGAACTGGAACCCTTGTAAAAATAATTAATGTTCAAACGGTGCACTGGGATTTTTGTTCTACATACTATTTAGGTATGACAGGGATGACAATGAATCAATCAAAGCCTCTGAGAGGCATCACACTCTTGTCTAAAAACCTGTTTCTTCCATGAATATATTCAGCTTTCCCATTGGCTTGGGTGGGGGATTTTCATGATTTTGTTTTGGGGATTTTTATTAACCTAAAACAGACATTCAGAACAGGACAGACAAAATGATGGGCTTTCCCACGATTTTAAATACACTGCAATCAGGAACAACTTAGCCCATCGCTGACTTTGTACTACCATGTAAATTGTCATTCAGGTCATGGTACTCCATTGCTTTCAGCCACTACTCAAACGCAGCCACAAACGTTCCTCAATGGTTTCAAAATGAGTAAGTCACATTTTTACCTGGAGTATTGTACTGCTCAGAAAGCATTAATGTACTTCTGCTTCTGGCTAAAGATGACTGTGTGGGAGTCAGCAGTCGAGAAACAATAAAGTTTTCCATTGGACTAAGATGCATGCGGTGAGCTGAAGGATGGGAGCAAATAAAATAAAATTTAAAATGCAAAGAAATAAAACAATGTTACATTAAAATAACTGAAACAAAATGATGAAATGATTAAATGAAATGCCGAAAACCCTTGAAGTGTTTGAGATTTAAAATATTTGAAGAAAATGCTCTTTCCCTCTGGAAAAGGCTTTCTAGTTTCTCCATCCTTTTAAATTATTTTCCCACCTGTACAATAAATGTAGTAAGGTTAAGACTGTGTTGCATTTTATTCTTACTCAGAGGCATGTTCCATTCTGCAAAATGGTTGCTTTCATGACTAAGCACAAAAAAGGTTCGTCTTCTTCCCCAGCAGAAAAGGTAAAATACTTGGTTTAACAGCGCAGCTGTTCCCTAACGTGCCAGCCATACCGGAACTGCATTTAGAATTTGCCATCTCACCGCATTATGTAAGCCTTATTTATACAATATGCCTGCATTCCTTCCTACTCCATAAATGTAAGTGTCAACTATATAAGACATATTAATAGATGTTCCTGTTACACGTACATATAGCCATCTATCATAATAACCTCAAAGGTACTGATGAGTTTTCATTAAGCAATTCAGAAGTTAAAATAAATTTACCTTCTCTTTTCATTCTAGAAACAAGCCTTCATAGTCACTTACTCCAGTAAATGTATTTTTTTATCATTAAAGTTTAAAAAAAATGGGGGAAGAAGGGAAAAGAGAAACACAAAACAAACGTAAGAAATCCAAAGAGTTCATAGCAAGATAAACCCTTCAGTCCTCTTTATAGTGTTTAGTAATCACTAATCCTACCAGATGATCATCTTTTGCTGAGTCTCTTGTGGATCAGTTTCATAACAAATTAAAGGGCTCCACAACTGTGGTCACCAGACTGAAGTCTCCCAGGTGGCTCACTGGACATACTCCTGCCCCTGGTACATCCCATATGTACTGCCAAGTCACATATTTGGTTTGCTTGGTTTTCCTTATTTGGCCAGAAGGTTGCAAGCAGTACAGTTATAGGAAATTGCTGCAATCACAGCATGTACTTACAACCTTGTTTGCTGGAGTATTGAAAATTGAAAAAGAATCAGTAAAACCCCCGGTGTTTGTTGCTGGACTATGATCTCCAGCACAGTAGCACAGTCTTGGGACAGGCTGCAGAACTATGTTATTGCATTAAAGTGCCTCAAATGTTTGAGTTCTTTTGAACAACAGACACAAGCAAATCACATAGCTACATGGCTAGGAAGTGCTTTAAGCAGAAGGAGAGTTTAGGCTGGCAGGAGACCAGCAGGTTCACTTGCCTCTGTCGGGGGAATGTGTTATGGCCGCGGTGGAGGAGGAGAGGCGCTTACTGATTGGCGATTCCATTTGCTTTGGCAGATTCATTGTAGAAGCTGAAAGTTTGTCACATGCTGCAGAGAAACGCATTGAAGACATTTGTATTCACGTCATAGTGTTGATAAACTCCCAAAATTAACCTTGAGTTTGTACTCGTGGCCCTTGCCTACTCATAGCACTGAATTAGGCATGAGATAAGCTCTTTCTGCCTGCTGCAGGACCAGCATCCTACGACACATACTTTGGGATGCAACTTTTCTGCTTGTGAATTTATCATTCCAGTTTTGCAACAGCTTATTGTTTGTATTGGCTCGTAATCATATATCAGGTCTGAATGAGTGAAACCATTCTGATACAAGATATTCAATATCAGCACAAGCATAAAGTTACCCAAAGAAAAAAAATGCACACATGGTAACTCTGTACTCATCTTCATTCCCCCTCCCCTCTACTTTCAGTCTGGAAGACCTGGGATAGACCTCAGATATTATTATAGTTGGAAAATGAAATAACCAATATTTGTGTGCTTGCATGATGAGACCTCACTGTTTGGCTTTAACTTTTTGTGCCTGATTAAGAAAAGAAAAAAAAGGCAGCGTCGTTGGTACATTTTTCTTCTGAAATGCTGTTTGACAAAGTCTGTTTGAGCACAATATCCATTTCCTACCTTGGCATTTATTCAACTGAATAAAAGAAAAATGTTACTCCAGTATTACTACAATGTCCTAGTACATGATGATCACTGTATGATACTCAGAAGCTAAAAGTATAGATGCTTTGTCCTAAATTTGAATTTTATTTCTTTCAAAACCAAAAATATTTTCAGCTGGGAACACGTATGTGGCCCTAATTCTGCAGCTCCTAAGTTACTGCATTCCCTATTACATCCATCAAATTGTTGCCTCAGCAGGGTTTGCAAGATTTGCCTCCATCTACTACATTATACAATACCATTTCCTACTTTTGCTTTTTGAAAAAGCATGTATGATGCTGGCATGCTGCAAAACATCAGTTGCACATCCAACTATCTTTGCACATGAACGACAATTAGCACAAAAATTTGAAACTGTTTGCACAGAAATAATAGTTCTGTGAGATCACAGGCAGAACATTTACTGTACACTTTGCAGGAGGAATAACCAAGCCTAGCTCCCCCTTTGGGGGGAAAGAGAAGGAATATAGTTCTCAAAAGCACAGGCTGTGTTTTGTTTTCAAAATGCCAAGCACATTTGCAATCAAGACTAGAAATCCTATATGCAATCCATTTGTAATTTTGGAGGAGTCACGCACTTCACAGTCCTCCTTTTACAGAAACAGCAATTAAAAAAGACCCAAGCCACAAAAAAAATTCAAGAAAGATGACTGAACAATAAAAAGCATGATTGCTTTAACAAAGTCAATTACCTGAGTTTGTTACAATTACCAGCTTAGCCAAAATTCATTTTAGGAGGCTGAAAACACAGCATGGCTGTATAAATTTATTCCAAATTCACTTGTTCTTAAAATACTGCAGGAAAAGGCCCTTGAGATGGAAAAAAGAGGACTAGGACTATTTTGATGAAACACGGTCTTCATAACACATTTTGTCTTAGTGTGCAACTGAAATGTTTTCAACAGCACCTGTGCACGTCCATTAGAACTGTGAAGTATATGCGTAATTATACACACACACAGACACAGAGCACCCGCAGAGTTAACAGAGATGAGGATCCGAGTGGTAGAAGTCTACAGTTACTGAGAAAACCATGAAATGCCTCTACTGTGCTGGAATGTGAGGCATGCACTGCTCCACCATGGCAAAATTAAAAGGAAATTAAAAAGACATTGGTCTACATTGCTAAGGGTAATGCCGTAGAGTACCAGACTGAAATTATAAGAAAACAGTGGTTAGGCAGGACAAGATCAGTGGATGGATTACAGCGATTAGAACAGTTACAAACGAGACATGATGGTACTGTGATTCTCTGAAATACCATTGAAGGAATCAGCAGGAGCAGTAGAGGTCACAGGGTCTGGAGGAAGGGTGTTGGCAGCTAAACCTAGAACAGGGGGTGGGGTATTTTCTGATTCACCTACACAGCAGAGAAATCAGAGCAAAAAGAGGTGAAAGAAATTACTGAATAAGTTGGGGGAGCTGGAATTAAGCATCAACTGCATCACAAAGAAAAACTGGTTTCTGTCTTAAAATATAAAAGACTTCAAGATTATATATATTTAATTTCCCGGGGCTTTTTATAGCATACCATTAAAACTATGATGTGAAATAGAGTTTGTCTTTTTGAAGTTAAGTGTATTTACACACTTAAAACCGAGTAACTTATCATATTTCATCATCACCCAAACATGAGTAGTTTCCCCTATAACATCAGTTTATTCAAACCTAACTGATTTAAATAAATGGAATGATTTAAAAGAGAAAACATGCATCTTTTTGAAATATAAAAGCAGCACATGACCAATTATGCAATAAAAAGAATTTGCTCTGAAGCCAAAGCAAAAATAGCAGTAACAGAACGTATATGGGGGGAAAAAACAAACTATTTTAAACTGCACATGCTGCATAGTCATCTAGAAATTCCCATCAGGTTCTTAAAAGTACCAAACAAAAACAGATCATCTTTTGCAAAGCTTAGACAGCACTCAGTCCTTTGGTGAATATTAAATTTGCTAACTGTGTGCGTGGGAAGACAATGTGGAGGAAGATAATATGGGAGACAGTGCATCAATTTTAATTTTAGCAGCCTCCAAACAGATTCTGGTTACTCTATTAAAATGATCTTCATTCCTAAAGTTAGGAGGAACCTTTCTCCCCAGAAGGCATTAGAGAGAGGAAGCCTGGCAAGCAATTACAAAGTACTTATTCACACCCCAAGGCAGCAGCCCCTGCAGTACCACCCTAACCATAAAACCATCATACTTACTATCTCCACAATCTCACGCATTTTGCACTTCCAGATCTGCAATGCAGGCAGCCTGTTTCACTTACCATCTCTCCCCCCTGAGCCTGCAGCCAGTGCTCCTCCCCACGACCATCGCTTCTGCTTCTGTTCCAGCTGCTGGCTGCGTTCAAGGGACCGACGCATCATGGCTTCTAAACGTTCCTGATTATATTGGTACAAAACCAGAAACAAAATCTGAATTAGTTCTTTGGGGTTTTTTTCCTCCTACCTTCTGAAACTATGCTAAAAATACACAGTCCCCCTGTTGCTCCACGCAAGATGATTACAGGAGCTTGTTCAAAATAAAAAAAAAAAAGAAGTGAATAAAGAAGGTATCAGCATTTTACTTACCTCCAGATATGTGTATCCTTTGTCTGCAAGCCACTGAGGTCACTACAGAGGCCTAAGTAAATAACACAGGTTGCATCACTGCCTAGCATCTGCTCCTGCTGGTGAGGCTGCTGCTGTGCTCCGGACTTAATTTGTATAAGAATAATGCTCGACAAGCATTAACTCCTTCTTGTCTATGCAGACATCAGGATTTTTTCCCATCCCTTTCCGAGCACAGTTAAATTGCTGCAATGCCAGTGGCTCCACCTAGTCACTCAGATAAATGATCACTTCAAACCCAAAGTAGGTTACTTTGCAGGATACCCTATTTATATATTTATTTTCACAAAAACTGTCTTTTCTTCCACTATGTTCCTTACAGTCTAGACATTTAAGAGCTTATTTTTTTTCCCTCTATGCAATTTTTTAGTGCATCACTCGATCATGATATTCCAAGATTTACTTTTTTCCCTGCCTCTACCCCCATGTTGTTCGCCATAGCTTGATGAGTTAGGATTTTCAGATATTGGATAATAAAATTATTTCTTTCCCTCCAGAAATCCTGCTCTACCTTTAACTTACAGCTAAGTACGGTCACCTTATTCCCTCTCCACCTCCTGACTCTCCCTCAAAGACTTCCACTGAGTTTTATTCCCACCTCCTCCCTCTGCTAGTTTCTCAGTGATTTATTGTTGAGGCAATAATCTCTGCACCTTTTCTTTTCCTCCTTTCAAGCAGATATAATGTGGTTCTTCCCCACCCACCATTCCATCATCCAACAGCCTCTTCTTTTCCTCCTCCCAGTACCTCATTCGCATCTGGCAACCTCCTCATCCTCACATTTCAGGAGCTCAATCCTTACTGTGAAAGATAAATCTACTCTTGCTGCCTTCAAATCTCAATGCCTCAATGGATTTCAGACCTTTGATCCTATTAGTATTTTTGGTGCTATTACTTATTATCTTTACTATGTTCTTCTGGTCTAGTATAGAACTCCACATCAAACTGGATCCTGCAGGCTTCTGTGAATACATCATACCTCTCGATTTTTATCAACCCCATGTTCTGTCTCCAATATATTTTGGCAGCTCAGATCAACTGCATGGAAAACCTCTCATACATCTCTTGGCCAGATTACTTTCTCTAACTGATTCATGCTTTTGGACTGGCATTCTTATTGCCCTTTGCTGAGATATTTTACCACAAAATTCCAGTCTTTGTTCAAGCACGTCTCCTTCAGTCTCTGCACCGATGTTAAGCCTGTTGTCTCTGATGAAGCACCACCAGCACATCAGACCCCAGCATCAGGCACCTCCAGAAACTTCCGTGCCAGAACTTTTATCCGTGTACCTGTAACCTTTGTGTTACCTTCCTGGGGTTCTGACTGTGGTCATTTGCTTTCTGCAGTGCCAGGTGTCCTCTCAACTTCTTCTGGTTATCTGCAATATACTTTTGTCTCTTCTACTGCAACTCACAGTAATTTATTTCTGACCTCATTTTTTCCACCATATCTACCACTACCAGTTATTCATCAGTATCAACAGCAAGCCACTACCTTTTAATCTTTAAGCTATCTTCTCTTAATCTTATTACAAACCACTTGTGCTATAAAGAATTCCAACCTATTACCCTGCACACAAAGAGTGAAAAAAGGAAATTCTTGCATACTCTTCCCATCCTTCTCAGCTCTCCTGTCCCTGTTACCTTTTGGCCAGGTGCCCCACCCTGCTGTTACAATTCCTGCTGCTGTCTACAGGGAGTCGATCTTTCAGCCATGTGTTTGGAGCTCACGGTCTATCAGGTAACATCATTCAAAGCCCACCGAAAGCAGCCAGCTGCTTCCCCGCCCTCCCTCTCCCCTTTTGTCCCTCCTTCTGTCTCGTCAGTGCCATCAGTGTCCAGGCAGGCATGAAAATGCGAGCTCTGCCTCTTTCCTTCTCCTTCCTACACAGCAAATATGCAGGAAGCATCGTGAAGCTAAAGTGCAGCCTCTTCTGCAACAGCACAGAAAAACCCCAGTTCTGAATATCCTACTCACTTCTTGTTCATACTTGGGGTGTGAAAAGGAAATAATCTTCCAGCCTCTGGAATCCGAAGTCCCTCCCCTCTGATTTAGTTTGCTACAGTCTTTCTTTCTTCTCTTAGTACTTGATGATGCAATGTTCACATTTAAAACCTATCTGTGCTGCCTTTGCCTTTCAAGTTCATATTTTTTAACTTCCCATTGCTTGAATTTAATTAAGTTTGAATCCCCCTTCTATACTTCCTCTTTCCAAACCTCACCTATTCCATCACCAGTTCTCTGCAGTCTGCTTCTTTTCACTACTTGATTCTAATATGCGTCTTGCCCCAACCTACCCTTCTATCCACATTCTTTACCCAGGAAAATCACCCTCCCATTTCTTTCTCATTAAAGCATGCTCTTATACAGAACCTTTCTTTCTTCCCATTTCTAATGAATATTGCTATACATTAATCAAAAAGGATAAGATGAAAGCAGTCAAGTTTCAAATATCTGTGTGATTTATGTTTGTTTGTTGTTTTGTTTGGGGTTTTTTTAATGATGCTTGGAGCAAGGACCCGCAATATCCTATAGTTTGCAAACCACAGAATACACTTATACCACCTACTATGAAAGTGTTGCTTTAAGAATAAAATGCATGGTGAAACAGATTAAAGAAATTAAATGATTATTCATACATATCTGAAAGCCCATGCTAGCTACAATCTCAGGTTGAAATCTCCAACTACATGCTGTGGAGAGGATCATTCAATCTCCTTTGCAAAGAGCCTTTCATTAAAGCACTATAGAATATAATTATTAAACCTCATGAAACCCTGCAGATATAGGTTAGATAAAACACATTATGAGGGCCATTTTTCACAAAGGAAGGATAGTTATTAAAAAAACATTTTAAGTTGGCACAAAACTAAAAAGCCAAAGAAAACAATAAGACACAAGCAAGCACAGCATAAACAACTCATACATTAATGATTTGCTCTGTGATGAAAATTAAACCACAAGACAAAGCATTCCTTCACCAGCAAACAATGTAGAAGACCCTTCCAATCTATGTTATAGATGAAGTACCGCCTTAAAAAGATATTAAACTATTATGTGATCCTCATTTGGGAACTCTTAACAGCTACAGATAGAGGACATAATGTCTGCACTCAAGATACTGTGAGTTCCCACAAGAAAACCTACAATGCACAAGAATTGGAGGTAGGTTAAATTAAGAGTTAATAAAACCATAAAAGAGAGCCATCTACTGCTAGTATCTAAAAAATACACGTTACTTTCCAAAATTCAGTTATTCATCCAGGTTTTCCTCAGCTTGAGCAACAGAATGTACTGTCTGAATTAAAAACAAACAAAAAAAAACACACACAAAACTCAATTGTGAGAAAACAAGTAATTTGACAAAGTACTTTCCTTTTCTCTGTGTAAAATATAACACAAATATGACAACAAAGAAAAAATTAAAAGTATTGACTTAAAATAATTTGTGCAAACAATTCTAAACCAATCTCCTTATATCTACAATATAAGTATCTAAAAGAGCCCCAAAACATCTCTCTCTCATCTTTATACACAGCACTGTAAGTAAGTAGCTCACTGTTTTCTGATATTATCAGTTGTCTTCATCTTTTGAGTGACTCTTCCATATTGCAGCAAAAGAGCTCTGTTATTTTCTATTTCAACAATGCATTAAAAAGCAATACAGTATTTTTAGATTTAACTACCATTCTGAATAAAATTAATTTCTACTGCCAGCCAATTACAGTTATGGGTGGGAGTAAGGGTTTGTGCATCAAACAACAGCACAGGGCAGAGGAAGGCTCTGCATTAAGGTACAAAGGGAGCTGCCACAGCAGGGAACAGCAGGGGGAGGGCAGAGGATGGTCAGTGCAGTAATGAGGACTACATTTTTCTCCTCATGTCCACCACAGAGCAGCATGAGAGGCTGCTTGCATTGCAATCTCAAGCAGTTTGCGGCAACTGAATCCCACTCAGGATACGAACTGCCAAAATATGTTTGGAAAGCAATTTTTATTTCCATATATGATAACTCAATTAAATTTGAATTGTGTATAATACAGTAAGTAATTAGAGCTATAACATCTTGAGAGTTTTTCACTCTCATGTCTAAGTGTGTACTTTTTACAAATATAACAAATAGTGTATGTGCACCAAAACAATCTCTCCAAATGCTGCAGGATATTCTTTTCTATTTAGCAGTTTTTACATCAATCTTTCAAGTCGAGTGCTGGCTTAGATTTGATACTTTCTACAGGTTCATTTAAACATTAGCATACTGGTAGGATCAGTACTAATGTTATCAATTCCCTTTTTAACAAAATCTGAAGGTTTTATTAAAAATAAATATTTGACTAGATAGATGTTATTGCTCATATTTGCATGAACATCCTTGACATGGATGATGACATATTGTCCTATGGAATCCAAGATCAGCAGAAGAACACAAAGGGAAGGCAGAAGGTGATGATGTCCTGTTCCCGGTCTCCTTCTCTCATCATTCCCTGATCTACAGATTATTCCCCTATGTACCTTCTCCTCCTTCAGCAGCTCCTGGATTTTTCCTCCCACCAGGTTTAATCCATCCCCAAACAAGCCAGCACCCTTTCCTGTCCTCCTGCCCACATAGCCTTCTCTCTGCTTCATCAGCCTGGGGGAAGAAGGAGGGAGGAAAGGGGAAGAAGCCAGACCTGGCCTGTATTAGCTCCCAAAAAAGGCTTTGGACAATGTGAGCATAGAGGACCAGCCCAGTAAGGGAAGTGGTACTTGTATTACAACCAAAAACTTGGAAGCAGCCTTTCTCTCACCGTTAGAGAAGTCTCCCACCACATGTACAGTGTCCTGGGGAGCTGTAACAGGCTTGCTGATTCTTGGGAGAAACATCACTGTGTGCTCAGCCTCTTATATACATCTCTGGGAAAGTGCAGGAGGCCACTACCGGAGATGGGGTGCCCACTGAACAGAGCCCTTGGGTCTGACCTGCCACAGCCTCTCTTATGTCCAACAACCCTGCTCTCATTTCTCCAGCAAAGGCAAACTATGCAGACAGGGAAAGCAGGCAGTTCTTCACTCTTCCTACACCTCCCCACCCTCTCTGCTGCAAATTTTGAGGACAGGGTTTTGGAAGTTACTGTACTTGCCCCTTTCCCTGACAATCCTCAGAGAGAATCGATTTTGCTTAGCTGCAAAAGATTATTAGAGCAGGAGATGCTGGGGAAGGAGCATATCAGGTCAATGATGTTACCACAGGAGAGAGACCTCCTACGCCCCTTTGTTTCTATTTTCTGCCATTTTTCTTAAAATAATTTGAAACAAACCACATGACAAAATATTTTAAAATGAATTCTCAGCCATTACACAGAAGCCACAATCAGTAGGTTAGATTTGAAAGAGGAATGACAGGATATAATCTTCTCTTCAAGTTAAAGTGAAAAATCTAACAAAAAAAAATTCAATGAACAGCAGTATGCTGTCCTGATTCCATGCAGAAGTGTTTTACAAAGTTATTGTGATCAAAAGTTGGTGGGGGCAGAAACAAAGGAGGTTAAGAACTGCAGATTTCTAGAGTCTTTTTATCTGGGAGCTAGGGAAATATCTTCTTTGTTTTGTTTTTCTTTTTTTTTTATTATTATTTTTTCCAAACCACTGCCCCCTTTTCTAAAAATCATTAATTCTTTATCAGTTGCAGTAGCAGTGCTAGTGTTTTCTACACAATGTCATGCAGAAATACATACACACACACTGCATTCAGAGATCTGTACCAGAAATTGGACTCACTAGAGAAAAAAAAGAACCTTAAATGATCTCAGCAGGGAGCATAGAAGAGAGGAAGAGTATAAAGATGCTTAAAATATATGTGATTAATTCTGTTCTGTGCTAGAATTTTAAACCAGCCTAGATTTTTTCCTGCTTTAATTAGGAATTTCTGAGTTTCTGTCACCAAGGAAAAATGAAACAACACATTTTCACAAACATTATTTCTGTTTCATGGACAGTAAACAGAACAGTAAGAAAAATCTTTCCCTTTTTGGAAACACTCATCTTTAAAAATCACCTTCTGGAAAACTAGTGCTTTATTATTTGACAGTCAGAGTCCCAGATATGTTAGCAATAGCAATGACTACTCTGTGAGATCAGACAAAAATCAAGCAAAAAAAAAGCTCTGGGAAGTGTTTCTGATGTACGAGCAGTTGCAGACTACTAATAGCTGTGGTGACGTGGTTTGCAGGCCTGCCCCCCCAGTCATTTAATGCACGTCAGGATTCAGCTATGTTTGGTGCCACCACACAGAACTGCTCTGCTGTACATCTCCCAGTGGACCTCACCTCCTCCTCTTTAAGCTTTTGTCTCCGTTTTTCTTCAACAGCTGCTCTCTTCTGCTCCTCTCTCTGCCTCTGTTCCTCCAGTCTTCTCCATCGCTCCTCCATTTGCTTTTCATACTGAAGTTTTGCTCTTCTCTCCTTCTCCAGTATCTGCTGTTCCCTAGCAGCTTAGGCAGAGAAAAAGGTACACTTCATTTATGCAAATTTTCTACAACTTTAAAATTATTTGATAACATGACACAATAGTGCAAAAAGAACAAATACAAGTACACAGGGTTTACACTAAGATTAAAAATATAGTGCACAGAAGTGCTTAAACGACTAGTAAATCTAGGTGATTTGCTCAATGAATAAATAAGGAGGCCCTTGTACACAAGGTGACAACTTGTGCCCCTTACCTATGTAAAAACAGTGTAAGCAGCACAGTTTAAAAACACTTTTTTGTTTACATTTCAAATCTCTCAGTAGCTTAAAGACAAATTATTTTTTCAAACATAGCAGATGTTCCCAGTAAGATTTGAAGTGAATTAGTTATATATGTTGAAGCAAAAGCCCTTGGAATTTCTTTAAAACTGCATCTCTTGTTATGAAACTGCCTTCAAAATAAGTACAGGAAAACAACACATCCTAAGTTTTCTATGAAGTTTTGAAAATACACCATTCAACTCATAATTTGGTACTACATCTTTACCCACTTCTGCCTCTTCACATGAAAAAAAAACATTACTTCTGTTAAGGAGTTGTTTCTTCAAACTGGGCAAATATATATATTATATATATAAATATATATATAATCTTCTTGAGACATCACCTTGACATAGAATTCAGGCTGCAACATTACATACAGGGCTGTTGCTTCAGATTTATGCAGGACAACAAGTAGCAGAAATTGATGTGGCAAATCATGAGTTAAAATTCACTTTTCTCATGCAAGTGTATCCCATAAAAAGGCAGGAGAGAGGAGTTCAGTAAGCATGCCTACATACACACAAGCCTGTAATGTCCCATACCAATACACATACAGCCGATATCAAAGAAGGAATATTCTCACAGTTGCCAAGCTAAGAACTTGAAAGTTAGGGAAAGCCAGAATTAATCCTGTTTACACAAGAGCTAGTCCTTCACCAAGCTCACCTATTCAGCCTCACACTGCTTCTTCAGTTCTAGTTTCCTTGTACACCACATTTTCACCCTTTTAACTCTCTTGCAGTATCTTCCCATCATTCCTCTGCTTTTGCCCAGCCATTTCAATTCCCTCTTCTAAGATCAGCCTTTTCCCCTCAGCTCCTGCCGCAGGCTCTTTAACCACAACTGTGACCTTCAGTCCCTCTCAGCCTCACTCCATCCTCAAGCCCTTGGGTGAAAGCCAGTCTTTCCAATACCCAAATCCTCTTCCAACGCTTGTATTTCTTCCCCTTGAATACAGAATCCTTCTAAAATACTTCTTCCTCAAACTCAGCCTGCTTTACAGACCACCTTCTAGCTTATTCTTGTTACAAATATAGTTGATGATGTCTTCCCTTTTTGCCTTATAAAGATCCACTATTCCTCCCAATTCAGGACAAGGTAGTGTTAGGGGGGGATCAGTCCTGCAGTGATCCTGGATTAAATGTGTGAAGAGTCAGACTTGTAAACAAAGAGTTACCTCAGAGACAGTGGAAGACAAGTGACCACTCATTAATTGTTCATGACTGCTAACCATGAGTAGAGTAGGTGAAAAAAGGCATGCTGGAGTTCATAAAAACCAAAAATGCAGTGTGGTGCCCAGAGATTGTGCTAAGATTACCTTCTGAGTAAGTAGGTGAAATCAGGGACTGATTCTGGACAGAGAAGCAAACCATTCTATCAGCAGGGACATACATACAATTCCTGTTCCTTAATTTAGGAGTACTAAACAGCTGATTAATGAGTTTTGGCTTTGCTGAAAAGGCTATTCCATATTGCTCCAAGTACCTACTGACTGCTTAAAGATCTGACCTTCTGGGGAACATGCTGATTTTTTCTGAACTTCTAGAAAAAATTTGCCACAGTCAAACCATGACCAAAATCCAAAGTTCCCCATTACAGAAACAGTCTTAACCCTAAAAAAGTATGTTTCCAGAATGTACATATGATGTCTGGGAAAAAAACAGCCAATACCTTTCAAATCCCCATTGCCAATCACTCCCAAATTCTACAGGTTTCAGTTTCCCTCTCATCTCTTCTGTTTTTTAATCCAAGTCCTTTCCAATCTAATTATCATGTCACTTTCTCAGGAACCAGCAAAAAAGGGATAATCAAGAGGACAGAAGAGACAGCCTAGGCTGAGCATACCTGGAAGAGAAGTAAGCTACAACTCAGGCTGGTTCATGTCCCAGATAGACAGAACCTCAGGGGAGATTAAGTACTAAACAGCAGCAGATTTTCACCTGAAATACCAAAAGGAATCTTGCTGACTAAGCTCATTGTACTAAAAAATGCCAAGTCACTGGCCTCAAGCCTCAGGTTTTGTCAAGAAGTGGTCAATAATTTATTTAATGCAAGAAAAACAGTATTTTCCTATGATTCTTTTTGCAGATGTCCATATTGGTTTAGTTGACATTTCCTCAAAATAAATGCCTAGCTTAAATTTTCCAAAAATCATAGAACACTGACAATTCCTTCTGAGAGGTATTGTCAGGTAACCTCTAGGAACTGTGCTACCAACCTTTTTCATTAGTATAAGGAAAAGTGAACTTAACTGTTCAACATATTTTATATATCCAAACCAAAGTTGGAAAATTAATTTCATTCATATATGTATCTCTATATGAATATATAGATAAACTGTGTATACACACACTCCCTTTACATAGATTTTTAATTTTTTATATATATATAAAACAATTCTCTCAACGTTTCCCTGGTCATATTAATAAGATTAAAAATAACTGATTATTTAAAAAAACCCTCTGAAATCAATGGTTACATTATTGAGGAACTGAATAATTTTTCTCATTCTCTTGAAAGATTAACCCTTTTAAAACTTATGGAAAAGTATCTGCTTTATGCCGTACTTAACAGCTCTGTGGTATCTTTCAAAATGATTAAAACTTAACAGGCTAAAATTGAGGCTTTTTTTTGAAGTCATCCTACATATTATCCTGAGTATTAGCCAAGGCTTATTTGGTATTTTTACAAATCAGAATCCTAACAGTCAGTATCTTGAACATAAACCTATATTCAAAAAGCACATAATTCAAAGAAGAATATCAACTTGTGACTACAGAATATTAAATACTTGAACAAGAATCCAAAAAGACAGATTATTTTTTAATTCAAGAGAAGTGATAAAGACTAGAAACAGACTGAACCACAATGTTTAAAATTCACAACAGAAAAAAATATCGTTAGTTACTTAATCCTATTAACACATATACATAAATAATACATATACCTCCTGCCAACTTACCAAGGTATTTCTCCCTTTCTTCTCGCCTTTCCTTTGCCAATCTTTGTCTTTCATCAGTTTTCAGAAATCCATCGATGGCTGAAGACAAAGAGGAAAAAAAAGAGTCTTAAAAAGGTGTAAGCAAAACTAAAACATCATTCCAAAGAAATAAAAAAATCCACCAAAAATAAATCATAACTATGGTATTTAACAACTCCAATAACAAAACCAATTTTGCACTTGTATGCACGCAGGTTAACAAGCTGGGATTTGGATACATCTTGAGCACAATTTCCTACCTGCTGCTGAACTCCACACACAGTTCCTCAGTGTGAGTGCCTGATTCCTTTTCTCAGAGCAAACAAGCATGCTGTTAGTGCTTGTTTCAAAACGTTAAACTTTCGTAGGGAAAAAACCCCATAAGGATGCAATTAACATGTAGTTATCTTTGTTAATAAGTTCATTTTAATTATTTTTTTTTTCTAAAAAGAAAAATGTAGCTCAGAAAAGCATTAAGCAGCTATGGGGAGTCCCAGCCTTCATATTTATGGCTTACCACAGCCCCACACTTTCCTTGCTCACTAGCACCAGCTCATTTCAACAACCAGCAATTACTGCTGGATGAGGCTACACCGGCAGGAGCCCTCCTGCCCCCATTCCCAGGTAGGAAGCACTTTGTTTCCTCCTCGAATTGGTATCTAAAAGTAGGTTAGTTCTTTGGGAGGAGGTTACCTAAGGATGTTATGTACCTGGATCCAGACACCCCAGTTCTTGCACAGCATGAGCAACTGAAAAGCCCAGCTTCAGAAGGCAGGAAGGCAGAGTGTGACACACAAGGTGCCTCAGGGTCACCTCCCTGCATGCCCTGGAACAAGCAGCCAGACAGACTTTAGATGGACCTTCTGCAATATCACAGGTAAGGCCACCAAGTAGTGCCTTGATAGACCATCTAAAGGATGGTATCCTTTTAAAACAACTGACAAGGCCTCCAGTGTCCTCCTTTCTCTCTGTTTTCAGTATCTCCTGGGGTCTGAACAGTGCAAACAGGCATGGCGTCCCACAGCACAGCTTACATCCTTTGCAATCATTATCTGGGCTCCCTACTGAGTTCCTGAATTATAATTAAGTCCCCTTCCCTTTTGCTCTGAGAACTGCAGTTGTTAATTTTATCAGATAAATACAAGTGGAAAAGTTATGTAGACTGTAACCCCAACTCTCTTCCTGAAAAGTCACACTTGCAGACTCCTCTCCAAAGGCATCCTGTTTGTGGGAGCAAAGATTTTGCATAGGAAGTACCTTTCTGTGCTGGTCTGCAAGAAGGCTGAAAGCCAGCCTCGGTGGTCCCTAGTGACTGGTTAGAAACACAGGTCTCAGCTGTCCCCCCTTACAGTAACAGCTCTCTAATCCTCACACCATCTCTAATCCTCCTCCGAGCACACAGCACACAGGCAGGGACTACCTGAGCAGCCAGGCCCCTGGAAGATTGTGATTATAGCTCCCAGCTGGTTAATTACAACTAAATTTGTGGGTCAAATACATATTTATTTATTACTGAAGGCTCATCCTACTTCCATACTGGTCTGCTTGTTTATTCCCTTGGCTGCCATTTATTGCCACATCTGACAAGGAAGAAGAAGTGGCAGCTCAGTAAAACAAGCACGGTGAAGGTTTGTAACTACTTTGACGGGATCTGCAAAGAGTAGGCAAGAAGGTGAATCCTGTTGTCAGCATAGTTACATTACAGCTCCAATGGAAAGTTTTTCAGAGACCTGAAAGTCAAACCAGCATGAAACCTAGAACTCAGGCTAGGAGCAGGAGAGGGAAGTGAAATCTAGACTGCATCAAGAGTCAAAACACAGAAGACTGAGCTTGGGAACAAGCTGAGGCTGGAGAAGGGGAAGGAGAGAAGCACAGGCACAAGTTAAAGTCTTCTGTGGCAAAGGATGTGACTCAGATGGAGAGATGGAACTTGAAGCATGGAATCCAGGATGGGGATAAGCTGGAGGGACAGGAGAGGAACAGCAAGAGTTCACCTTCATGGACAATGTTCACAAAATCCTGCATTGATTTCCATCACCCCCCTGCTCACAGCAACTCTCTCTGAAACCCATTAGCAAAAATATATCCCATTATGCCTGTCAATAAAATTACAGCTAACTTATTTCTCCTTTGATTGTTTCATGAACACAACTAGCAGAAGTGGATCTAAAAAATCTTGTTCACAACTGCCATAATTATCCCAAAGTAGAGGCACAGTTTTTCAGGTTGGCTGTCTGAAGCATTTGGACATCTCCTCCCCACTTGGACAAAATTAAAAGATGATCAAAGCTGTAAAGTCAGATACTTAGGAAATGAGGATGTATCCTAATTGAAACAGTCTGTGCAATCCTTATTTTGCCTGGTTTTATGCATATATTACGCATTTTCCCCGTTAGGTCTCTTTCCTTATTTATTCAGTGTTAAGAGGTGAACCAAATTCAGTTATTAGTGTTTCTTGCTTCATTTCTTTCTGAAACTGAAGAGTAGACAGAACTATATCTGAAGTCTGTCTTGGAGAAAAGCACTCCAGACATGGCTATGCCACAGGTGAAACTACAAATACACGGAATTACTGCTCATTACATGTGCAATACACTACTGTGCAAAAAAGAAGTCACAGTGGAGGAAAACAGTAGGCAATCTCGTAAGTATAGGCATCAAACACATATGAATGTAGCAAGAGTAGCATTAAAATAGCACAGGCATCCTCAATAGTGGCATTTCTTAACTCATGTACTTGACTTTGTAAATCAGCATGCCTGCCAAAAATCAGAAATTTGCTTGCCTTCAGAAAGTAAATATAGTTTTGAAGGACAGAATAACTATTTCCCAGGTAGCAGCTTGTACCTTGGGATGATTTTCAAAGGCCAAATTTAATGTATTTACTACACATCTTCATATAGTATACATTATAAACACAGTGGGCACAGCAGTTGCCTGCGGCAAGGAATTTCATTAATGACAGGAATTCAAATTCTGTTTGACAAAACAGACGGCAAGCAGCAAGCTGGCCCAGGGAACTCTACCCTGCGAACGAGGCAAGGGCATCCCTGGCCCGTAACAGGGAACTGCCAGCAGAGGGCAGGACAAGGTCTCAGTGAACAAAGCCCACAGCAAAAAAGCTCTCACTGTGCTAAGTGACCTCAGGTTAATAGTCTGTATACGCAGATTTATCCTGAGCCTTCCTCGTATTTACAGCTAAGCCTCTGATCCCTCAGTTAGAAAGGCATGTAACAGCTAACAACATGCTTAAGAATCAGGATGCAAATGCAGGCTGGTTGTGCCTTCTGCCAACCAGAGTAATGAACACGAGGAGATGCTGGTAGAAAGCCCTGTTATAAACCTTTATTCCCAGACTTGCAGAAGAATAAGAAAACTGCTCAAACAACATGAAAGATTTTACTCTAAGGAAGCAGGCACACAAATTGCTGCTACTTCTTACTTCATCTCCCAGCCCTCCCAAAATTCCCCTTTCCAAAAAGTTACTCTCAAAGGCATGAATCTAACCACTGGGCTAATTCCTTGAAACTGGGCCTCATTTTTTGATTGAGGAGGGCCAGCTCTTCCTCTGGGACTTCATTACAATGAGCATGTCCAAAGGAAAAGACCATAACTTAAAACCACTTGTCAGCAGCAGTCTTGCAGCACTAATATCCCAGCTAATGCTGCAGGATTCCTTCAATACGTCAGTGTTACTTTGAAATAAATATTCACAGAAGTAAAAACTGACATGTCAATCACTGCTTCAACCCTTTTTCATGGGCAAGGTAAACCTATTCAGACTGATGAAATAGGGTGAGAACTTGTCCACACACACTCTGCTCCACTCCACATACTGCTTGTGTAAGCCTCTTTGGTGGTTGCTCAAGACAGAGAAGGTTGTCCTGTCCTGATGAGACACAAGGCAAGATTGGTCTTTTGAAATCCATATCCTGTTTCTGGTGAGAAAATAAGTCCTTGAGCAGGACAATCAGGTTACTGGGAGCTGAGACTACATTTCAGAAGGACCAACCAGTTGCTTGGACACCTCTGAAATTCACACCTGAGTAATTGTCAGGAGGTAAGTTCTCCGTTCTTTTTTATTTTTCCCCCCTACTTTGTTGTTGAACTTACACACCCTTCTGTCCTCTATAATATCCAATGGTATTTGGTTCCACAATGTATTTACACACAGCAGATACTGAAGCCCTTGATAGCCTGACACAGAAGGAAAGTCAGCTGGGGATCTGAGGCCAGCTCTGCATAAGTGCTCAAGAGACCTTTGTCTATTCTACATGATCATGGTCAACACATTTAGACCCTTGTCCGTTCTACATGACATTGTCCAACTTTTTAGACCTTTGCCATAGTATGTGTCATTTACACTGATGTTGCTGCACTGGTGAAATTCCCAGTTTGGATGCAGTCCTGCCAAGGCGTGGCCTTGTCTGGGATCAGACAAGCCTAAGACACCACTGCACTTACACACATCATTCTACCAGCAAACTCTGTTGTTTCAAATAATATAAACTTAATCTATAATATCAAGGTTTTGTACCCTAAAAACTTGTTTTCTATCCCTTGGGACTGTTCTTGAGACAGTAAAGAAGAGATTTTTTACCTGCCACCACTTCCCTCTGAGTACTACTGAATAAAGAAATGTTCAAGTTTTCAGTTACTGACTACACTTTAAGACAAAAAAGTTATAAAACTGCATGTGACTGTACCTGAATGACATTTTCTACTGGCACTTTTCCTAAATTTTAATTATGGTATATAGCTGAGAGGCAACATGCAAACAACAGATGGGATTTGCAGGTATGTTCAGTAAGATTAAGTGGATTGTTGTCCTTTTTGATAAAGAAAATGTAAAAAAGACAACAATTAACTAAAAATCTTAATAAAAAGAATCGGAATTTTCCCAGTTTCAACTACTTAATTTTATTTTTATGTTTGCCAGGCTGGATTTCAAATACAACCAGAAAGGAAAAAAGGGCATTTTCTATTCTAATTAAAATACCAGGAGGGCTATCTGTTGTTATAAAGATGCTAAGTAAATGAAGTCATTAAAGGCAAACAGTTGCCAAACACAGTGACATTTCAGACTCCCCAGGCTAATTGTCTGAGCAGTGGCCTGGCAGATAGAACAGAGAAGCTGCCAGGGACTGCACGCTCTGGTTAAGCAACTAGGACACCTGCCTTATGCTCCTGCTCCCCACCCATAATTTTCAAATTAATAATTTGAGTCAAGAACTATATTTACACATAGAGCACAGGAGCAAAATACATCCTGCTGATATGTTTATTTAAGGTGAAATCACTCCAAAATGCTAGCCAAATAACCTTGAAATTATAGACATAGGTCATTTGGTGATCACATATATTAACAGAAATATCACTACACGGGGAGGAAAAACTTGCTAAAATATAAAAGGCAGATCTCAGTTCTGTGTGAGCCCACAGACACATAATAGCTCTATGGGACTGTGTGCACTGTGTACAGTGTGTGCAGCCTTAACAGTGCCCCACAGAGATTCCAGTATCAGGCAGACACAGCAGATGCACCTCAAGAGCACTTGGAGAACTGATAGGATGCCTTAGCAGAATGTTTTTAGCTATTCAAACACTAGATAAATAGTAAGTAACAATAGATTAATTATGTAGTTTACTGAACAGGCCCCTACCAGACAGCCCACCACAGTAAGCACACAGAAAGCAGCAGCACTGTGTCAATGTGTGTTCTACACTGATGTTTTATTTATGTGCTTCTGTAATCTCTCACGCAGAGAGGAATCCAGAGGCGTAACCAGCACTTGATGGTGTCTTTCTCCCAGATTTAACACATATGAACATTTATAACTGTATTTTTCAAACACCACTAGATCCCAGACCCACTCAGAATCTGCAGGTAGAATCTTCCCTTCTAGCTTGTCCAGCAACTTTCTGGAAGCAAACACTATGAATCCAGGAATGGATTAAAAAAAATAAACAAAAATACTGGTTTTAACCCACAATTAGTGTTTTAAAACTACTAGCGTTTGCCAAGGAGTAAGTGGTGGCACTAGCTGGAAATTTTGTACTAAAACAAGCAGCAAACCCCCAAGCCCCAAAGCTATAAACATTACAAATGAAGCAATTCTTTTTCCCATGACTGAAATTTTTTTAATCTTTCATTCAATCATTGCATATCTCTTGAATTAGCAGTAGTCTCAACATGCGTTTACAATTTATGCATTGACTAACTTGCACAGACTAGTTTCACTGACATCAGCAGAACTACTTGGTTAGAACAGAAAATATGGAAATATACCTTGTTCAGATGAGGAAGCCCCTATATGCCCCACCCAACCTGAAAAAAGACGTCCTATCACTCATGTACTATCACAGTAAACATAAAACGCATTTGTTGGAAGGAGAGTAGCTATAAATACTATAAACACTGTTTGCCTGTTCACTTTGACTTTTGCAAAAAAAAGCCTCACTGTAAAACAGTAACCATCAAGTCACAGCTGTTTTGCCCAAATTATCTAAGGGAAGTGTATATGAAGGATTATATACATTTGTTTCTCTTTTGCAGTGAATTTAACCTGAACAATTTATTTTAGGAATATGCACATCAAAATTAAAGAAATTCCATTTATTGCTAACAACTTCTGTTACCAAAATGAACTGAAAGTTTTGCATCCATAGTGTATTCTAGCACACTTCAATTTGTCATTGAAAGGGTTTCTGGACTTACAATATACATTTATGTATCAATATCTGCTGATGGCATGTATTTATTATTAGGTATTAGGTAACCAGAACTCAGTGAGAAACTTGCATTTCATTGACAAATTCAGATATTTTTAGCATCAGCAGACCAGATGGGAACTGTAAGTATCCATTTCTCCCACCTCCTGCCGGCCTGTAATCCCCAAATGCACATTAAAATGCACTTCCTATTCAAGTTAATTGGCTTTGCTGGTGTATGGCACTGAACAGTGACCTTATGCTGTGTTGGTTCACAATTGTCACTGCTGAGTTGCGCTCTCAAATGGCAGCTGAAGTGCATAAAGGCAGCAAAAGTGAAGGGAGAGCACCGAGCTGCAGTTCCATACCCAGGTGGCTGAAGCTTCTGTGGAAGCGGGCGAGGAGCTGACCTGTAGCCAAGTGTCTTAGTTCAAGAGAAACTAAGATATTATGCTAACCAAGGAATAATCCCTCTCCTTTGAATTTAGAAAAAAAAC
>JAWWMO010000001.1:103329410-103342694 GCA_035047845.1 Dendrocincla fuliginosa
GCCTGTGGTGATGCTGGGCCAAATACTTTATACATAAAAAATGTTCATAAATTAACAATTCTGTTAACACAGAGAAATGGCTGCTGGTGCACTAGTAACCAGGATCCAGCAAACCATCCATTTGCTCACTGCACAGGGGCCACCAGCTGCTAACAGAAGGGAAGGAAAAGCAGTTCTGCTCCTTAATGCACATCCCAAGAAACCAGTAGCTGTTCCTGCATAATGAGTGAGAAATGATCAGATGAAGACAATTTCAGGGTAAAGAAAAAATATTATACCTACACAGCAATGTTTTGGGTTACTCTGGCCCTGCTTTGTATTAACCTCTCTCTTTTTTGGTCATACTGCTCATGAACATTTCCCCAGACAAAAGGTTGACATTTCAACAAGAGTCACCATGTTTTGGGTGCTGAAATAGAAGTATTTTTATTTTGTCACCTTAAAAAGCAAGACTTAGGATGAAGGGTGTCTTGAACACACATTTGCTGAAGGGCAGATTCCTACCCTATATAATCAATCACGGCAGTTCAGTTAAAAGATCAGGGTTACTTGCCTAATAAAACCTGGAGCTCAAAAAGTCCAAGGTGATGTGTCTACCAAAGCCCAGTTAAAGGCCCCCATATTAAAAAAAAAAAAAAAAAAACCAGACCAAGGCAATCCCATACATACATGGAACACAACTACAGCAAGTTCTGAAATTGATAAAGGTAGATCCAGGAGGAAATCTGGAAAGTTTCAGTTTGAAAATATGAAGTGTTCAAGGTGAAAATGAAATCAACCTGCCTAGCAAACAACTCTCATTATTAATATCATACAGATCTAGACAGACAAGAGACAATATCCTGCACAGTGGAGCTGAGAAAAACAACAGCAGGGAAATAAAATCATTCTTCTTTTCCACTGTAATACCACAGCCAGCACTAACAGTTGTCTGAAAACACTCTGCGGGGTTTATTTTAAATAAAAAGTAAAGTACAACTTCTCATAAGTATTGCCCATAACAACCATTGCAGCAAACAAGCCATAATTGATTTCCTTCCCTGTGTTGAAGGGAAGCTCTTAAGGATGTTTCTGAAAACCATGTAAGCAGAAATAATGATAATCTCAAAGACAACATTCCTAAGCACTATTTGAAGAGATCATATATGATTTCCTCCTCTCAGAAACAAAGCATACTAAGAGAGGCTATTCAGTTGCACTCAGAATTACTTTGGACAAAGACACCTCCAGCTAGTGATATCAGCCACAGAGCCTCCTTCCTCTCACTGGAAGTGGATGCAGGCTTTTTCTAAGCACTTTCCATCTTTTAACCCTGAGAAAAATTAATAGGTCGATTACTGTGATTTATACAAAGCTGACTCCTAGAGAAGAATCAGTGAGCAGCACTCTGTAAATACTGTCCTCCTAGGCAAAAATACATCTACTTTATATTGCAAGCACATCATTAATTCAAGATTACTTTTCTTGATGAAAAAGAGTTCAGTTGGAAGTGCTGTCTGTTATATGAAGAGCCAAAGACTGGATTAGCTCTTGGATTTGTCTTAGCCATTTTAGATTGATTTACAGCATTAAGAGCAAACAGTAAGATTTAGAAAAAGATTTTATTTATGCGCGTGTAGATAGATATATTCCCCACACACACATTTATACCATTGAAGGGGAAGACAAAATTGAAAAACAAAAACCATGAAAACTGGAAGAGTTTTCTATAAGCAGAGTGATAAATAGTAGTGCTGTGTGAACATTTATCTTTTCAAACACCCCTTGTGTTTGTTTATTCACTGGAAATCTCATGGAAGGCTTATTTAACCTTGAAAATTGGTGTGGATCCGGGCTTGGAAATGGTGTTAAGGGCAGGAAAGTTATCTGAAATATCAATAGAAAAACCATTGCCACAACCTCCATGTGCAAGGCAGACCAGGAATGACCCCTCTGCAAACCTCCCTCCCCAGCACAGCAAGTGCCCCAGCTGATCTCCCCCATAGGACTGGGATTTGTTTGAATGGGCAGCGTTGGGTATGTTATGGCCTTGTTAAGAATTTTGATGTGTAAAAAAATAACACACACATTAAGCTTCAGTGGTGGTGAGTGTTACTCTTGTTTATTTTTAGACTTTATCTAGGAAAGAAAACCAGTTGTATTTATACATACCTGAGAAATACCAGTATGTGTACAGTGATTCTAGGAAGACAATTCAGTGTCATTAGGATCATTACTGGTTTCCATTTTTGTGGAATTTGGTTGTACAGAGTACCAGTGTGCTGAGTTCTGCTGTTTCTCCTCATTTTATGCAGTTTTCCTCACTCTTACAATTAAAAAGAGAACAATAGATGAAGGTGTCTTCTTCCTACCCCTCCTCTTTTTCAAAATAATTCAAGTTACACAAAAACTGGCTCCCTGATTTCAGACCCTGCCTATGCATATATGCCCCCTTTCTGGCATGCCCCATACCTTCCCACATCTCAGCACAAATCGGTATGTGCTCTTTTCTCCCCTCAAAACCTTACATCTCAAACAAAAAGCCTTCTGCCACCTCCAACACACTGCTCCTGCAGCCCTGTGGCTTTCAGCACAACTGCCCTGCACTCCACCTTCACGTACATCTCCTCCCAGGGTTTGCAAACTGCCCCAGGAAGCTCCCAAGGAATTGTAGGGGCTCACCTGACGTCCTTGGCAGAGCAAGCGCCACCAGCACTCTGCTGTCAGAGGTGGCTGGCACGCTCCAGAGCAACCACTGCAAGCAAACCCACACACCCCAGACATGCTCTCTCTTTTGGGGAGCTTGAGAAGCCTTCAGCCAGAAAACAGGCATATTTGTACAGGACCACGATGTCTCTCCCTCACTCCCAGCCACTCCACTCACAGGAGAAGGAGGTCTGGAACTTCCACAGGTTTTGCTAGCTGCAACAGCCCACACCCTGGCTGGCCAGCCATGAGGCAGGCACCCCCGACCCAGGGCAGCTGCAGACCACAGAGAAACCAGACAAGGGCTTTCCTCACAGAAATCACACATCGAGTGACTTTAGCTTTGGTACAGCAAATGTGTAATTTGCTTGTTTGTTTCTAAAGTTTGTCCTCTGAAGGAGAGTGTGTACAAACACAGCACAGCCCAGGCTGGAAAGGACCTCAAAAGATCATCTGGTCGAGCCCAGATGAGAATATCTAGCATCCAGTTCAATGACATCTTGAAAACCTCTAGCAATAGGACCTCCAACATGTCCCTCAGGAGGTTGTTGCAATGATTACTACCCTCACTGTAAAAAATGTGTTTCTTTTATCAAGATAAAACCTCTCCTGGTATTACCTAGACCCACTTTCTTTTGCCTTCTCCATGTGGCTGTTTGTGAAGCCTCCTTGTAGTCACTCTTTTAAGTACTAGAACATGGTGTTGAGGTCCTCCTGAGCCTTCTCTTCTCCAGGTTAAATGCCTGGTCTCCAAAAGGAAGAAGAGAAAATAAAACCTAGTGTTTTGTGCTACCACTGTATGCCCCAAAGATCGATTCTTCTCAGTGGGGCAGAGGGAAGAGATAAGCAAAGGGCCAGGCTGCGCTGATGAAAGGGGCAGAAGCAAGAGGTGGATGCTCTTCTCCTCCTAAAGCTGCAGGCACAGACCTGGAGCAGGGTCCTGGAGAATTGTAAGCAGGAGAGGAGCTTAGCTAAGGGCATCAAAATTATCTGAGGCAATTGTGTGAATCATAAGTCAAAAACATCTCATATCTTAGCATGGTTGTAACACACCAGAAAAACACACTGCTCTTTTTTCATCATTATTAAGGCAGGACATGCAAAATCACCATAGAAAAAAGCCCTTGTTTCATTACAGTAGCTGACTAAACTAGTACTTTTGTCAATAGTTTTCTCCAATACACATTACAGTGAGAGTTCCTCCAAATTCCAGTAGAAGAAAATGGGGAATCAATGCAAACAAATGAATTTTATATTATTAAAATATAAATATTTCAAAGCTTGTGTTTTACCAAACTTTAGCTAGGTGCTCTCTGACAAGAATCTGACAGGTATTTTGTACTCAACTGACTGGAAAATGAGGTCTATTTTTCTTTTTGAACCAAGTTAGTCTAGAAATATTTGGTTCAAAAATGTCTCTTCTTAATGAGTACCCAAATGTCAATATTAATAAAATACTCAATAAAAAATAGCTTAAATTTAGAGATGAGATATAAATACTCTAGTGAAAACTTGTTCTTCTAACTGTAAGTTTAAAAGTTACTCCAGCTTTCCATTTCTTTTCCTCCGATTTCTTCTGAACTACACATCTCTCTCCTGCATCATTATTCATCTCCTCTATCTTACCTCCATGTTCTTCCCCATTGTTCAAACTGCACTGAGTGATTATTATTCAGATACAAAAATAAAACCCAAACTGATCTAAAATCACATAGGGCTTTTAGAAACCATCTGATGAATTTTGTGACCCAAAATTCTAGATTATATGATTTCCTATACTAAAAAAGTATACAGCAATATTTCAAGATCACACTTCATACAATCAAGATCTACTGGATTCAAAAATACATGCTTCTATATTTAAGATTCCAACTCCTACCTTAATGAAAATATATACTGGAGGATACTTGAAAGTTGGTACGACCAGTCAATTACTCTACAATAAATAGTTCTCTTGTAATTATAATGGTATTAATATTGTCTTTTAATAGTTCTAACTATCTCTGCAGGGTCAATTGAAATAGTTTGGCAAAAGAGAATGTGGCAATCAGAAGAACGAGTGAAATCTAACTTCAAGTGTTTCTTGCAATCCTTGTCTTACACTTCAGGCATATATAAGCATTAATATTTGATGGCTTAAGGGTCAAGAAATATGTAACAATACTGTCGTTTGAAAGCAATGTCAGTACATTGGAACTATCTTAAAGCAAAGACTGAATGTTAGTTTTCACAAAGTACTTCTGATTAGTTCTTAAAGCACACCCCAACATGAAATAGAAGTTATCTGAGTAATTATTTGGTATATGTGAATACCCTTGCAATGACCCAGTCCAAACTATAGCAACATCAGTATGTTTTTATCTAAAAGGGCTCAAGCATACACAGATGAGGTACTGAGCATCCTTTTTGTTATGACTACAGTTGGCTTATCCTGTGGCACTACTCAGAATTCTAACTCTATGTTTTCCATGACAGGTAGAAAGGAGCAGATGACAGATTTTTAATTTTTTCTCTAAGTGCAAGAACTATGAACTTAACTTCAAATGGATCCACCCCAGTTTGCTTATTGTCTCCTTGGGCAGAAGAATTCTCAGCTTGTTTCTGCTTAGAGAATTAGCAAGTCCAACATGTATTTCTTTCTAAAGTGTTCAGTGTATTTCTTTTAATAGAAAAAACACTGATAATTTCTAGTATAAATGGAAAATATTACATCATTCAGAAATACTTGGACAATAACAAACAAATAAGTTTATAACAAAGAAATACTACAAAGTCAACTCACTTTCTCATCCTTGGCTAAAGCTGTTTTGACTTGACAGTGTCTGAATCTATTTTAAGGAACAATTCTTCCCTTTTCCACTCCACCTATTCTTGTCTGCAAAGACGTTTAATTCTATAAAGCTACTATTTCTGAGTCCTCAGTCAAATCTCTGCTTTAAGGCCTTATTTGCCACCTTTTAAACAACATACTACACAGAGAAAACAACGATAATTTCTATTTCATACACCACTTTTCAAAGTAAGTCTTTGGGTACCACAGCCGCTTCACTGCCGATGCTCAGAAACTGAGGGTGACAGGCTTGCCTGAGTACAAAGGCTTTGTAAAGATGAAAAAAACCTTCCCAGTGATAAATGGGAGCAGGAGCAGGAATGGCTCAGGGTGCTCGCGGGCAGGCTGCGGGTGCTGCAGGCTCTTCTCCCTCAGCTGTGAGAACTGAGGAAGCAGAACAATTTAGGAAGCTTATTACCGGTTCAGCAAACCAAAGGAGCTAAGACAGGGTAGCAGTGCCCCAACTTAAATGCCAATTAAAAGCGTCACATTATTGCAGCCGCTCACAGAAAGCAAAATGAAGGAACGAAGTCAACTTTGCAGATCTGCTCCCTCTCTATAAATAGTATCAGAGTAAAACATAAAAATAAGGGGCAAAAAAAAATCCCACACTAAGAAAACCTCACCCACAACAAAAGAGTTCTTACAGTCACTAGTCCTGAAGCCATCATTTCAACACAAAAGGATGCCCCTGAGCATCTGTACACAAAACACAGACTGTTTTTACTTGGTGAATATTGTGATTACCCTAACGCAGCTAATTTGGAGGGAGGCTGTAACAGTCCTCTAAAAAGAAAATTGCGTCTTTGCTAAAGGAATGTTTTCACAGCACTGTGCAGTCATTTTCTGAACAAATTCCTTTTTGCAGTGAGGAGTACTGGGCTCTCATCTACTATAGATAATTATAGCAGAGGAGAGCATTTGGATGCTATTGCTTCTGTGCTACAGCAACTTCAAATTCAGTAACAAACATAACTAACATGCTCAGGGCATTATTTTCCCAGGGCAATAGGGCAATCAAAACCAGGCACATTTAAGTAGTGATAATCAGCATAGCTACATATCTATTTAGAACCATAGTGGAGCAAGAAAGTAACTGTATTGCTCTCATTTCATGAGTATACAAAGCCAGGGGAGAGGAACTGGGCCAGCTTACAGCAGCTGAGCAAATGGTATTTCTGATAACTGCCTTCTGGTGTTCACAACCTAATTTCCATACAAAAATATCAAATTTTTTGCAAGTGGAATGAATCTTCATAAATTTATATATATGCCTCAGTCAACCGGCTTGAGGAACTGTGGATCACACCTATTTGTTTCACAAGATGTGGGATACTGATTTGGGCAACAGGAGCTTGTCTCAGACTTCATAATTATTAAAATGTATCAGAAGGTTTATCAAATTATGCCATTAAAAAACAAAATAGAAAAAAACACCACGGAGTGTCCTCCAGTTCTTCCATTATTCATTAAATCATAAATAAGCAGCTCAACATAAGGCATTCAAGCTGTTATGAAATTCATTTATTTGTAAGTGACAAATGAAGCTCATTCTCAGTACAACAGTTTTTCCTGGGGAGTCAATCTATTTAAAAGAAATTAAGACATTACTGTACTAAGACATAATTATGGGATTTTGTAAGTAGTTGCAACCTGCACTATCACAGCTGTGCTTTTAAACTTCTATAGCAAAAAAGAGTTATTAATCATCACATTGCACATCATAGCGGATTATCTCTAGGAGTAAGGGCAGTCTATAATATCCATGCCTTTATCCTGAAATGGATCCACACAGCTAGATCCCCCCAACCACTCAGGTGCAGAAATCCATTAGTGGCCACATGCAAGGAGCACAGCACAGAGGACTGGCTGGCTGCCTGTGACAGCTAGAAATACCTCCCCATTGCTGCAGCAATGCTCACGGTGAGACTGCCCCTCTGAAATGTGCTTACAAGAAATTACCTCATCAATATAGCATATCAGCAACATGCAGCTGTGCTGCAACACTGCTTGGTACCCGAGAAGCAAAGAGTGGAACAAGATATCATAGTCCCTACAGACTTTATGAATAACCCCCCCGTATGATTCAGTATTTCAATACCAAGATGATGAGTATTCTATAGACAACTCATGGAGATTACTCACCCAGCAAGTCTGTCACACACTCAAGCGTGGTATTTGAAAATACTAGTTTTTTTTTCTAATTACTTTTCATCCTACTCACTGTACCAAAATAGCTTGAAGTAGAAATATTTGGCCTCAAGAAAAGAATTACTGAAGTGTGTGTATCACTACATGCAATCCAGGAACTCCACAGTATGCCTAACTAAAATAGCTCAAACCTATGAGTAGCAAATCCCTGTTAGGGGAGTTCGGTTTGACTTTCGCACACAGGCACAGCAGATCACTCACCTTCCCTGCCTGCCCTGGGAAGGTGACTGTGCGCTGACTTGGAAAGGCAGGAAAGTGTGGGAGGGCCACACTGTGCAGCTGTAGTGGAAGGAAGGTGAAGGACTGCTTTGAAGGACTGCTTTTTTCCAGCTGTAGTGGAAGGAAGGTGAAGGACTGCTTTGATGCTTCACCATCACCTTTGATGGTGAAGAAGTGCTCAGCCTCACAGCACTTCTGCACCATCACCTCTCCCATGCCATGACCAGCAAATCCAGCGGAGAGGTTTGGCAGGTTACAGCTGGAGCAGGCAGCTGCCTGACACGTGAGGGGGTGGCATCATAGCTCTTTAAAGCTAAGAGGCAGGTGTTGACCTGCCTAAATTACAGAATTTCACACCTAAGCCACACAACCAGACACGCCTGATCTAGGATTTTGTTTGCTTGCATTTAATTAATTATATATTTTAATATAATACTATGCCTGAGTATGACAACTAGCTTTTCTTGAACTATTAAATCTGCTGTATTTCAACTTCATCCATTTAAATGCATGCCCTTTTCATTGAATCACAGGATCATTAAGGTAGGAAAAGACCTTTACGATCAGAGTCCAGCCTTTGACCACACACCACCATGTCAATTAAGCCATAGCAATAAGTGCCATGTCCAGTTGTTTCTAGAACACTTTCAGGGATGGTGAATCCACCACTTCCCTGGCAGCCTGCTTAAACACTTGCCAACCCTTTCCGTGAAGAAAGTCTTCCCGATGTGCAACCAGAACTTCCCCTGATGCAGACTGAATTGATTTCCTCTTGTCCTGCCACTAGTTGCCTGGAAGAAAAGACAACCCTCACCTCCACCCTCCTTTCAGGTAGTTGTAGAGAGCAACAACGTCTCCCGAGCCTCCTTTTCTCCAAGCTAAACACCAGCTCCCTCAGCCACTTCTCAGAGGACTTGCCCTCTAGACTCTTCAACAGCTTCATTACCCTTCCCTGCACAGGCTCCAGCACCTCAATGTCTTTCTAAAGTGAGGGGCAGAGAACTGGACACAGGACTTGAGGTGTGGCCTCACCAGTGCTGAGTACAGGGGGACAATTACTTCCCTAATC
This sequence comes from Dendrocincla fuliginosa, assembly GCA_035047845.1. Classification (NCBI taxonomy): domain Eukaryota; kingdom Metazoa; phylum Chordata; class Aves; order Passeriformes; family Dendrocolaptidae; genus Dendrocincla; species Dendrocincla fuliginosa. Next base: position 103,338,425 of record JAWWMO010000001.1, read on the forward strand.
TTTGCTTAAGAACATCATTGCGTAAGTCAAAATCAAGGGCACAGATGGCTCTACAAGTCAAGGAAGATGAACTTTTATTTGGGGCAACTCACATGAGATCCATTTTATTTTAATTATTTATCTTATTTGTAATGATAATGCTAGAGTTGTTTGAGGAAAAACGATAATAAAGCATGCAGTGGCATCCTCCATCATCTGCACTCAAAAAAATAGACCAAGCTAAACATTTTGGCATATAGAACCTAGAGAAGAAAAGCATCACTTTGAGAGTCTCCAGGGGCAAAAATAGCTTTTAAAAAGAAAAACAGAAGCAAATAGTGTATGTGGGAAGACGACATTAAGGTATTATGAGGCTTTAACTACATGCTCTTAAAATTATAGTTTTCTCTGCAGTCACTCAAGCCCTAGTTCAGAATACTTTACAAAGCCAGTCAATCTTTCAGAGTAATCCAGTGAAAATTCCCTTAATATGCACATCCCAGTGGCCTAGAGGGGTTCAGAGCACTGTGCCCCTTCTCAAAGGTCAAAACTTCAGCTCTCTGATATTGCTGTGCTTTTGTGTATTGTGTATTCTTCGGTAGATCAAAAAAGAAAAGCTCCAGAAATAATCTACATCATCATGAAATGAGCCAGACTTAGAGCAGACTGTACAGCTCTAGGCTCAGGTTAGTCAAAACAAGCACAACAGCCAAGCTCAAGCAATCAGGGCTAGGCTGAAATCAAATAGGATACACCATCAGAAGGGTGCAAAGTGCTCTTGCCTGCAATGTGGGAAAGCAGGGAAGGGATCCCCCTTTCTCCTTGTCTTGCCTGAACAGGCATTCACCAAACAAGCAAAAATGCAGTCAGGGATATCAGTATTTTAGACTGTTGTCCAATTGATGTAAAAATTAGAAGCTAAATTCTGTACCCTACAGGGATATTGAAGAAAAAAACAGATGTCCAGCTAATAGACATGTAAGAATGAGATTTCACTAAGATACCGCTTCATCAAACACAGTTCAGAACAAAGAGAGCAAGTAGATTTGCAGCACAGCAGAGCAATGCTCTTGATTTGAACTTGAAACCAATAGAGCCAAGTGTGGAAGTGATGTGCATTTATTGCTTTCCCTTGCAGAGACCAGTTCTAGACAAGTAGGACATACTACAACAGCATAGAGAGAAGATAAAGATGTAGATATTTGATGATGATGGGAGTAAAGCAAATACAATACTGTGATTGCATTCCTGAAGGTGGTAACTCAGAGGCAGAGGTAGAAAAAGCATATTAGGCCGTGTATGCAAATTTACATTAAGGAAATAAATGGGAGACAGGAAAATAAGGCATGGAAAACGAAAATATTGATGTTAAGTCCTTAATACACTAACTCCACTTACCTTGGAATGTGATTAAGAACTGGCCTATTTAGAGTAAAAACCATGATATTTGAAATCCATCAGAAACACCATTTGCCTTATTTGATTTAAAAAGTGAGCACAGTAAGAAAAAATAGCCTTCTAAAGCAAAAACAGGTGCCAAGAAGTCTGACTGCAGATATTTTGAAATAGACTACTAATAGGAACATCTTCACCGTCTTCAAAAATCAAAAATTTTTCTAGTTTCTGGAGAAAAGAAAGTTGCTCATATTCTTATCTTGATTAAAACCATCCTGGGATTTTGAAGGACAACTTAAGAAGTCCCTCTGAACAAAAACCAATAAGAAACAAATTATTTTGCTATGGAGGATTACATTTATATCTGATTAAAACCAAAATTATTGAATAAGGAAAAAGATAACAGTCTCCATATAATTAAATTTTAATTCTCAAAATTACTCATTTTAACAGATAATTGAAAATCTCTTCAAGTCTACACTATGGTTACATATTTATGAAATTGGACACAATCTGTACAAGGAAAAAAGCACAAAATACAGAGTAGACCTGTAGATTTTACAATAGACAGTAGGCTTAAAGTTTTCCTTGTTGCATACATTCAGTAGAAAATTACATTTCAAATAGATTTGGGACTTCAGAGTGCAAATAGCGGCTAAAGGGATTTATAAGGAGTAATCTTTTCTCATATGCCAAGTTCTGGATAGAAATCAAGTTATTTAAATTATTTGAAATTATCATAAATAATTCTAACACAAGCAACAGAGTTTCTCTATAGAAATAAATTATACATCGTATTTAGGAAACACTTCACAAACCCTTAAAGACTGGCTTTAAAAAGGGTTTCGTTCACATATATTGCATAACAAATCTCCACAGATAACCAGCCTCTGCATGATCATCAATAGCACTCAGAACAAAGGACCCTTCACAGCTTCGGGCACCAGCAGAACTCTGTGAAGACACGAGCAGGAATCCCAGCCAAACCCACCCTTACAAGCTTTGGGACTTTCTGCAGGGAGGGTTGTCACCCCCACGTTTGATTCACTGTGCAGGTCCACCCTCCACAAATTGGCACTCCTACAAAACCTCCCTCCCCAGTGTTACTGGGTAATTCAAAACACCTCATTGTTATACTTGTCTCCCACAGGCATACGCCCTTAAAATTCAGTGTATTCAGGTGTATATGTCTGCCACTTACTGCTCAGTCAGTCTTTCGGTACTAATTTTTTCTAGCACTGTTCTTAAAACCTTATCAAAGAAACCCCATCACAGTAGTCACACATTTTTTAACATCAATCATGAATTCACCAGACTGTAAGAAGCTTTCAAGATGTTTAGTGTCTTTGATGAACCCAAGCATACTTCTTCTGAATCACTCCACCTTGCCTCTTTGCTAATCTCTCGTGAGGGACCAAGTGGTTTGAAAAACACATTCCCTTATAGAAAGCACATAGGCTCTTCCCAGTATACCATATTTTGCCTACTCAGTTTTATGCTTGAAAACTTGGATTTGTCACTCTTCAGTTCTCTAAAGTTATTAAACTTTTGTACAAGGTTAACTTCCCCTGCCACCAAATATTATTTAAGCATTAGATTAAGGTATGTTCCATTTTAAAAAGAACTTGGAAAAGAAACACCCTTAAGCTCCACCACACAGAATACTAAAGCAAATAACTCAGCTTTAATGATAGAGCCTTATGTTTCTTGACTGTTCCTTTCAAACACAGACCATTTAGCAATCTACCACAGAGTCCAGCAGGGTCTGTGTGAAGGATGACATGTTCATTGCACTTTTTATGCCTTTGTCAGTTTGCTCCTCACAAGTATTTGTCTTATAGTTTTAACATTTAACTTCCCAGAGATTATGCTCTCTTCCATGTTCTCATTTGGATATATTTTCCCCTTGTGCCTTTGTTTCTGATATCCTCCTTTACTCTGCTGTTTAACCATATTTTAAGGGTTCAAAGAAAGTATATTTTGATAATTTTTTTCCTTTAGGAGAAAAAAAATATTTTCCTTTCTGTGGTAGAAAAAAACTGCACAAAGTCTGTAATATTTGGTTCAGATTTGCACTGTGCATCAGAAGCACAACATAAAAGGCAGTCCCTGTCCCACAGTGATTACAGTTATAATAGTAATAAGGCATTAAAAATTACATAAGGCAGCTCTGGCAGGAAAACTGGTCAAAGATTAAATAATACCTGTATTTAACAAATGATGCAGAAAAAGAGGGGGTTTTTATCCTGAGTTTTGGAGTATCAGTAATGGCTTCATCTCTAAAGCAGGGGGTTACACAGCCTGCTCAGTCTGTGGCCTTCTACTTGGAAAGTAAGTTTATATTCACCAGTAAGCACATAATAAGCAATGAAAACATGTACCCAATATCAAGGTCCAATAAACAGAATTAAAGCAGTATGTTAAGCCTTGATCTTCACGACTACCCTCAATTTAGCAATAAAAATACCCTACATGGATCAACAATTTATATAATCCAAACAGAATTCAACTCAAAAGCCTGAAGCTTGATGACTTTTAGTATTGTTTCTTAATAGCTTCAAACCTAGTCCCAAATGCTTTGCTGAATGACAGATTTCACAGAAATCCATGTATATGGGCTTACCCTACATAGACCTTTCTAAAACAGGGATGGGCAATTCTCGTAACATCTACCTCACATTTACAATTACTACATGGCAAAAAGCTGAAGCACCACAAACAGTATTTACTTAAGTAGCATGTGCTGTAACCACAGTGGCCAAAGGTTATAGTGACATACTGTATATATGGGGCAGTAATTCTATTTATGATTGCAAAAAGCTTTCAAAATCAGAGAAGCAATAGCATGCTGTAAATATTTTCACAACACGTCAACAAATCTATAAATGAACTAGAA
>JAWWMO010000001.1:103342794-103360083 GCA_035047845.1 Dendrocincla fuliginosa
GCTTTCAAAATCAGAGAAGCAATAGCATGCTGTAAATATTTTCACAACACGTCAACAAATCTATAAATGAACTAGAATGGTTATAATAAACTATGATGTTTGCCCACCTTCTTAAATGAAGAAGAAATTTAAATGAAGTCATAAGTGGATTGAATTCTGTGATGACCAACAATCAACTCAGCAGTAGCAAACCAACAGCCTCCTGGCCATATGCTGCCCATCACACACATCACACAGATCACAAACAGCTTTCCCTTGCCTAGACGGGGTATTTCAAGTCACACACCGGGAACAGTGATCAGCATACTGAGGAAGAAAGCAGCTTGAAACAAACTGCTGCCACTGGGGAAGTCCCACTGGCTACATCTTTGTAAGTCAGTGAAAGGTTTCTGACAAAGACCAAGGCTAGTAGTGGCTCAGTGAACTGCTTGCCTCTAGCAAAACACTCCTACAGAGGGGAAAATGTCAGAGCAGACTGACGCTTAACCTTTGCAACATGAGTGATAAACCCTACATGTAAACAGCACCCAGGTGGCAGCCTATGGGCATGCTGGCAGCAGGTTCACCAGAGCACGGGAGGGGCCATAACCAGCCCTCCTGCACCTCTTGAGCACCCCTGAAAGCTGGACCAGCGGAGTAAAGCACCTGCTACAGCTCTCAGAGTATCATGAAGAGCAGACAGTGGCTCACAACTAGTCTTCTCAGTTACAGAGCACTACATTAGAAAAGCTACAGCACCTCCAAAGTACCAGCTAGGATGAGATTCATCCTATCCTCAGCTGCCCCAGTAAATAGAAGCTTACCTCCTCTGAGAGCCAGTAGGTCTCAGTTTTCCTCTTACTCACTTTATGGAGAGCAAGGGGTATGTTTCAGAACTGCCACTTCCTCCTGAGGGAGGAATTTAGAAGTGCCTAGTCCACTCTACTCAAAGGGAGCTCAAGAGAACCAGGATAGACAGATGTCAGATGAAATCCTGCAGAGAACCTAATTGTGCACAGTAATGCAACTTGTGCACTCTCCTGCCACTGAGACATTAGGGTACATACAGGGAATGGGAGGATTTTCTACAGGTATTTTCAAATTACCACCTGCCTTCATTTGGCTGTTTACTAACAGCTGAAAAATGACACTGCACATGTAACAGCAAAGGAGGCAGTTTTTACTTAAACTTTTTTTGGGGGGGAGGGGAATCTCAAAACTCTACATTTTTATTGATGACAAAGGAAGAACATTAGGCAGCAGAATCGTGATCCCTTCAGGGAAGGGACATTAATGATGAATTTTCAGCTAAGGATCAAAGGCTTCCAAAAGAACACACTAAGACCAGGGTTTCTAACAGATTAGACTATCTAAAGCTCATATTTTTCAATTCCATTATATATTATTATGTCCTGCATCATCAGCCTTTGGGTTCCTGAATGAAGGCAGCACTACACTTCCAGAAGAGCAGACGTGGAGAGAATGAAAGGACAGAACAAGACCAAGAAGAAAGGAAGAAACACCAGCTAAACCATCTTAAAGGAACTGAAATGTTAGGTACTTAACTTCATAATTCTCTCTCTGGTCTGCTAACAAGATGAAACAGCCTAAAAACGTATTCCATCAGAACAGAAACATTTAAAAAGCAGAATACCTAAAACAGATGAAGAGAATCCAGCTCCTGACCTTACATTGACAAATCTGCACTTGACAGTGTCTTCTTTGCCCGTGACAAGCCTGTATAAATGCCCATTAGCAGCTACTGTTTAGCAGAGTCTATTTTCAACAAATGAACACAGTAATAGTACCAGCTTTCCAATAGATACTTCCAGGTTCAGCACTCGCTCAAGCTGAATGCTCAGAGCAGCATGAAATAGAGAGCACTCATGCCCTGTTAACCTCAGAGATAAGAAATAAACCCAAGGAGAGTTCAGAGTTTTCACAGTTTAATGAAAGCACAGCAAGAGCGATGTTTGCAAAAGGTCACTGGAAAACAACAGCAATGCAGTAATGCTAACATAAAATGCTCGACCTTTATTTAATCTTAATCCCATTATTCTTTTTTCCATCATGACAATAAATCCCACTGAACCAAAGGGATGTATGCCACTTTCTTTCCAAGACTGTACGTAGAAGAATTCTGTGGAAAGTACAAAAAAATACAGGACACTTCAGAAGAATTCACTTAGATGTGTGTGTGTGTATATATATATGCACAAAAATGTGAAAGTTAAATCTGTTACGAGAAGAAGAAAAATAAACAGTAAGGAAAAAGAAATAATCTTACTGAACTGCATTTTTCTTTCTGTTTACGTGCAGGACTAAAGACTTTTAAGTCAATGCATCTAGTAGCTGTTCCAGTATGTAATCTCATACATTGATTTTCTTTTCCAGGATGGATCAACTAATAGGAGCAGGATGTTCCTTTTAAAAGATTCTTCCATAAAAGCAGAGATTTGACTACAGGAAAAAAAAAATCAATATGCAAAACCCTCATGTTTCCACATTTATAAATAAATAAATAACAGGACCACGATAAAAATTGTATCTCTAATACAATGACATTTCTTCAAATACTGTATATGGACCTTGTTTATTGTTCAGTTAATGTATGTCACTGTTTATTAAGCATGGGTTTGCTCAGTTCTAGGCTAAGTGTCTGGAACAGAAAATCCCCCTCTGTAAAAGAAATATTAGCAGCGACACCTTTTGCCGAGCAACTCATTAGGAACGGCAGAAACAGCTGGATTAAAACCCAGTTTCATCAGAGGAAGAGAATTCCCACACTCTGCACTATTCAGAGGTAAGTATGTCTCCACCCAGGTACTTCTAGGATGATTTTCTCCACTCCACACAGACATCTGCACACTGTATTCAGATCTACTAAAAACAAAAGAACTTTCAAAAAGTGTACTTGAGAGTGGATGTTACACCAGGTCTTCTGTCACTCCCAGATGCTAAAAACAAGGAACAGCCTTCACCTCACTATCCTCTCTTTGGCCTTCATTTTACACTTGCCACAAGTAAATCAGAAGATATTGATCAAAAACCGCTTCCTCAAGCCTTTTCCATGCAAACTATACTTATTCATAATAGAAATTCAATCCTCCTGACTCAGGAGACAAATGTCTAAGGCAAGAAAAAAATCGTGCTAATCTCTCCAAATGAACAACCTATGGCTATCTTACTCAATACATTGTATCAGCCTTTAAAAAGCATTATAAAAATATTAATACCAACAGCAAAGGCTGGTTTTGCGACACAGAAATGACATAGGGATCATTTAATTTTCAAATTTTTGAAATTCAGGCTATAGCTCCATGCTCCACCCATGGCACTACAGTATCTTAAAAAACTAATTACACACACCTATATTATTAATCTTGTTGCAAGAAGCATGCTAGATAATGCACTGCAAAATGCTAACAGATTTAATGTTTATTTATTCCTCCATATATTTTCATAGCTTTGACACTAAATTGATGAGCTTCATTCTCTCTTTTAAGTCTCTAAAAACAAAAACAACATACCCACCTGCTTTCCATTGTCTCGTCCCCCTCCTCCCACCACCCCTCCATTTTTTCTTTTTTTTTTTTTTTTTCAAATTCAAGTGATTGAAGAGCTCTACACCCTTCTAGGAGATCAAGTCACAGCCATCAATCAGCAAAGGCTCTTCCTTGCAAAACTCAAACCTCACTAAGTAAACTAATTAGAAAGGGAAACAGAACAAATGTCATGACTTAGTGACTTGAACTAATAAAACTTTTTACAGCAGAGCTCTTCTGCTGGAAAAAAAAAAAACATAAAAAAAAAAATCAGTGCATCATGAGAAGGCTTAAGAAAAACAATACCAGTTGCTCATTATTGGTAACACATACATAACTACAGTCACCTATTGGAAGCCTCAGCTAACCAAAGAACGATTCATGTAAATAAGCAAACCCTTTTCTGTAGTTCGCTCATAACAAGACATCTGTGGGAGCTTCCCACCATCTTCCCCTCACAGGTTTTTGACCCTGAATGCTTCCCATGATTGCAGCAAGTTCAGGTTAGCCCCATGCTGCCTCACAGCTGCTCATATTGTCTCAGGAACACAGGATTCACCCTCAACACCTGTGGATGCTCAGTGAATGGCTCTGAACTGTAGACACCCCACACCTCCTCACCTCCCTGAAACCAAGCCTGAGATTTGCCCTTGTTGTGGTTACAGTCTCTTCCCTTATCACCTTCCTAAGCATTTAGGATCACCTCCAGGTTTACGTTCCTTCAACAGCTTCTCAGAAAAAAAAGTACAGTTTCATACCTAATCCTTCCAACTCTTTCTAAAATAAAATGGACTGTTTGCACTATCCCTGCCAACACACATCTCTCTGTAGTCTACCCCGCCTTCACACATGTGAAGACACAGTTTCAAAACCTTCTCTCCTGACACACATTTCTCTACTACTCTCATTCTGTCAGTCAAATGAAACTACACCTTTCACCTAGCTATATTTTAGAAGATGACATGAAAGTCGTAAGGGAAATATCCACCTTTCTCAATAGTTTTCTGTTCCAAAGTTGAACTTTCCATCTCCTGCACATCTGCGCTGTACACAAAAAGCCCCCTCACTCCTTCCTCCTGGCTGCAGCTTGTTCTGCCAGCCATTTTAAAAAGCACACCCTCATGCTACAAGCAAAGTGCTAAAAGAGCTGCTACTTCTCTGTACTCAGCAGGCAATCTGTGTAGGAGATTAAAATATATACTATTTTTCAAAGCAAATAAAACTTAAGGTTATTTTACATAACACTCAAAACAGGACCTTATTTCCACCCCCCGGCCCCACCTTATTTAAATTGCAACTGAACTTTTTGTCAAGTTGATTAAAACAAGGCTGAGCATCAAGAACAGTTTTATAATGATTTTGAAAGCTCTTAAATCTGAAATTAAGCAGTTGTAGTTGGCCTCATAAATTCCCTTCCCTTCAAATTTGCTGAAAAAAATCTGCCCTTGGGCATGAAAGGCTCTGACAGTGGGTTCCAGTTGGCTCCCAAAGAGAAGCACAGCTCGACTAAACAAGAAAAAAAAGTGGTTTTTTCCAGTAACTGCTGCATATCCCTGACTGTCTTAGTAACTTAATTCCTGAAACACTGAAGGACAGCATGTTTGTGCTCAGAACAGATCTGATATTTGCTGATGCTGTAGGTGGCAGGAGGATCTCTTTTACTCTCTCTTAACCCTGGCATCCTCCATAAAAAACAGAAAAACAGCAAAGCTGCTAGTGCTTTAGTGATACAATATACTTGACACTGTTAAATTCCTCTCTGCTGTTATTCCATTTCTTTAGCAGAGTCCCATGTGAGGAGCCCATGCAAAAGGAGTGACAGCAACCTGTTTGCCTACTGCAGTTTAGTTCCAGATGTTCCTGCAGTCTGGTGCCATAAATCCCACCACAATGAGAATGAAAATGCAAGCTTGCTAACTGTGTTATGGATGACATTTTTACTTCTTCCAGAAAGCCAGCAAGCCTCCATCTGACATTTTTCCTTGACAAAGGAAGGTCTCAAACAAGGAAAGTGGAAACTGTGTCACATTTTTCAAGGAAGCTAGCTCATAGTGCCATTTATCTTCACTATACAGTGCAAGCAGGTAAAAAGCCTAGGGGACAAATCAGCAGCAGTACATCAAACAAGAGCCTTGCCTGCCTACTCAAATGCACTGACTAGATTTAGAAATTGATAAATATTTAGTAATTACTGTAAGAGAGTGTATCCAAAATTTTGCCAGCTGCAGCATTTAAAAGAAATCTCAAAACTGCACACAATGGCGATACAAATCACCAATTCTCTCTTGGTTTAGTTAATTTTAAACCCCACAAAAATATGCAACTGGGACCAAAAAACCATACTGACAAAGAAGATATGTCAAAGATACGCAAAATATTTGCACAGGGTTTTATTACTTATTTCTTTTTTTACAACAGTTTTGATTTCCTTTGCTAATATGGAATTCCACCATTACAACTTTAGTTAGTTAACCAACTCATCAGGGTTGCTTCATTAGGGGAAAATGAACAAGAACTGCACTAATTTTAGAAATATAAGCACAGAAACCCCAAAACTCATCAACAGGTTCTACACTTTGTTTTAAATCCCAAGAGAGTTGTCTTAACTTCACCTGGTCAGCTCATAAAATGTAATAGCAATATTCACCCTGCAAATCTAGGAACTATAGTGGAATACTTTTCAAAGTAAATTAGACATCTGAACTTTTACTCCCTCTCCCTTGACTGGTGCTTCTCTAGAACTCTGAGTTGAACAGAATAACCCTGGGCAGTGGCTGCCACACTACAGGCACACCCGTAACAGAATAAAAGATCACAGATGCTGTGTCCTCATATAAAGGGCTGGGTCACAACATCCTGTGTGCCTGTAAGAGTAGGAACCAGCATCTGTCCCAAGATCCTCAAGGCTTATGCGTCCACCCATCCTGTTCTTTTTGCCTTTCCACTTCCATGTGTCACAAAACAAGTTGCTCCTTCTTCAGATTGATGGGTAAAGAACCTTGCTTATTTGGACTGTAATTGCTTGGTCTAATAAAAAGAGGTTATCTGCCCACAAACCTTGCCTCACTGCAGAGATACATTCATCGTAGCAGAAGGCAGCTGACTCTGGAGCTCCTTGCCAGGACTGATTAGACACAGACTAACTGTGGTCAGAACAAAGTTCAGGACACACCTGTACAGGGAAAGGTTTCTGTTTGATAGTAGTAACAGAAAGTTCTGCTGAATGAGAGCCCCGTGTCACTGTGCACCAGGCTGAAAGCCAGCACTGACATGGGAATCCTACACTCTTCCAGAATTTTGTTTCACATGGAGATACAAATCAAAAGATACAGAGGCAGGGCTTGAAAAACCTGCCTGCTTACAGCAAGTGAAAAGAGGAAAGGGATGAGTAGGTTGAGTTGGCTTAAGTAACATGCCAGTAAATATTTTGGAAGAAAGGAGGAATCAGAGGTGCAGCAAAAGCAATATCCCATCCTGTGCATGTAAGAAAGTTTGGTAAAAGGAAAAGCAAGTCTATACACTTACAAGGCTGGCTTTACTGTACACATGAGTTGACAGCACGAGCAATATATTCATCTGGCATAGCAGGCAATGAGACAAAGAAAATTACAGGTATATCATCACAAACAGCCAACTAGACCCATCTTCTCTAGCTCAATGAGAAGGATTAATGTTACAAAAAGAAAAAAAAGAAAAAATTTTTCAGTAAATCAGCATCCAAACTTCTTACCTGAAAACAGATGGGATTTGAAATTAAGTGCTCCCAAACAAACAAGCAAACATTTTGGTACTGCTTCTGTGCATAGGCAAGGGGTCTTTGCTTTTAGTACCCTTTTATTGATGCACTGAACTTTTCTGAACCAAAAAGAGAAAGTCAGCTAGCACTAGAAGATGGAGAGATTCTTGTGCCTGATGAAACATTTGAAGACTCGGGGGCAGAATGCATCAGTGTAACATGCTTGGAACCAGAAGCCAAATTCTGTGCCACCTTATCAAAGCAGCACTAGTTGATGTAAACCGAAAAGCTTTTCCTCTGTAACCCTGACACCATCAGTCCTTACAAGTTTGAGTAAACTCCATCATAAGAAATCCCCACAGATCCAACTATATGCTCAGTGACTGCCACTCAAGCTCTACTTACAAATCAATATGTGTATTTATTACACTGTTCCCTAATAACAGTACTTGGTATCTGCCAGACAATGCTGAAATTACTTTCTTAACCAAATGACACACAAGAGGAACAAATCTGGTTTATTCTGGCAAGGCAGGAAGTAATGGACTGGAGTGGAAACAAATAGGTGTGGATGAATGCATTCACATCTAGGGGGAATTAAAGCTACCTTTTAGCTGCAACTGTTATTCCATATTCCTTTAAGAGTTTTCCTTCTTTGGACTTTTCAGTTGTACAACTTTCTGAAGGACTGTATAATATTATAATCAGCCTGAAACACTGCTCCTCAGAACAGTTCTTGGTCATTGGGACTGAAGGTCAGAATAGGAAAATTACAACTTCCAAGTGCTACCGGTAACATGGAAGTTTTGACCAGAATTTCTCAGGATATGTGCATTAGCAGGAGGTATCTGGATTCATGTCAGTGCAAAATGGGCATTAGAAAACCACTTGGCGACTTCTGCCCCTCTACTTTTCTGAGTGTATAACTTAAGAAAGTATATCCTTCTGTATACCCATGTTAACCAATAGCTGCTGTGAAGACTAGAAAAACATTCCTCAGCCTATTTGTTTTTTGTTACCTTTGATTTTCAAAGAGCTCTTTGATATGGTGATTCTCTATTTCTGAACTGTAATGCCTGAAGCAGAGGTTAAATAGCATGGAATGCATTTTCTTTTCCTTTCCACCTTCTTCCTCTTCAGGGTCTCCTTGCCTCCCCTGCGGCTGCCACAAGAACAATTTCAGAGCTACTTCAGCCCTCTGGGCTCCCACTGCAGGAGACAGGTGGGCTGGTGAGAGGTCGATTCCTGCTGGAGCCCACCTGATGGGCCCAGTCTCCTCCTTAGCATCATGTTTTTCTCTCCCTCCATTCCCAGGGCTGAATGGAATGGGGTGAGCTTTACTGGAGCACCAAATGCAAGAATTAATTACTGTATTGAGTGTAATTATGAAGCAGGAGCAAGGAGCAGGCTAGAGAATGGGAATATGCATGTAAGAAAGACATATCCAAATCTTCTGGATACATCTTTACTCCTGTAACTGTAATCTATGAGACTCTAGGAAGCATATTGTATGCTTAATGTGATCTTACACCCTTACCATTATGCTTTTTTCTGGCCACCAGGAAAGAAACCAATGAAGGAGATGGTTTTGCTCATTCAGGTGGCCATCCTTAGTCCTTTGTAGGCAGGAGTGAGTAGATGAGAATCGGGAACGAGGAAAATGCCATTAGAGAGAAAAATAAAAAAGCCAACTTCAAAAATCTCAAGAGTTAACCTAGCAGGATGTCAGTTCATCAGTAGCACAGATGCACCATTCTGATGCAAGAAAGCACCAGAAGATCTATGCAGTGCAGGGTTTTTCAGCAACAGAGAATTCAGTGGTCTTACAGGAGCATCACTGTTCTATTTTAAACATCTTTTCAGTTGCTACATGGCCTGTAACCTTGTCACTATGCTTTAGGGAGCACTCATTACAAGGAACCTTGGTTGCATGAAGACTTCCCTTACAGTATTCAGCATTTCAAACAGACCAGTCATGACAAAAATTGGATTTGAAAGTGGATGTGCTTGTACTGTGTAACATGACCTTCAGTTCTATTCACACATGACTTGGACAACTTCATCACAGATTAAATATATTAAAATTCAAAGATAGGCTACTTATTCTTTTTATGACATCCTTTGGAAGCATGAGAACTAAAGGAAGCCTGGATACAGACAGTGACTATGTTATAAGAACAGAGACTACAAAGACTTCAGAGACAAAAACAAAAACTCAAACAACCAAAAAGCCCCACAAAAAAACCCCAAAACAAAACAAAAATAGCAAAACCAACCCAAACCAGGGAAAACATACTGAAAGGCAGGAAGGAAATGAAAAGTTGCCTTTAGATTATAAAAACTCTTCCCATTATCTGCAAATTCCTCAATCTGTGCAGTTATTTCTGTTTCAAATTTTCTTTCAGTTCTGAAACTTGATAATGCCATAGAAACACAACCTTTCTCTAAACAATTTCTCCTGATGCATCACTCAAAGTCTTTCAGTGCCATAACTGGCCTCAACGAGCCATGAAACACACCATGGCCCACAGTTCTGCAATCCAGAATTAACATCCAGAACCTCATCAAAACTCCATTTGTGCCAAAGGAAGGTCACCTATTTATTTCACTGCACCATTAAACCACTTCCTCTAACTATTGAAAACTGCCATGTTTACTTATAACCACAGCACTCAGTGCTGTGAAACCCAGAAAACATAATGGAATTACTTACATCTATTAATTGGCCATTAAGAATCTGGGAAAAAGACACCCTGTGGCTGAAATATTAAATGTATTTTATTATTATTTATTAGCATCAAATATATTGAAGTACTAAACATCAAGAAACTAAACATAAAAGTAAAGCCCTGCTCTATTCCCTTTGGGAGAGGGAAAGGACAAGCTCATCCATCATTTATTTTGGAAGCCATAACTGTCTTACTGTTTATCAACATTTTAAGAGACCCAGCAGCACATTCCAGCTCTGTCCCTGAGGTCTCCTTCCCCTGACACAGAGTGGGTCTGTACAAACACACACAGAGGTGTCACATTCAACACAAACAAGGGAATGAAAATACCTGGCAGGAGGCAGGCAAGACACCAGCAACAGAAGAAGGAAAGTGCTTCCCATTAGTTGATACCGCTCTCTCAATGGAAGAGAAATTAAATCCTTTTACTTAAAATATGTAACAGTAATGATATGTGGATAAACATTGCAATACTGTCCTATTTTCCCCTTCAGGGCAAAAGGAAAGGTCCTCTTTAGGTGATTTGCCATGCAGCTAACTTGGGAGCATGAAAAACATTTGTTTCATATGACTGGATTTATTTCCCAAACTGAAGTTTATTTTACTCACAATATAATTGTGTATTGGAAGTTTATTCCAAGTCAACAATCACAGCTAGTTTATTCAGACTGGAGTATTCTGCCAGCTATCACTTGATGTGCTCCTGAAGTGAAAAGGCAGCAGAGCTCTCCCCAGGAAGGCAGGGGAGGACGCCATCAGCACTTCTACTGTAGTTACAAACCCAGGCATGCCACAGCACCTTAGGAAAATTTGTATCTTTCTCTTTTGATCAAAGCCACATGAAGAATTTCAGTATTCCACCACACCCACAAGCAAAATTAATTGCAAACTATAAACATTTGAATGAACATTTTGCTGAAATAAAGAAGAGCCCTGCTAGCTTCTGCTTGGCACGAGACAAGTAATTTGATAATTCATATGGAATGAACCAAGCAACGCATACTTCCAGGTCTTACCTAAGTGAAACAAAACCACAATACATCCTCCAGCATCTGGCATCAAAACAGACAAAACAAGCAGATTTACTAGTGTTAGTGCTATTTTCTTGAAGATTTTTTGAGGTGCTTTTACAGTGGCATCCACAAATCGATACACAATATCATGTATTTTTATCCAACACATCCTTTTCCATCCTAGAAAAACTTCTGGTAGAACTGAAAAATTCATGAGCCTCATTTTATCTATTAAAATACCAGGAAAAAGTAGTATCTAAATGATATTATTCAAAAAAGAAAAGTAGATTTAAGAAGGTTCATATATTTTCTTCTTCTAAAATGATTGGATGCACAATACACCAATGATGGTGGTAAGGTTATGGAGCATAAAAATCAATTTTTCTTTTAGTGCAAGCAGATGTAGTAATGTGCACATGAGGCGAAGAGGCAGCTGGCTCTGGCATGAAGTACCAACTCAGAAGGCACCCCAGACTAAGATGCTCATCATATCAAACCAAGTTAATACATATTCCGTGGAAGGCAAATGCAAGCACACAGGAATTACTTCACAAAACAACAGATGCAATTATTACTGAAGGGACTGACTTCAAAAGCTTGGACAATTTCACCTGTTTCTGTATTCAAAAGACAGAAAAATCAGAGTTTCCAGATTTTCCACAAAAGGGGGGAAAAAAAGGGTTTGAATGTTCAAGACTACCAAACATGTAATTACTCTTGTAAAGAAAACCAGAAAGTTCACAAAGTTAAAAACTGTATAATGCACAGGAAACAGTCTCTTCTGTTAAATCGTTACAAGACACTCAGTTCAACACCATTTTTCCAACTGGTCCAATCAAAAAGCACATATGCATAACACTGGAACACAAAAAGTTGCATTTTCCTTATTGTAGCAAGGAATGAATTGAACAAAAGTGAACCATTAATAAGAAGTTTGCTACTGACATCTTTATGCCCAGAAAAATAATGTGAAACCATAACAAAATACAAACTTCAGCACACCGAGGAAAACAATTTAAACCAAAATTACTCGTAAGCAAACAGCTACAATGCAACTGTGCAAACCCTGCACAACATCAGGAATACCTCCACTATCCATCACTGCTTTGGACATTCTCACTGAAAAGCTGCTAAAAAAGCAAACAGGAGTCTACCTGCCATGCAGCTGAAGTTTATGCAAAGATCACAAAAATGCTTTATCAATCTCAGTAAGAAGACATTTGTCTGCAGCACCTCAATACCACAAGAATAATCAGCTTCCTCTTGATCAAAGGAAAACAGACACAAACATATGAAAGCAGCAGCAAAAACCTTCAGATATTTGAGTGCAAAAGAGAAACTGATGTCCCAGAGTTTAGGGCAAAACATTTCCACACAGTTTGATCTGGCATTTGGCAAGCAAAAATGGTATGCACAAATAATACATTAAATGAAAAGAAGCACAAGACTTCACAAGACTTCAAATCACAGAGGATATGGATAATAAATAGTTAAGGGGAAGTGTAACTACTGTGGATAATGCATTTAAGAGTAATGGAAAGAAAATAAACTAAGATATGACAACAGGCATTTTAATACATTTATTCATTACAACCGCAGAAAGACTGAAATGTAAAAGGATTACGCATGTCCATACAGAGAACACAGAAGACAACTCAAGACCAGAAGTAATTCCACATGAAACATTTTGATTACTATTTAACTGCAACAAGAGGTACTTTACTAAGATTCTTACAGCATTCAGACCCGCAGAGCATGCTGGCTGCTAGGGGGTTAGAATCTTGGCAGCCTTATGATACAAATGAAGAAAAAACCAAAACTGTACTTTTTGAATGACAGACACAAAGCCTGTCAGATGTGTTACAGTCTTTTAAATAGCACAACAATAATCTGGAGGTTTTTAATTTTTTCCCATTTTAATGGTTAGATAGATTTCCACTTCGTGAAACCCACTTATCTCTTATCTTTACACAGCAACACATCATCATCATTAATCATTGTGGAGATAAAACACAGTGAAAGGTATTTCTAAATATCCTCTCTAAAGTCAGTCCAGGGTAATGCTATGCTGTAAAGTACCTCTGTGACTACCCAAGACTTCAAGTCACTTTTTTCGCTGGATAAGCTGCTTGAACACAAGTATATTGGGAAAACTAACACATACAATGTTTCTTCATGCACTAATTCCAGCCATAGTAAATATACTGTTGGTAATATATCAAGTTGTAATGGAAATACCAAACACAAAATAATAATACAGCCAAATAAGGCAGAAATTATCTACAATGTCATAAACCAAGTAGATCAAAAAAACCTGTTGCAGTCCTGAAAGAACTTTGCTTTTGATTCCTCCAATAACCTTGGCTGAGATACAGCACTACTACTCCTTCCATTATTTAAGCATATTATCCAGATTTTGCCTCTCAGCCAGCAGGAGCTAGCTACAAGAAATTAAATCTGAGTGTGCAATACAAGTGTATTTAACATACTTATTGACCCAAATCACTGTACCACAGTACACGGAGAGCCAAGTATAATCTGTCACACACACGTCACCTGAAAGGAAACTACATCAAACAGAACCCAGAAGATACACAGAGCTCACAAAACCTGAACTTACCAGGCTGAGAATAACTGTGACAGACAACTAAATAAGGAAGATGGAAACCGGGAGGAGACAATTCCGGGAGGAATTGGTTGCAAAGCTTTCTGATCAGCATTATCTCCCTCTAACATGTACAGTCCAGATATATATAAAAATTCCACAAAACATTACTTTAAAAAAAACAAAGCAGCACTATATAAATGGATATAGAACCTACACTGAGAATAGGATCTGCTTGACAGCTTGAAGCAGTCACAAATGAAGGGCTGAAAACTGCAGCACCCTATCAGAGTAGATGCAAAGACCAGATTTCATGAGGAGAGGTCAAGATAACTAAAACAGAGAAAAGCCAAACAAGCTACTCAAAAATACTGACACTGGGACCTTCTGGGAGAGGTGAAACACACAAAAAGGAAATAACATTTTTTTTTCTACCCACCTAAATAGTCCAGAATTAAACACAATTAAAAGCCTTTATTTGAAAATTCTGTAGCCTTAAAATGCACTTGTAAGTGAATGACAGATATAAATAAGATTTTAAAAGCATTTCCCCTGTCTGTTTTGCTCTACCAACATTAAATGTCTGATAATCAAGAAAGTTATAATTGCATTTTATTTATTCATGAGATTAAAAAAAAGCCTTACTACATAAATCTTCATGCAATATCAACATGCAGGATATATAATTTCATTTACATTAAATATGTACATGCCCTTCAATTAGCATGTCTAAAAATAATTACCTAATATAAAGAAAAAAGCATTCCTGATGCCTTTCTGCAGCTACTGATACACCAGCCACCAAAGCAAATGGAAGTATGTGACACTATAACAGCATCTTATAAACACCAAAGTTTTCAGATGCTTCACTTTCCTTTCACATGTGCATTTCAACCTATTTACCTTTTATTTCTGCAATCCTGGAATTCAAAAGCAAGATGCTTTTCTTCACTGTAGTTTAATGAACTTCCTTTAAAAGGGATTTGACTTTTGCTTTTTGAAGGACAGAGACGAAGTCTGACAATGTTACAATATTTTAAATACCAGAACAGTAACCTCGAAAGGATGAAGAGTATTAACAGGCCCTGAACTAAAGGCAACACTTGCAAATGGTAACATCACATGAATTAACGTAGGGGATAAACAACCCTGAATGTCCATATATGAGAGAAAATAGTATAGTACTGAAAGGTGACTATAAGTACAGGTTGTTTAAATCATTTTGATCTATAAGAACTCACTTGAAAAAGCAGAGATCAAGAGAAACCCACACAGTAGTTTTAAAGTAATACACACATTAATTCCTTTCACACAAACTGCTTTTGTGATATACAGGCACAACATGTCATTTTTTTAAAAAAAATTCTTTCAGGGTGACCATGTTTTCTATAAGGAAAAAAACCACAAACCACCCAACCAAAAAAAAAATAAATAAACCCAAACCCAACCACCAAACATTTTGAAGATCAAGGTATCCAGTATTTCTGTCTCTCAGCACATACACTAAGCAAATCTCACTAGGCAGCACAAAGGAAGATGAGAGATTCAATACTGAGCAGCTTGCCCTTCAAATGCTGTTTAGTCATTACCTTTACTACAGGGAACAGAGGCAACAATGCCTGTGTTTTGGTTACCTAACACTCTTGCTGACAAAAAGATTCCTACAGTGTCTTCTCAGGCTGTAGCCTCTCTATTGTTTGCCTCATGCCTTTAATTTCTGGCAAAAGCTTATACTTGAGCTCTGCAAATAAATTATTTCACTAGTGCAATTTATTCACTTGTGCACAGAATTTTATTCCTTGTTTGCAGAATTATAAACAATTGAACAACATTGCCTGCCTTAGTAGTCAAGAGATGCAAATGCCTTCCTTATTGCAGGCTTGTTTGTTACAGCTTGTCTGAAGTGTTGGACATGCTAAATGTCCTTCCTCTCACTGCTACCAATTCCTCAGTATTGGAGGATCCCCCAGATCAAAACTCAAATGCTGCCAGAGAACTGCAGGTTTAGGAAGGGGAAGAGTGGCTACAGTCACTGCCCATTGCTGGGGCAGCACCCCTTTGGGGGACAACATTTTGGGAAGGAGCATTTTACCTTGGAACACAGAGGTAAGATTCTTCCTATCCCTATGAACAAGATGAGGATTCCAGGACCAAGATGTATATACAAACATGTGAATTATAAGAGCATCACTTCCACTTTCATATTAATGATTCATGCTGTTGTGCTTGCTACAAAATTGGTAAGTCCCACAGAAAAAGTCTCATTCTCTGCTGCAGCAGATCCAAATCCCATCCATACTGGTGTCTGTAAAACACACCACACACAATCTTTCATGCCACATCCTATATGATGCAGGCAATAAAGTAAAAAGTTTTGCTAAGACCACTCCATGCTGCTTTGTTTGGCCATTAGTGTTCAAATGCCAGTTCTAGACCACAAGTGATTACATCTGCTTGTGCCTGTCCATGCTCTACAACACGACCCATTTGATACCATCTTTAATTATACCACATGCTGCTTTTTCTATGGCTTCCCAGTCTCATACAGGCTGGAAAGCAGATGATGTACTGGTCTATATAACAAATGAGAATTTTTTTGCAACATTTGCCTCTAAAATTAGAAAGTATAAACTAGAAAAACACAAAAACATCCATGAAGAATACAAGTGAACATTAGGCAGAATTCTTTACGCTTTAGAGAAGAGGTTAAAAAAAAAATCACAAATATGAATTCTGAGTATTGTTTTCCTCCCTTCTCTTCCTTGTGAAACATGAAAAAATGGAGACCCAAGACCTAGAAGAGATTGACAGCAGAAGCCGTGAGTGCTGAGTACAAGGAAAAGGGTGAGGAACAGCAAACACAGGCGTTCCCATCTCCCTCCTTGGCTCCTACCACTGTGTTACCCCAGAGAAGCCAAAGTCTCAGATTCATCTTCCCACTCCATAAATTTGGGATAGTAACACTCCCTTATCTTCCAAAGAATCGTAAAACTACTTTTAGTCACTACACGGGCTTAGCACGAGCGGGAAATTAATTCCTTCTTATGCCCCAGGTTTAGATGGTTTACCATGCACAAAGCAGAGGCTCCATATCAGATGATTAAGGTATAGTATAGTGTATAAAAGTATAATGAGCAGCTACGTAACACCTCATGACGGCTGCTCTCACACCTGGAGCCCAGGAGAGGTCACGTGAAGAAAGCACAGCCAGACCCACCCCGACACCTACACGTGGAGCCAAGAGGTCAGGACCACCAGCCTTGGCCGTAACACCTCCCGGTGCTGGGACTTAATCCCACGCCAGGTGTTAGCTACTCCGGCACATCTCACACACCCTTCCTGCCCTCGGAAATTAAAAGTTACGCTGGCCGAGCAGCGAGGAGGGACCTTCCCCAGCAGCCGTGCCCGCACAAGGGCTCCGAGGGAGGCGTTCACGCTCCATACCAGCTCAACCAGTTTGCTGCCCGGGCTGGGCAGCACCAGCACAGGCAGGCCCAGGCACCGCAGGAACAGAGGTTCATACACCGCAGCCTCCGAGCTCTGCACTCGGGGCACAGCCGAGCTGCACACCTCGCTCCTTCCCTCCCCGGCAGCACCGCCGGCGGCCGGGGAAACCGCGGCGGCACCGGAGCCACCCCCGGGGCACCCCGGGGTACCGGAGCCCCCCCCGGGCACCGCAGCC
>JAWWMO010000001.1:103363228-103388023 GCA_035047845.1 Dendrocincla fuliginosa
GCTCAAGTTTGTAGAGCACTTAAAGGGGCTTTTCCAGTTGTGATGGGACTAGAGCCAGTGTCTGGATGGTCAGAATTGGAATGTCACCGTGTTCCTCCCTTACTCTGCACACCTCACCTTTTGTTATTGTCCCTTCCTATCAATGGAAGAAAACCATCCTAGAGGTGGCAAATCACCAGGAGCAATATGAGGGGCCACTTTTGAGTGATAGGGGAAGGATTACACAACCTGACAGTCCTACAGCCTTTGGAAGCTGAGGGATGGGATCGGAAAGTTTCTCCTCCCCCTCCAGAGCCAGGAGCATGAATTATCACAGCGCTGCCTGTGAGGGCAACGAGACAGTGGAGAGAAGCTGTGTGTTTGCTGGGCATTGGCCAGCCTCTTATCAGCAGTTCTCTGGCATGAATTATAAAGCAGTGCAGGAATTTTCCCAAGCACGACTTAATCTCTATAAGGCACATCACATTGAGCACTCTGATTGGGAAATTTATTGCAGACACTGGTTGTTCTGCTTTCTTCAGCTGATGCTCAGTTTGTCCTTCTGTGTCCTCTGGTAATGCTTGTTCCAGATTGTTGTGTTTTAAAGCATTTTTCTTTCTTTTATGGTGTGCTGTGTGCTGTTACAACCAACATCACTTTGAGTTTCTTTTGTGGAAGATGTTTCTCCCCTCTTACCACACATTTTGAGTAGGTGCTGTATTTAAACAGGTCTGTGCAAATATTCATGCATGTGCTACAGTGGGTGTCAGTCAACCTAAGCCTGTGAAAATCTCAGAGGTAAATTTGCAGAGAAATAAAGTCTTAAAGTCAGCACAGGATGCAGACAGAAAGAAGCTGGAGGGACTGCTAATTTTGCCACCTTAACAGACACTCAAAAATTTTCTAAAGTCTAAACTAATTTTAAAAATCTTGCCTTCTTTTCTCAGTGTTTTTAGATGGTTGTATCTATGCAACCAAAGCCACCTCTCCCTAGGAATGCTGCTGAGGGAAAACAGAATAGTGAGTTCTGAGCAAACTGGCCAAATTTAAAATGCTACCAATCTATGTTGGTGCACAGTTTTTGCTCTACTTTACCATTTTGAATCAATAACCGATAAGCTGAGAATCAAAAAAAAAGTAGGGCAGGCAGAATGGCTGCTTGTGGTGTCTCATTTGGAGTGACTGGCTCTGACAAACGCTGTGTCAGAGATGGTAAATCCACTTCTCCTAGGCAGAGTTTACCTGCTTTAACTTCAAAATCATCCTTCCTTTTCTGAAACTCCTGGAATTCCAGTGCCTTATAACTTCTGGATGAAATTTAATGCTTGCACCACCATATTTTTACAAGCAATGCAAATTCATCTGAAGAGAAGTATTCCTGTTTATCAGGTAACTTCATGTCCTCCGAGGAAAACAGAATGTGATTCAGAAGTTAAAAAGAGTGTTTTAACAAATATATCAGAAACTGAATAAAGGGGGTAGGTATAACTAATTATAGTTATTCCTGATTGTTGAAATGTTAATTCAGCATCTTAAGCATTCCACTAAATTAGATTACAAGGGCATGTAGGAATAGGACAAAGGGCAATGAGTTTAAACTGAAAGAGGGGAAGTCTAGATTAGATTTAGGAAGAAATTCTTTACTGTGAAGGTGGTGAGACACTGGAATAGGTTGTCCAAGGAAACTTCAAATGCCCCATCACTGGAAATGTTCAAGGCCAAGTTGGATAGAACTGTGAGTGTTATTGTCTAGTGAAAGGTGTCCCTGCTCATTGCAGAGGGGTTGGACTAGATGACCTCTAAAAGATCCCTTCCAACTCAAACTATTCTATGATTCTGTGACATGACAGAAATGCTGATGGACTAATTGACTGGTAAGAAATATTCCTCATGAGGGATCACAAAAAAATCATGGGCACTGAGTCGTTAAACTGAGACACAATATGATAACTGAGAAAATCTTTTTTCCCAGTCACTTGAAATCTTTCTATAAAATGTGTTGGTGGTGTCAGTCTTGAAGGGAGATATCAACAGCAAAATGGTGCTCTGTTTTAAAACCACAGTTTTGAAATCAGAACTCATGGTTGTATTTCTGAGGGACTTCTACATTTTAGTCATGGATGCTTGTAT
The DNA here is from genome assembly GCA_035047845.1 of Dendrocincla fuliginosa. Classification (NCBI taxonomy): domain Eukaryota; kingdom Metazoa; phylum Chordata; class Aves; order Passeriformes; family Dendrocolaptidae; genus Dendrocincla; species Dendrocincla fuliginosa. The sequence goes on from JAWWMO010000001.1 coordinate 103,365,338, forward strand.
AAAAAATAGTTGAATTTGCCCTGGTGAAATGGCTTCAGTTTCTGTTTGTCTCTCACTGCCTAAGAAACCACAGATATTCACAAGCATTAAACTGTGTTTTTAAGTTCCCTTGACTAAAGAGCAGAAGCAATGTGCAGCTCAGTCTGGAAAAGCTTGAACTACATCTGTCTGTTTAATTTTTGTGTATTTATATATCTAAGAAGTGTCATTTAATGAGTAATATCAGCTTAAAGTTAAAATAATTTTTAGGATGAATCATAATGGATTGTGTTTGTATGTGTTATTTGGCACGTGAAAAGTGTATTAGTTCTCCTTCATGTGAAAATATATGTTGAAAAAACCTTATGCTGTTAAAGAACACATCTTCAACCCCAATATCCTATGCCCTATATGATTTTTTATGCTCCCCAAATGCCTTGAACTAGAGTCATATTTTCTCTTGCCTCACACTTTCATCTTTTGAAGTTCATCCATAGCTATTTGATTTGGAAAAGGTTGACACAAATGGGGCTGATCTTCAAAAAAATAAGTGAAAATAGAGCAAGAGAGGAACTCTCTCATCACCTTGTCCTTTGTTGTTTACTGACAGCACAGGCATTTTAAATCATGTACAAACATAGCCCTGGTATACACACCCTGCTTTACTGAGCATGGTAATGGGATAGACTGTAGTGGAATGCAGCACAAACCTATTTTATACCTGATTTAAACTAAATATTTTTTCATCAATGTGTCATTGAAAGAGTGATATATATAATTTCTCCAGTCCTCCTGGATAATAAGGCCTTCCTTATTTGCCACCAATTATGTGCTCTTCTCCTGCAGACTCAAAACCTTGTGAGCTGTGAATCTCAAGAGCTGTGTCATTAGATATGTTGCAGATTTGTGAGCAGGTATCACTGGGGAATATGAACAAATTAGATTTTGATGCGTTTTGGGTTGCTTTTGACTCTGGGATTAAAATAAATGTTGTTTACTGCAGCATTAGGCAAAGAAAAGGCAAAAGCTCTGTTAGCTTTTCATGCTTTAACAGGATATGACACTGTCTTAGCATTTGCTGGGAGAGGCAGGAGAAGATAAGTCTTGCTTAGGAAGGAAAGAATGTCTGCCCTGCAGCCATAGGAACGTTTCTCCGTTTCTCTTCACCACCTGCTGAAGTGATTGATATTTGCCTGAAGGATTTGCAGTGATTTGTAGTATTTCTGTTTAACTGCACCAGCATGCTTTTCCAGGAAGTGGAACATTCTTCCCCCAGCGGTACAACATTTAACCATGTATGAGAGGATTGTGTTATCTTCATGTATGACAGAAGCATGGACAGAAATGTACCTACCTCAGATTGATAATGAACTGTTCTCAAGTTTATGGAATAGCACATCCTAAGATACTTCTACTCTGATTGAATACCTAAAATAGCATTAAACTAATTAAGTTTATTTATCATTGAATAATATTATACTGCATCAGATGAGAGACAGTCAGTAGAGAATTAGGTTTTTTACTTTTTTGGTTGAACTAGCATCCTGTGTATAATAAATTCAGTCACCTTGAAGAGAAGGGAAGTCATGACTACCCTGGGGATGCAAAACCTCTGCAATATATAGACTAGGTAGGTCCAAGAAGCTGTGTGGTCTTGTGACTGCATAACTTCATGAGTAGTACTGCAGCTGCAAAGACTCACACTCACACGAGACCACTTGCATGCTCTGTGCTCACCACTTCCTAAATGCCCGGGAAGTCCAGTGCCTCAGCCTCTCTGAGCACTATCCATAACATAACATAACTCTGAGATAGACATGATAATTCAAGGGGTGAAGTGAGAGTGTTTTAGGTTTGTTTTTATAACTAACTTTTTAAATGAGTTTTTAAATCATAAACATTCTTTCATTAATTTTTACCTTTTAGGAATCTGTGACAAACACAGACATAACTTAAGAATATACTTAATACCTGCCCAGCATAGGGATGTAAAATTGAATTCTGCTTTTATTGAAAGAGAGAGAAAGAACTTTGTTAAAGACGAAGATTTTATTTGCTCTAATAATCAATTTTTCATTCTTCCTTAACTTCCACAGATATGTGACTTGGAAAACTCAAACACAGAGAAAGCAACAGTGGTCACAGTGATTCTGAGGTTGCTTTAAAGCATGATAAATCAGGCTATGCCTGTAGATGCTTACAGTCTAAAGGTCTCCTGGTTATTAAAATGAGATCAATAATTGTGAAGCAAGCAGGGTTTGAAAAATGGTTGAGCTGAGTCTGAAATCAATTAGTATAAAATATTACACTGAACATTTCAACACAAAAGAGGAGGGTCTGTTGACAAAGCTTGTTCATCAAGAATGCAATGGATCTTCAGGCTGAACTCCACTGACTTCAACACAACTACAACAAATTGCTCAATCGGACTCCGAAACAGAAAAATCAGTTACTTTTTTTCGTAAAGTATAAACATCCAACAAAGGAATCCTAGCTATATATGCTAAAAAGATAAAATAAAAACTTCAAGAAGTTTAATGGAGATGTATATAAATAGTTGCCATGTGTTTCAAAACTTGAGTAACCATCAGCTTACTTTAATTTCACAGATTAGAGATCGTTCCCACTAACAATTAAGGATCTATTTTCTGTCTGCCTGCCAATCCAGTAATTCATGGAACATGCTGCTTTCTCTAGATTTGAATTCTATAGCAGTTATAACTCAGTAAACATAGTGAATGCATTTTGTAAATGTTTACAAACCTCTGTAGCCAAAATAAAAAGATCTGGTAATTGCTAGTGAATTAATAAAAATAGGCTTGATGGATTCTGTGGAAATAACATCAAGGGTGGTCCCAAATGCACAATGCTGTTTTTTTAGCCATTTAGTATATTTTCTGAATTCCAGCTTTGACAATTTAGCCTTCCCTCTCCCGCTGTTGAAAATCAGAATTACATTTAATATGTATCTTGTAATTTCCCTTTTTTAAAATTTCTACTGCATATCAGAATGTTCAAAGTTTGATTTTAAATTAATTTGTGATATTTATGAGAAAAATTATTTATTCTGTCTTCAAGCTCAATTTAAAGATACAACCTGATTCAACTAATTGGGAAAAAATATGATGGCTAAAACCAGTGACATTCTGACATTCCAGAATTTCTTTTTACTTCAAATAAAAGTGATAGAAATTACTTACTTGTAGTTAAAAATGTTTAAGGATTCTACAAATTCCTTCCTAGCCATATGACAAAGTTTTCATACCAGTCTTGCATATCTTCTTTCTGCAGTGTAGCGATCTGTTAGCACATCTAGGAATAAGCCTCACAATCTTATATCTCCATATTTGTATAGACTCTAAGGGTACTTACTTTGTTTTCCAAATGGCATGACAGACATCTACACCCCTGTCCAAATCTAACTCCCAGGCTCTCTTGGACACTGCAGGCTCTTTGACACTTCAGTACAGTAGTGTTTGTCCTACTTTTTTCTAATGATTTTAACTCAAATGTGATCCATGTTATACTTACCATCTCCTTTCTTTCTCTGAAGTCATTAGTGCATAAAGGTCTTTCACCATCGTTATTTTTCTCTTCTGTCTTTCCTAAATTACACGTATAATTCCATTCTCTTATGCCAGCCAAAACTGCTGATCCTCCACAGGTCTCTGTGCTAGCTAGTTTTACATTCTGTCTCAATTGTTTTGGATCCTCTGTTTTGCTGTGCCAATGCAATAGCTTCACCTTTCACCACCACAAGAGACCAATTTTTACCCAGCAGTTTCCGAGTCTGTGTATCAGTATTGGCACTTTCATTCCTCTGACCTTCTGATATTCCTTTCTCACTATATTATCATCATGCAGATTAAACGAACCTCTCACAACTTTGTTCCCTGCTTTAAAATTTAATCTCCTACCAATCCAATTAGCTGTGTTCCCAGTCCAGAACTCAAACTACTCTCTGTATGATCCTCTTCCAAGAATGTTTCTCAGTGGCAGACCAATCCTAAACTTTCCTATGGGGTCATTTGTTGATTTTCATTGTCTAGTTGCATCTTCCCTCTAAACCTTTTAAACCCAGAATCATTTCACTCAATTTTTATTGATATTTGTATTAATCACATTTAACTGGGTTGTAATTTCATGTAATTTCCATGTCTTCCTACTAACAGACAATTCCTTCTGCAGTTGGAGCAGTTTTTCCATGTCCATTCATGAGTATTGACTTACTGGAATGAAAGGCAGCAAGAGCCAGAAAGACCTTCTCCTATGTAGTTTAGATTAGACAAACTAAATCCGAGTATTCCAATGTCTTAAGTAAACAACTTCCACTTGACAGACACAAAAACCACCCACAGTGTTAGGTACTTAGTGTCAAAACCAAGAAGGCCAAATCCTGGCTGGAACCAAGACTGCTGAGGAGAGCTGGCTGGAACAAAGCAGATTCTGGAGATTGCTAATTGGAACAGCAAGTTCAAGGATGGGTTTCTGCTGACAGAGGCCCCTTGTGACAACAGGTGTCAACAAAAAAGCTGATGAACGGAGTGCCTCTTTTTGCCTCTTCTCAGCCAAAGCCAGCTCCTGGACTCCTGCCTGTATGGGCACAACCAGGGAAGGAATTGGGCAGCCAGCAATGGAGGAGCAACAGGATAGGGAAAATGCTGTGTGTGTTCAGATCCATTGGGCTGGATGGGTATCACCCCAAGCTACTGGGAGACCTGGTGGGCCTGAGTGTGAGGCCACTATCAATCCTCATCTTTAAAAAAGGCAAGGAAGAGAACTTGGGAATCATAGAATCATTGGATAGTTTGCGTTGGAAGGGGTTGAGGATTAGAGGGTTGCCCTCTGGGTGGCAACGATATGCCAGTCAGCTACACCTCAGTCAATGGAAACATCAGGAAGGTAAACCATGTGTGACCTGCCTGATTGCCTGCTATGAAGAAAGGTCTGGCCCTGTGGGCAAGGGCAGAGCAGTGGGTATAATATATCTTGATATGAATATGGCTTTTGACCCCACCCTTCCCCTCTGGAAAGAGCAGGGCAAGATTGAAGAGTGTTCAGTGGAGGGTTAATAAGAAAACTACTGAGGAGAGGCTGAAGAGCTAAACTTAGAAGGAAGCTAAGAAGTAACATAACATCAGCCTACAGCTGTTTGAAGGATCACTACAAAAGTGGCAGTGCCAAATTCTTCTTACTACTGCCAGCTGCTTTACCAGAGAAATTGCCACAATGTTTGACTTGCAAGGTTCAGACTGGGCATGGAGAAACAAAATCAGTAAGAGAGTAGCTGGCCACTCGAGCAGGTTGTCCAGAGAAGTGCAGGAATCTCTGCCACTGGGGGTTTTCAAGACTCGGGCAAAGCTAAGTGGCATAATCTAGGGCTGACATGGTCCCACTATAAAGCAACCTTCAGAGGTACCTTTTAACCAACATGTTTATGATCTTGCAACAGGTTTCAGGTCTTCACATCTTATTAATAAAGCACTATTATTAAAAGAATCTATTTATTAACTAGTTTGGTTTTATGAGTGGTGGTAAAAGATTGTCACCTAGCCTGTTTGAAGGGAAAAGAGTCAACAGATGGGAAACACCTTGGTGAGTTACCTAACTAAGGCTACACCTCTCACCAACCTACTTTATGGGGTTAGAAATGTAGCAAGAGACTTCAGCTCAGGAAAGGCCTTCAAGTCACACTTCTGCTCCACATCCCTCTTTCCCTTGCCCTGGCCCTCATTCACCTTTCCAACTTCGTTGGCTTAAACCCCTACCATATTAAAATCCAAACCTAGACTCCCCTGCTCCTTCCAGCATGTCTGAAATTAGGAGGGTCTAAATTAGTAATTAGCCTTTCTCTGGCCTTCTGTTTTCAAGGCAGCATCCAACTTCTTTGGTCTGTAGGAAATGCTTCGACTGAAATAGACATTCTGCTGTGAACTATATAGATTCCATAACATCTCAGTCCAAGGGATTCCCACATTGATCACACCACCGACAGAACTTGCTTTATCGTATTTGAGGGAACTGTAACCTGCTTCTCTCCTGTTTAGAACTGTGGATGGTTTTTCCCTACTCATCGAGGGTAGTATATAACCATATATTCTATATGTCTGAATTCTTTCTTGTATTGTGGATTTGACCCTGGGTCCAGTATTCTCAGTTTCAGTGGAGAAATCATAGGATATTTAAAGGAGAGGAGCAAAGCCAGCCATACTTGGAGAAACTCAAACTAGAAGGTATCTGATGGGATACAATTAATGCACCTACAGGTACTGAAAAATCAGATGTTTTAGTTTATAAACTTTCAACAAAGAAATAGGAAATATATGTTAAAAAGCTCAGTTTTCTTCCTCCCTGCAAATCGTGCAATTCATGGAATATGCTGCTTCCTCTAGATTTGTATAAATCGTAATACTATGGAGCTGGCTGACGTCATTGTGAGGCCACTTGCTGATCTCTGGAAGGTAACAGTGATCAGGGGAGGTTCCTGGGGACTAGGAAAAAAGCAAATGTCAATGCTTTCTTCAAGAAGGGCAAAAAGGAGGATTCAAGAACATACAGGGCAGGCAGTCTCACCTCAGACCCTGGGAGAGTGGTGTTGTGAATGATTTCCAAACATGTTAAGGAAAGGAAGATGCTGGGGAGTATTCAGCACTGATTTACAAAGTGGACATCGTGCCTCCTCTATGATGAGATCATACATTTGACTTGGTGGAGAATGGGAGAGCAGTGGATGTTATTTGTGTTGGCTTTCAACACTGTCCCTGATGACAACCTTACAGTGAACCTGATGAAATACAGACTAACTAAATGGACAGGGGGGTGTATTGAAAACTACCTGTACTGCCAACTTGAAGAGCTGTGATCAGGGACATGAGGTCAAGCTGGAGGCCAGTCGGCCAGTCACTAGTGGTGTAACCCAGGAGTTAATACTGCATAATATCTTCATTAGTGGCCTGCACGATGAGACTGCACCCTCAGCAACTTTGCAAATTACATAAAACTGGGAGGAGTAGGTGATACATCAGATGGGTGTGCTGCCGTTCAAAGGGACCTTGACAGTCTGGAGAAATGAGTCAATAGAATTCTTATAAAGTTCAAGAAAGTGAAATGCCAAGCACTGCATGTGTGAGGAAAAGTGAAGTACCAGAGGATGTACTAAAACACTATGTCTGACCTCCTTTTTCATTTGTTGAAGTTCAAGTGGCAGAAGATTCCTTTTACCTGCCTTTTGTCCTTGTCTCATGCAGACCTAGAACCTGATCCAGTAGTACAGTAAAAGCTGGTGCTGTTTGAACCACCAGTGGCTGTTGTTCCCATTCTGTCTGTGACATTTGCTACTTCAACTTCTGACACTTTTAAGACTTTCACCTTAAATATTGTACATAGACTGCAGTACTCTGACTGACTTGAGGTGTTGCTGACACCGAGGCAGTGAAAAAATAAATAGGACCTTTGATCAGATCATAGAATCATAGAATAGTTTAGAAGGTTCCTCTGAAGGTTCCTTCTGGTGTGAGAAGTATGTCCTACCCTCTATACCAGCATTTATTTTTCTCAGCTGGGATTCAGTAGATATAAATCACAGCTTCTGAATCTTAGCTCTAAGTTTCCCCAAAGGTTTTCAGATCTATATATCTGTGCTTATGACAGTAACCAATACCATAGTCTGTGGTGCAGTTTTCACTAGAGGTATAAGCACTTCTAGTTGTGCTGAAAAGCTAGTTTAAAAAGAAAATAGAAAGAGGGAACATCTGAATTTTTTATGCAATACTTCCCAATTGTATTTTTCCATTTCATACAAATCCTCTGCTCAGAGAGAATCACTCAGTTACCTTCTCTAAACAGGGAAGCTAGTCAGGAGTTTTCTCCTTGGAGTCAAGTTCAAATCTTGTGATTCAGATCAAGTGCTCCAACAGCTTGGCAGTGGACAAAAAACCATACACCAGATGCTTGTTTCAGACTGCAGTGAAGAACACTGTTATGCTGAGGTTGCATCTGAAGGACTGTGTTCATTTTGGGCTCCCCAGCATGAGAAAAATTATCAAATCCAGCAGAAGACTACCAAGGCCCCTGAAGGGACTGGAGCACATGATTCTGCGGAGAGTCTCATACATCTTGATCTGCTCAGCCTGGAGAAAAGAATGATTAGGGGAAATCTTACTCCTGTCTGCAGCTGCATAATTGAGGTGAACGGAAAGAGAAGAGGGAGTCAAACTCTTCTTGGTTGCACAGTGTGGGTGAACAGGAGGCAATGAATACAACTCAGGGCACAGAATATTCCAATGAGATGCAAGGAATTAATTTTTTTTAACCATGAGGGTCAAACTCAAACAGATTTCCCAGACAAGCTGTGGAACCTCCATCCTTGAAAATATTCAACAACAGGACCTGCTTTGCACAGCATGTTGGACTAGCAACTCCCAGGGGTCCCTTATAGTCAATGCAATTCTGTGGTTCTAACAACTATTCGAGGCCAAGATCTCCTCAGAGCCTCCAGAGGCTATACCAGCTTACAACAATCTCCACATCACCCCTGCTCTTCTCAACTTCCAGGGCATTTCTCCTTCAGCTGGGCTGGCACTAATACAAATGGAACAGTGAAGTGACCCAGATTAAGAAGAGGTTTGCAAAAAACCCCCTGCAAACCGTTGTATTGTACACACTATGGCAGAAGCTCAAAATGAGTACTGATCATGGAAGTACCTAAAGATCATTTTTCCAAAAACATTACCTTGCCAATGTGTTAAAATTTTCACTATTTCAGAAACTCTCATTTTAATACATTAGTTTTCAGTTCTTTTTTCTTCCAATTATACCAATGCTGCATTATCCTGTCAACGCAACCATACAGAAATAGGGTAACACCACACACACACACATATATATATATATATGCACCAGACTTGAAATATTCCAAGATATTGCAAGAGATGAAGTGCACTTCCATAGAGCCCTATTACTTAAGATTAAAAAGGGACTATTTGGGGAAGTGCATTAGAGTGCTGAAGAAAAGAATCAGAACATACTTTGTCTGCCACCTCTGGATTTCTTAATTCAGAGGTTTGACTTTACTGAGAAAATATACATAGTGGTGGGGGTGGACAATCCATGCCAAATATATTTCAAATCTACTTACCATGCTAGTGGCATCCCTTAGGCATTCCATCTTTTATCACAAGCAATAGCCTGTTACAGAAAAAAACCTCCCAAAAACCTGTTCAATCAACAGTAAATACTATTTTGAAAACCATTAATAAGGAAATTACCTGTTTTAAGAAAGACTTGGGTATTAAAGAAGGAAACTATTAGGTGTCATGCTCTCCTTCCTTCCCCTGTTATTATTTTAATTGATTTAGATGTCAATCTACACAAGTAATCAGAAACAGTCATGCTGTCTTCTCAATATAAAGCTATTTGGTACTTGGCACTCAAGCTGCTTTTAGTAAACACCTTCCCATGCCCTAAAACAGACACACATCTTCAGTGTTTTTTGATTCTCTAATATCTGCCTATGTAATTATTGCTAGGTTAACCTAAGCTGCCTATAAAATCACACAGTCAGCTACTGACTGTGTTATTTTCTCTTTCTTTGTAACCATACATTATATTCTGTATTATCCTATACTACTAAACACTACAGTTAGCTTTGACTTTAGAAGTCCTAAACAGTAACTTTATAGCAGTGTAGTTTAAAGCATTTCATGAAGCCTGAGATCAGTCTTTCCACACTTGTGGACAAAGCATACACCTAGCAATATGATAGTATCAATTCAAACTGGGGGAGAGGAGGGGAGAGAAGGGGGTTGTTGAGGATTACAGCATAATTTAAACAGAGAAGCACTAGCTAATACTGGGTTTTCCCACTTTTCAGCAGCTGTTTCATTACCCAGTGCCAGTATAACAATACAGCAGTAACAGTATTGGTTCCACTCACATTTTTAATGAAACAGACCCTAGGCTGTTGCACATTTCCAATACCTTTATGAAATTCCTGCCCTATTTTGGGAAGAGGCTTCCGCTCCCTTGCCCATACTCTGGTTTACAGCAGTGACTCAAAGACATATTACTGGCTTGGAAGTGGTATAAGCTGCTGTTAAGGGGCTAGAACTGATAACCACAGTGGGATACAGGTGCCCATGACTTTGAGCCAGTCACTCAAGGCTAATACAGTAACACTGAAACAACACACCGGTGGGTCTTAGGGCATCATTTAAGATATTTTCAACTAACAGGACCAGCACAACCAGGTCTGAAGATCCATCTCTGTATATTCCATCACAGCCTACACAATTAGCACCAGCTACTCCTGCATGTTCAGCCAAGCTTAGGATCTGTCTGCATATTGTTATTGGCTCAAGTCACAAGGGTCCCTGTGATGAGCTCCTGCAAGAGTCCCCGTGGTCAGCCACCTGCTGCAACAGTGGGTTATTAACATCCCAGTCTTATTCCAGAGCAACTTGGCAAGGCAAGTTGGGTCAGTCGCTGTCCATTGGGTAAGAAGGTGGCAAGGTCTTCCACGTCTTTTAGCACTGTAGTTTTCTAAACATCTCCAGTTTCAGCAACGAGCAGGGAAGGTCTTTCCCCTGGGTCAGGCAGCAAAATTCTCAGAAGCCTCGTTAATGCATCTGGTCCCCACCCTCCACCACTGTCTACTACAGTTAGTTTCAAAGTCTGGTAAGTCAGAAGCTGTTTCCTCAAGCCCTGTGCAGCACTTGGCTTTCCTCCCTAGGCACAGAGGCTAAACACAGTAACTGCAGAGTGTCCTCTCACTGTCTTGAGGATTGTCACAAAGCTGAATCCTCCTTGACAGCTGGCACTGCTCATAGTAGAACGTATATAACCTATACAGTTCTGGGTGTCCCACAGGGATCCTCCAGTATATCTGCTGCTCTTTGCTATATTTACTACAGTTGGCAACAGCAGCATCTTCATCACGTGTTGCTGCCAGTGCCAGGCTTGAACTTCAGCCCATCTTAACTTGCTTCAATCAGCTGCTTCTTTGGGAAGAAGGTAACCCACTTGGAAAATCTTTAAAAAACTCTTGAGTATCTGCTTGCTCCCATCTGTCAAGGTCTTGGTTTTTGGCTTGTCTGCTCCCTCCAGAGGACAAACACACAAAGGCATTTAGTTGATCATCTTCCTCAGCTGGGAATAAAATTCAATAACCATAAAGAAGAGTAGGACTGATATATAGATGAATATAGATGCTCGTGGCCACAGAAGAGTCTCCTACACCATCACAACCCAGACATAAATACAAGCTCCTCACTTTTGCAAGAGGGAGAATTGACTGCCTACAATACACAGTGACAGTGCTTCAAAGGAGAATTTACTGAACAAGTGATGCAGTAATAGGTCCCTTATCTGTTCCAAGTCTCTGTCAGACAGTTTCTGCTGAAGCTTTCCTTTCTTGAGTTGGCAGCCTGGATATAAATAAAATTGCTGTTCGAGTTTCCTCTCTATCTACAAACACACTGGAAAAAACATGAAGAAAAGCTGACTTACAGGTCAGGCAACACAGTCTCATCTGTGTAATTTTTGGAAGTATTTTTTTTCCCCACTAAATATCTACAAGAAAGCCTGAAAATGTAATTGGTGGAATTAAAACATGTGGATCCCAAGCGAGACTGAGGAGCAACCAATCACTTAAAAGTGAGAAGTCTTTAGATCCTTCTAGAGGTTCCCTGCTGCTAGTACCAACTTCCTAGCTTCATGGAGGTACTCACAATTTTCAGTTTGCCTCTTTATTTGGTTGAGATTGCATTTTATAATCACAATGTTGATCTCTGGCATGAAACGTGATTGGCAAGACAGAGCACAAGCTATAATCTGAATTAATCACTGGGAACTCTGACTCTTGCTGAGATTAAAAATACAACAAAGAGATTCTCCCTACTTACCTCTTCTCCCTCCTTCTCCAAAGGGAAGGGTGATCACAGCCCAAGAAATAAATTCTGAAGATTCATTTTTGTATCAAAATGAGAAAGCACTGCCCACAGCTACCTTCAGAAAAGCCAGCAACAGGCTTCAAGTTTAAAGGGACAAATTAACTGCACTCAGGCTATGACAAGATTATTTCCCTCTTCCCACACATCTTCCATAAGGCTACACTCACTACAGGTCTTCTACGAAGTGCTCAGACCACCTATAGGATAGCACAGTGTCCACAGATGAAAAACGAGGTTTGAGTCCTCCAGAGAACCAAACGGCAATTCAAGTCCCTTGATACTCAATCAGGAAGAGAAAACTACGAATCAGACTGGAGCTTGCTCAACAGCAGGAAGAATTGACACCCCAACTACCCTGACAACAGGACTTACCTTATGGCCAGAGGGCCTCAGGGAGCAGCAGTCCTTCCTGTTTACTGTGAAGAACCTGGCTGGGAGTTCACCCGGATACCACGTGGAGCAACCTGCCAGCCTGTCATGGGCTCGTTTCCATTTGTGGGCATCACCCAGAGAGCAGAGCGATCCCTGTGTCAGCCTAACCTCGACCAGGTTGCATCTGTACACTAACGAAGTGTGTGTATGTATAATACAGTACTACATATATAATATAAATGGCTTGTATCATGGATCAGTGTGACACAAGCACACAGTACCACAAATGTGCATGGGGGCACATACAGAGCAGTCATAGGACACAACGTATCAGCAGTAACAAGTAAACCCCACAGAGCTCAACAATCATGGGTTAGCAGCTATTCTACAGAAGGAGAGGAGAGATTGTTTCTTTTTTTAAAACCATTGGGGTTTTCAGTTACTGTATCTGGTTTGTATCCGCTAAGGATTAGTGTGGAAAACCATTAGGGCTGTCCAAGCAAATGCACAGCTGCCCCTATTCTAAGGTAAAGAGACAAAGATTTGGAACAAAAATAATTTTTTTCAAAATGTAAATCACAGAGAAAACCTCAAAGTGGGTTTATACCCACAAAGTTTATACTTTGGCTGCAGGGAATTAATTTTTGAATCCCTACTTTCAATTTTGTGCTATAGTTAAAAAGCCAGCAGCAGTTCCCAAGAACTATTAAAAATTTATCTAGGAAATACTTACAGATGGAGCATCTTTCATGGCTTTAGTCAGCAATCTTGCAATCCCCTACCTGGCAGCTGCTGTTCTACCACTGTTCTCTGCATGGAGACGTGGGAAAGACAGCTACCTGTGCAAGCTGTTTGTCCACCCCAGAAAAAAGAGAGGCAGGAGGGACGACAAAAAGCTGCCTAGGCTGCACTATGAAAGGAGCTTCAGATCCTTGTGGATGGAGAAACCAGATGGCCGAGTGCACTCGAGAGGCAATAGAGCCCAGCATGTAAGTAGAAACCACAGAGTGTTGAGCCAGAGCACTAATAAGAAATTAATAGTTCAATAGGAAATTTCCTTAATAACTTCAAAGTTTAGGTTGAGCCAGACACGAGCCTGAGAGTAATAAAGATTGGAAGGAGCCTCAGGATAAACCATTGCCAATTCTGACAGGAACAGAGTTTCATCTTTGACCCACAGCTGGAGTCTCTTATACTGGAGAACTTTGGCACAGTGAAGGAAGTTCCCTACAGCAGCAGTGTGTGTTTCCCCATGAGTGTTTCTCCTTAGTACTGACACTGCACTTTGCATTCTTCCCACACACACAAGATTGGTTTTGGCAAGTATAGTTTCCATAATATCTGTATCTTCAGTATACATTCACTGCAATTTAGTCACTAACCTTTCTGCTGGTACAACTGAAACAACAAACACCTCCTGCACTCAGATCTCAAGATCAGTTTTCAGAGCATTAACCATTTCCAGAGGTGCTTATACCCTGCTTTAAGGAAACCAATGAGCTTGAGAATGGTTTATAAGCCTTAACTTGAAACATTATAGCATTTGTGTTCCTACACAATTGAATCTTACAGGCAAAGACAGTAAATTGATACTTTAACATCAGTGGAGTAAGAATACTGTACTGGTAGTATCTTTTCCCCAATACTTAGCAAGTTTTTACAACAGATACTTAAAATCCATGAAACAATTATCAAAATTACTTAACACTAAGAAAATGTTATTCCTAGAGAAAGATAATAGGTCCATGCACAGAAAATACACTATCATGAAAGCAAAAAGTAAGAGAAGACATTTTCATAAAAGCTCTGGATCTCTAAATCTCCTTAAAAATCATGTAAAGCAATGAGGCCACTCAGTATTTAAAGCCATTTTGTTTTTATCTATTGGGGTAGTCACTTTACATCATACCAAAAAGACTGTATAAGGAATACAAGTGTCAAGAATCAGATCTTTATGGCACAAAAGGAAGTTTTCCATTAGCCTGCTTTTAGAGTTGTTAAATACATAATCGAAGACAAAGAAACTAAGGCTACCACAAAATATTTGCATAATGATGTTAGTCTTTATTCGGTTTCTCAACTGACTCCTCCAGTCTGAAGGTGGAGAAGAATCTTTCCAGTAGTTTGTTTCAGTGAGTCATTCGGGATGAAAAGATTCTCTTCCTACTTTTGACACAAATTTATTTTCTCATTTATATTGTTACTCAACATTCACACAAGCTTTTTATGTTGCACCTTACAATGTATGGAATTTCAGATTAAAATAAAACTCTACTCTTAACATAACCTTTTATATAATGTAAAAATATTCTACATGTTTACCATATCAAGAATGTTAAGCACTGACTTTGGGGAAAACCTATTTTACGTATTTTTCAGTACAAACGCGACTGTGAACGTTTTGCATTGGTGTCTCGCTGCTCAGTCTGCTGCCACCCAGTGTTCATCGTCTGCAACTACAGCTCGGCCACTGCACGAACCGCACTTCCCAAAAACTGCTAATTTGAGATGCTGCTCACTTTTTATCTTTCCTCCTCCCCTACCCCTCCCTCCACTGTGGAAAATTTACATCTTTGAAATAATGAGTGTCTTTAATTATCAAAATCAGTATAAAAATAGCAGCATGCTACTAGACACGAAAAGCAGATTCATCAAGCATTATGAGTTTAAATGCAGATTTCTGCCTTCCTTTTATATTATCAAAATCTTTTTTAAAGTTAACATCAAGGCAAGGGGTATAAGGACAGACACTGCATAGTATGATTTGATACTAATCTGAACTGGGTATTTGTCTTTAATTAAAGTTCATGATAATTACAGGGTAAACAATTTTTATTTCAAAATACAAGTTTAACTGGAATTGTAGTGATGAAAGCAGAAGAGGGAAAAATGAGTCTTTTACAGCCCATGTCACTGTATGTCACTTACATCCAGAGGTAAAAGCTCTAATTGGTGAAGAGACAAAATATTTGTGGTGTGTCATTGAACCTTTGTGATAATCCTGCATTATCCATTTCTAAAGAAATATAAATACTTTAAAACAAACATTGAAAATAAATCCTTTTGATGTAACAAACTACACTCTTTACCGAGAATTTTCAGTCTTCTTAAAAGTGAGGGACTTCACCCGAAAAATAATCAAAGTATCAATGTAGAACAATCCTTGGAGGAAAAAAGTCGGAATGTAAACCTCTGTTCCAAATTAGATCTGAAAAGCAAAAACACCACACATGGATTTAATTCATGGGTATTTCTCACCATGCAACCTTTTTGGTGACTTTTAGGGGTCAACAGGGGTCTTTCTGAACTTAGTACAGTCCTGGTTTTGTCTCAGCTCATAGTCTGTTTTCTTAACATGTGAACAATCACTCCCTACTTACGTTCCCACCAGCCCTGTGACAATACTATAGTCAGGCAGGTGAGCAATTCTGCATAACCACAGCATCTGCAATACAATTATGCATCAATAGTACACATTAGCCCATGATTTTCAAAAACAAAAATAACCCAAATTTGAGGATTACTTCCCCAAGTAGTGACTTTCTAATCATTCTTCTGACATAAAAAACAAAGGAAAGGTTCCACAGAGTTTTTCACCTTAACTATGACCTTGGAATCTGCACTTCATCCCAGGCAATACCAGGGTGATCCTCAGAGGTTATTCACATTTTGTATTTATGTATTTTCCTTTCTTAAAGCATGATATTATTTGCATAACTGACAAAAGCTTAAAAACATTCATATATTACCCCACACACAGATCCATTAGTCTGCAGATTCCTTCTACAGCTACTTATCACTCTGATGTCTTACAACAGCTTCATTATTAAAAGCATGCAATACTACAAAGTTTTTCTAGCTTCAGTGAGCTAAATCTTCGGCAAACTCAATCACTGGCAGGTCCAAAGTGTAATTTTCAAAGGTCCAAAATAAAATTCATCAAGATTTTGATATTTTTAAAGTATTTGATATAATGCAACCTCAAAAAAGTAAAAATAATTTAAGCATTTTAAAAGAATGAACCATATTATCAATTCAGAGAGAGAGAACTAAAAAGATGAAGAATTAAAACAGAATAATATACTTAGAACAGTCTATCCAATTAAGTTAACTCACTGGCTCAGTAAGTTACTACTTATCCTCTCAGCCAGATGACCCTGCACACATTAACTGTAAATTAAAGTGCATCATCTTATACAACATTGCACAGCAGATTCTACTTCTGCAATTTACTATAAAATTTGAATTGTAACCATTTTACTACTATAATTTCAGACTGCATGGCCAGTTACTACGGCTTAGTGATAAGTGGTAAGAAAAGTGATTGTGACTGTCTGTAAACTCAGGATTATGGTTAATTTTAGAAGCTTTTTATGATTTTTATGTAAACAAAAATGGAGAACTAAAGCCTCTGTTTTTTAAAAAACATAAATGCCTCAATTATTTCTGCAGCTCTTATTAGATATCAAAGTTGTTAAACCTACAGAGGAACTGGGGGTGGGTGTCAAACAACTTTGATTTTCCTTTAGGCATCTTCAGGGTAATGAAAAGATTGCTCTCCATGTGTGTTTTAAGGGCAGTCACTAAGCATAATATTTCCTTAGAGGTTGACTGGGGGATGATTGTAGGACAGGAGAGAGAACAGAAAGCTGGCATGCCCACACATCATCACTTCCTGAAGCAGTCCTTGAGAAGGTAAGCTATTCTACACACCAATGTGTTATTTTACTGGCTATAAAACATGGAAAAACAGCCTAGAGCGATAGATAACAGTTGCAAGCATAAAATGTAAGATACACATTTACTACTTACATCATCAATGTCTTCATCGTCATCCCCAATATCATCAAACTGGATTTCATCATCATCTCCAGGACCAAATGTGTCTGTTTCATTGATTTTGGCTAAAAATGAATTAGAGAAGTTAAGGAGTGAACTCACACCATGTCAAGAGAGATGGAATATTCTTGTCCAGTATCAATTTTCAATTTGAAGTGAAGATGCTTACCATGTTCTGGAAGCTCTCCATATGCTTTCAGACTTCTGGCTTCATCTGCATTGTACTTAAGAATAACATCAGCCTTGTTATCCTAAATAAGAATTTATTAGAATTCATTAGTCAACTATGAAGGAAAAATAAAACTATTAACCTCAGCAGACTATGTTATTTACAACAACTATATTACCTACAGAGAAGTAACACCTATATTATTTATAGAATATCTTGTTCCTCCTTCCCCTTCAGTTCCTTTAAATGTTAAGTAAAATCTTCATTTCTGGAATATTTTAATTTCTTCTGGGTGATAATTTTTTCCTATTACAAGTAATTTATATAATCATAAAATGGTTTGGGTTGGAAGGGACCCTAAAGATCATCTCATTCCAACACCCTTGCCATGGGCAGGGACACTTCCCATGAGACCAGGTTACTCAATGCCCCATCCAACCTGGCCCTGAACACTGCCAGGGGTGGGGTATCCACAGCTTCTCTGGGCAACAAGAAGAGAATCTGAGACAACTGAGAACTTCTGAGAATTCAACAATTTGAGAAGTTCAGTTCCATGGCTTTGAAATTAACCTTTCTTCAGAGAAGACACACAGTGAAGTGGTTGGTGGTCAATCAGAAAGGGCCAAATTGAAAAACTCCTAGTTTTAAGTACTTTAACATAAAAAGTAAATGACAGTATCTTAGCTGCTTTACAACTCCAATGCACGTTTCAGAAGCAGAATCTACCTCAGCTGAGGACACAACACTAACATTCACGACGTGCATTTACCTAATGAAAATTTGACAACTATTTTCCAACACTACATATATTAGGTACAACCATGCTACTCCATTTTTGGAAATTTAGGTACAAACTAATCACTGATCAATTTGCCTCTTAAGGTAAAAGCCTAAATATCAAGACTCTGAAATTCTGATGATCAAAAGTGCTAATTATCACAATAAAATGTTTGGTGCTTGACCCAATCTCCCTTTATACCACAGGATCCACACACCAAACTGCTACATCTGGAAAAAATAAGGTTAAGCATGATGACAATAAGCACCTTCATTCACCAAGTCTCAGGGCGCAATTTAGAAAAACAAGTTGAACCAGAATTTGTCTACTCATTACAATCTTTATGTAATATAAGGAAACTAAAAGTCATGATTTAGCATAACTAAATACAAGTTCAAAGTTGGACAGGAATTTCCTCACAATACATGCTTCAATTTAACACTAAATAAAGCTGTTTATAAGACACTGTTTATTGGCAAATTATACAAAATTTTTACCTGGTAGTCTCTTAAGCCAATCAATATAATATCAGATGTATTTATCCAAACCTGAATGAGAAAACATATGTTACAGAAATTCAACTTCTGTTGTATAACACAAGAAGCAAGCATAACATTTAGGTTTACTGGGAGACATGAAACATATCACTACAGCCATCACCTTCACTTTCTAACCAGTAAGCTGGAAATATCCAATTTCATATTTTAACAGCAAAACTGAGGTCATAAAATACTCCTATTTACATTATTTCATGTTACGGAGCTATTACAAGGTAAATCCAACTTCTTTGAAGAGCTTGTAGCCAACAGGGTGGTTATTAAGCCTTAACTTCTGAGAAAACAGAAATAATACATCAAGTCACCACTCTGTGAACTGAGCTCCACCAGGGTAAAACTTAAAGCAAAACCCGATGACGGGGGTGATGGACAAGAACAGTGAAGAGCACAAGCAGATGAACAGAGCTGTTTCAAGTAACTGTGTTAACCAGAAGTCTGCAATTTAAATGCACAAGATGGTTCTATCCCACATCAGCTTTTGGAGCTGAATTTTTGGAGATCAAACACATTTTCAGTTGAGATTTCCCTTCTTTAGACATGAAGAATAGGTAAGTGATGCTTTCTGCAGCAAGAAATTAATTCTGCAGCACTTAGTGTCTATTTACGCACATTCTCCACTACCTTCAACAGTTTACTGCAGGCAGCTATAGCACTAATACCAAGATATGTGCATTCATTGTCTCCAAAAACCAGACAGGTGGAACAGTCCAGAATGCAGACAGTGAATGTCTGTTTTCATTGGGAACAAACTGTCTGAGAGGAGACACCGGCAGAGAACAGGAAGCTGTAACCTCTGACAAGGGCTAGACCTGACTTCCCCAAAGGTACCACTTTTCACTGATCAGCTCTGCACAGAAGTATTTTGGGAGCTGACAAAAGGGACAGTGAAATGATGGCATCTGAGGTGCCTGTGGGAAGCTGTAAAGAAACACTCCCAAACTGCCCTTATTGAACTATTTGCAGGTAAGTCACCCAGTGAGAAGATGGTAATTATTCAGTTCCTCCACAGATCAAACTAAGTGGGGTCTCAAATCCTGACTCTTACTGGTTTTGGGAAAAAGCATACAGGAAAAGGTGGCTTTGGGCACCCCTCTTACACTTTTATTTTCTTATGCTGAGTGCCAATCTTCATGTTAATAGAAGTTCTCCTGCTAAGCTAAGTACTGATCTAATATCAGACATAACATGGTTTTCTAAACAGTCATCAAGTTCTCCATCTACAATTAAGGAGCTTATTATTATTATTTTATATACACATAAATTTCTAGAATATGAAAACTAGTATTTCATGAGAAGCCAACCCCGCCCCCGTGAAATATACACATCCAAAGGCAGCCCTTCAGCTGAAAGCCAGAGACTGCCTTGGGCTGGCAAGAGAAACAGAAGGACAAACTAGTTAACTACTAAAAAAAGATGTTTACGATATTAAGTGCAGCAAAATATTAACTTTTGTGATGAGCTACATATGTAAGTTTTTACGATTACCTATCATGCATAAAGTCACTGTTTTCTATTGCAATGCTTCAGAGTTACCTTTTTTCTTAGCTTCCCCCTAATATGACATAACCTCTTCACACCATCAAAACACAACGCCTCCAGTCTTCCATTGCCTAACATCTTGATGACCTGGGCATATTCTGAAAGAGACGGTAACATACAGAAACACAGAATCATTTAGGTCAGAAAAGACCTTTGAGATCAACAAGTCCAACACTTAACCCAGCACTGCTGAGTCCACCACTAAACCCCATCCCAAAGTGCCACAGAGCAAAACTTTTAAACAACTCCAGCTTTATGAAGCAGCCCAAAACTTTTGCTGCTGTAACCAAAATTTGCTGTAACATTCTGTCAAACAGGAATAGCTGAGAGGTGCTTTGGCAGCCATACAGGCTGCTGAATGTATCACAGATGTTGTATCACTGTTAATGTAAGTATTTTCAAATACTGCTCATTCTTGGTTGCATCCATGCTAATGTTCCCTCTGAAACGTTTACTACAGATAATTTTCAGAGCACCTGTCCTAGCTGACAAAATCTCACTGCTGTCCACTACCAGACTTCTGCTGAAATCTATGAAGCATCTCTCCAGTATCTACCTTCAATCTCTCACCTTGTATTTCATCTCCTCTCTCACCAACTTCCAGAACTCACTACTGAAGAACTTCACACACATTGTTAAAGTTTGCAGCACAATGTATTACCATTTAACTAAAGGGAATAAAGCTCATAATAATTATAACATCATTATTATAAAGTTTGTAAATTACAAAGTTAATATTAACTGACCAGCCATACTCACCTGGAAAAAAAATATCTCTATTAGCTAGAGCTGTATCTCAACATTCTAAAATCTTTCCTTAGCACAAGTTCGACAGTCTAACAAAATATATGAGACTATTCATAACTGAGAATAAATCATTAAGTAGATCTTGCTTGGGAGTTGAAAAGGATTCTCAGTTCCATAGGTGCATCAAAATCAACTCCTTTTTTACTTACAGCCATCACAGAATATCAGACACTAGTTCAGTGGCACTTCTTTTACAGTAACTTTAGTCAATACCTTTCCCATGTTTCTAACAAACTGACTGGATAATTGGTCACTAGGAAAGTACTTGTATTATGTGAGCAACCACCAGAGTGTGACACACAAGACAGGGCAAGGCAAAAGGGAGGTGAGCTCAGTGTCACTGCAAGGCAGGGTGGAGGGGAATGTGGTTTCCTTCAGCTGACAACAGCCCAGCAAGGACCTCACCTATTGCTCCTGTTTTAATAATTGTTAGACTTCTCAGCCCAGGAGCCAACTGAACCAAACCAAGAGGAGACTGAACAGTGAGATTAATGGTTCTGCCAGGTCAGTGACTTTGGGGAGCTCATCAAAGGATCCAAGAGCCATCACATCCAGTATAAAACAGAAAGTGGGACTCTGCAACCCACAGACAATTATTGGCAAGACTGAACCACATCTGCTAAGCCAGCTGCTCACAGACCCTCACACAAAGCAACTCAAGGGGTTTCTAGGGAATGTTTACGTGCTGTTTTACACAGAGCATCACAGTAAGGTCAAGTAGAGGCAAGCTTCACTCTAAAGTGAAGAAGCTATTTAAAATTTCCCTTTTCCTACATTCTCCTATACTTAACAAGTCATTCAGAATTCAAATACCATCCCAATAAGAATACCTCTCTTTACTCAATAATTTCATCTTTCTCAGTCACCCAGATGTTTTGTGTATCCACCTCCAACGTAGGTCACTTATAGTATGTGACTGAAAACAATGACATTAGCATAGTTAAAAACTCACCTTGCCCATCTTCTTTGAACACCAGTTCTCTTTTTTCTGATTCATTCTCATTCTTACCTCGTCGCCTGTTTTTACCTCCTTTGCCTAAATTAAAAGGGGGAGGAGGAAAAAGCATGTGTTACTGTCTCTGAATACAGTGAATGAAATAATCAGACTTACGCAGATTTCTGTGCTTGTCCTCTATATGGCTAAGTATCCTATACTGATGTAGATTTTTTTTTTTGCTTACTTTTAACATTTTTAGGTCTAAACTTTAAGCTGAGTAGTTACACAGTAATTAAAACATTACGGGTCTCCACTGTACAAGATGTGCTGGTTGCTCTGGAGTGACAGCAGCCTTCAACAAGGATTTCCACAAGATGGCCATTCTCAGCTTCTGTGATCCCTGCTTCCACCACATCCCTCATAAACAATGGTGGGATAACCTGACGCACGCAGCCATCAAGGTCCACACGAACAGCTCGAGTCCCTGCGGTGCTAAAACCCCACGAACACCCGGGGGAAGCTTACACTCCCAGCGCACCTGCCCTTTTTAAAAGGCACACACGTGGCAACGCGACCAGATGCTCCCCACGAAGCCGTGCGAGGGCAGCTCGTACTTCCCCCCGCTGTTAAAAACCTGCCGCGGGTTCTGCTTTCCCTCTGGGGCCGGAGCCGGCGCTGACAGCCGAGCGGCGGGCAGGCCCTCCCGCCCCGGCCCGGCCCTGCAGGCCCTCCCGGCCCGGCCTGCCCCGGGCCCGGCCCCG
>JAWWMO010000001.1:103388031-103424744 GCA_035047845.1 Dendrocincla fuliginosa
CGCCCAGGGCCCGCCGCCTCACCTTTATTCTTGGGCATGGCTGCGGCTGCTGCGGCGGCGGCGGCTCCGGGCGGGACCGACCGGCGGCGGGTCGGGCGCTGCGCGGGCTCGGGCGCTCGGCTCGGCTCGGCGGGGCTGGGCTGGGCTGGGCCGGGCTGCCCTCACGGCCCGCCCACAGCGCCCCCCGCGGCTCGGAGGGCTCCGCTCCGCTCCCGGCTCCGCGCGGGGAACGGCCCGGAATGCCTGCCGGGAGCTCCTGCCGGGAGTCCCTGCCGGGAGCTCCTGCCGGGAGTTCCTGCCGGGAATTCCAAGGAGC
Organism: Dendrocincla fuliginosa; assembly: GCA_035047845.1. Classification (NCBI taxonomy): domain Eukaryota; kingdom Metazoa; phylum Chordata; class Aves; order Passeriformes; family Dendrocolaptidae; genus Dendrocincla; species Dendrocincla fuliginosa. Next base: position 103,388,348 of record JAWWMO010000001.1, read on the forward strand.
GTGAGGAGGAAGGAGCAGGCGGCTCGGCCGGAGCGCCCCTCCTGAAAACTCATCCCGGTACCTGGAGGGAACTCACAGCAAAGATGGGCAGCACTGTTTACGGGAGAAGGGGTTAAAACTGGCAAAGAGTAGGTTTAGATTGAATAGTAGGAATAAAAAAAATCTTTCCTGTGAGGGCAGCGAGGCAGAGAGACAGGCTGCCCAGGGAGGCTGCGGATGCCCCATCTCTATGGATACCTCATCCCCGCTGATGGCCCATCCCTATGGATGCCCCATCGCTGTGGATACCCCATCTCTGTGGATACCCCATCCTCGTGGATGCCCCATCCCTATGGATGCCCCATCCCTATGGATGCCCCACCGCTGTGGATACCCCATCTCTGTGGATACCTCATCCCCGTGGATACCCCATCCCCGTGGATACCCCATCCCCGTGGATACCCCATCCCCGTGGATGCCTCATCCCTATGGATGCCCCATCCCTGGGGGGGTCCGGGGCCAGGCTGGATGGCGCTCTGGCAACCTGGGCTGGTGGGAGGTGTCCCTGCCCATAGCAGGGGGGGAAATGGGTGATCTGCAAGGTCCCTTCCACCCCGAACCATTCTGTAAATAAGCAGGTTCGAAGGCAAGGAAGGCTGAAGTCAGGGGAGATAATAACAGCAGGATCTGTGTTACATCGGCCTCCCCTTTCTTCCTTTTCAGAGCTTCTCGAGGCTAACAGATTGCCGGCTTTACTTGTAAATGAATTCGAAGATGTTTTCAGACAGGCAGGGGTAAAGCCTTGCGTGAGCAAAGGGCAACAGCGACGCACACCTCGGATCCCAGCTGTGGATTTCACCAAGGGAACGATGCTGCCCGCCCTCCTCACCCTGGTGTGAGTGATCAACCCTCTCTCCATGTCCTCTAACACTTTTCTTCTGGTACACACCGAGGAAGGCCTCTGGCTTCATTCCTCATAAATTATCAAAATTACTGTAATTTTATGTAAACTGTGCAAAGTCCCATCTCTTCCAGGTTGCAAGGCTAAGAAGAATTACAGCTGTAAGTAAGCTTCCAAGGTGTGTGAACTACTGAAACATGGACCTGTTGTTTATGGAGTGCTTCTGCATATATTCTCATTTTCTAAACATTTAAAAGGTTCGGTAATTATAAAATATGCCCGTTTTCAATGTCCAGAGCAATGAAGGCATTGAAAGTACTATTTAGCAGCTTCCTTTTAAATGGTACTTTAGAGTTGACTGGAATCTTTAAGGAGTATTAAAGTACAACATCCTTGTACTTCGGTCTTGTTGTATCATATATCAGATCTATAAGCACCTGCTGAAGATGAGTGTTTCTCCTTTGGCTCTCTATTTACCTGACTCAACATGCAGTAATGTCATGACATTTTAATCGACAAAGACTTATTTATTAAAAAACCTTTCTGGTTGGCAATGCACACGCAGTCTGCTGTAAAGGTCATTCAGTGTTAGTGATGAACAAACTATGACTCTTATAACAAATGATTAAACAAAACAGCACTTTAAGATGTTTGAAAGTTTATTCATAGTAGAAATTTCAATTTCTTTTGAAGACTACAAAACCTGCCATTAGACAGGAGAACAAGCAATGATAACTTTCCAGAACTGTTCATAGTTACGTCTGGAACGGTTTTAATTACACATTAATAGCATGATTGGAACATTTCCTAGATCAGACTCTGAATAAAACAATCATTTAAAGTATTCAGTACATTTTTTTTATTTTTTTAAACTAGCATTTCAGTTCTATGACAGCAGTGCCAAGCATCTAACAGATGCTATTATAATGGTCTAGAATAAGGTACATTACCCCTGATTTCCTGGAACAGTACCTTAGACTCACTTACATGCCATGCTGAGAAAACTAGTATAAAGTATGATTGTATAGAATCGTAGAAAAATATTTTATCTGTGATTTTGTAATTTTTTAAAAACGGTTTAAGTAGACTTCCCCCCCAACTAGGTTGCAAAATAATTACATCCCTCATAAGTACACCTTCCCTTTGATTAGGTCAAGAGTATCAAGATAAAGCTAATCATTTACATCATTTCCATAAGTGAAAATTCATCTATTAACCATTGCTTGCTAAGGGCCAGCACACTTTGAATCCTTTCCTTCCAATAATAGAAAAGCACAGCTTTAGTTGGTACACCACATTTACAAAAGCAAAACACACACAAAAAAAATCCCAGACACACTAATCTATTTTCTTATGGCCTTGTCTCTGTAGAAAAAAAAGTTTTAAATACTTTCTTGAAAAACTGCTTATAAGTTTCATTTCAATGTTATATTGATTATGAATACAGAACTTCGCCCTTACTGGATATAGATAGCATTTAATGAGTATTGCAACTACACTCTTCCCTCCATTCCCTCATGCTCTCAAACACAGTAAATGGTGATTTCACACTTAAAAAAATTAAAAATACCCATGGCTGACATATAGAAAATGCACCTGCATCTGCAGTTCTCCTTTTTTTTTATTCTGTATGACTCCGTATCCTTGAGTCATTTGCTACACCTTGCAGACCAAGCAGCAGTCCAGCAATGAATGCACACAGTGTGTCATATCCTCACATTCTAATAGAAAGGTGCTTGGATTCAAAGAAACATTATGTGGATTTCTCTATAGGTTTAACAACTGCATCAACAAAAACATCAAAATAAATCTGTGAAAGTTGTGAACACAAAACCAGGAAGTAAGGTACATAAACCCACGTCTAGCCTGTAAAAGAGGCAGACCCGTTATACCTTGGTTTAGAAAGCAACTTAAAAATATAGTGGATCTAGATGTGAATACAGTCAAGTTAGGGTGTGCTAAACCCCTGGTTTGCTACAATTTAAAAGGTTCATCCTCTGCTGCTATATACATGACATAATAGCAACATCTGCAAAGTCTAGACTAAATCTAACATCTCACTTGAGAATGTAGACACATAAAATGTAGACATTAACTTTGCCTCACTATTTGGCTAATCATCACTGAGCTTGAGGACAATAAAATATGGCTACAATAAAACCACTGAAAGTACTTTTATATTATTTTAACACGGATATTGCCAATAGTGAGGCAGCTTAACACTTCCTCTTTTTGGTCTGTTCTTTGCCAGCTACCTATAGGTACACACTGAACAGAGGAGAAACTCCTTCCTGAACTGAAGCGTTCTTACTGACACACTGGCAAGTACTGCCATCCCTTTATTTCAATAGTATCCATTTTAAATCTTGTTTGATGACTAGGTATGTCAATCTTCTGATTAACACCTTTAGAAGCCACCAGAATGTACAGTTTCTAGATTATGAGAAGCCCGACTTAAAACTGCTCACAGAGCTGAAAATACATTTTCTGAAGGTAAGGTTGTACTAAATTCCTCTGGAACTGCTGACACTGTAGCAACAAAATAAAAATTAAAATGGCCTTTTTCTGCCTCTAGTTAAAGATGTTTCTTGAAGAAAGGGTAGATGCCTCTGTACACCTAAAGAAAACTTCAATGCTAAAGCACCAAGTAAGGGAAAAATTGCTTGGAAGAGCTGTGTGTTCAGAGTTCTGAGATCGACGCTAATTTAAGAATCCATTTATAAAACCAATTCCTTCAAAATTATATCACGGATTAAATATTTAGCAGATTTTTAAGGGCAATAAAAGTGGGATCCTTTGCAAGACTAATAAAGGAAGGTTCCCCTAGGAACTCAGAAATTCTGGTGGAAGAAACACTCCCATTCATTTAGAGCAAATCTGTGGTACCATAAAGATGATTCTCCCTTTCAACAAACCTCTGATGATTTCAGGGAAACAAGCCAATTAATCACCGTGAAAGAAATCTAATACCACTAAACCAAGAAAACACCTTCTTATGTAAAACCCAAAATTGCACCTTTTAGTTTTTAAATTGCATTGTTCACACACAGCTGTTCACCCAGATCCGTATTTTATTAAAGCTGGAATTCCCAATAGCCATTTTCATTTCTGAAAGGAGCTAATGTAGCATGTAATTTTGGTGGAGTGGAACACACTGAATTCAAACACATTCCAGTGCTCCTTCTCATGTGGCCAATTTGATCTTTCAAGACCAGACATCGAGCTGCATCTTTAATTACTTCAGACACCAAAAGGCCAAGGGTATTAAAGGTTTATATTAGTATTTAAAGTGAGTTTTTCATTGTCATTATAAACTTGCTTCCATCTGCAGAAAAGTGGGAATGTTCACTCTGAACAGCTTTCTCTTACCTGACTGGGACAATACTATTTTCATGGTAAATTAGAACAACCCTTTTCTAACCCAATAGATCTGTATGACTCACCTCTCATTTTGCTTTTAACATCAATAAAAATCAGCAGAAAATAACTGACAGAACATGAAATCCATCAGTTTTGCAACTGCAATGAATGCAGATTAAAACTACTTTCTGCAGGGTTTTGTTTATTAGTGGACAATATGTTTTGCTTTATCTTCAATGTTGCCTTTCCTCTGTAATGCCAACATTCATTCACTGAAGAAATCCTTTGCATCTTAAACAAGTGATAGAGATAAAATATTACCAATGGATTATAAGAATAAACAATATAGAAATGTCCTCTATCAGAAAGTACTTAGCAATGATTCCTGAGTCCAGAGATTACATGGGAGAGACTAAAAGGTAAGGGAAGGGGAACAAAAGACAGAGCAAGTTATCTTTTCTCTAGGTTATATTACCTATTGTATATATAGTATGGTGAGACATCCACTGTTTAAATGTTGAGTACTATAAACAGTATCTTGATTTTCATAACATGACGTGGTGTCAAAAACACAAAAATGTAGAAAAGACATAGGTGAGGAGAACTACTTATTCATAGTATTACATTCAATAGCTGTTTAACAGTCAGGCTTCTTTTAGAGCTGTCCAACAATACTGATTAATCCAGATGAACTGTTTAATCAGACTTAATTGTCAAAATGATTAATTATATCTAAGTAAAACAAGGCATGTATACATTAAAGAAAACAGCACGGAAATGTACTGCTTGTGAACTGTTTACAAAAACATACAAAATGTTGGATGGCACAAAGTATATAGTGCTAATATAAACAGATTGTTTAAGCTAAGTGCTTAACATAAACTGTCCATTTCTACCTGTAACAAAGAATATTTTAGGGGACAAAAAAAAATATTCCTTATAAAAATAATGCTATGTGGTGCAGAGTGCTTTATTCAGTGTATTTTTGACAGAGGTGGCATTTGTAATTCTTCTGGTTTATTCAGGTGCGAACATGATCGTTTTCATTGTCTCCACTTGTCACTCCATTTGCGGCTCCAGTGAGATCAGTAACTTGCCATCAACAGTTTAAAGCGGGAGTAGATGAAAGCAGTAGCAGCAGCAGGAGCAGCAGCATTATAGGTACCAGCTGGGACAGAGTGTGCTTGCAGGTATCTGTCAGATATGTGCTACCTGTCGCCATGATTTGTGCTATCATCTTATGCCATGGTACCAAGTATCTGGTTGAGGTCATTTCACAGGGCTGTTGAGGTAATTTTTTTTATACCTCTCCTCTGAGCAAGAGTAGAACGGCCAACTGGCTCCAAAACTGGTGACTGATTACGATTCAAAGCAGAGTAAGTTGCTGCCATTGCACCCTGTGGGGTAAAGGGGAATGAACAGTAAGAGTATGTTATGACTGATACACACACTGCAGACCACACAGTGCTAAATGCCAGAGAGTCTGAGCAAGTTTTAACTTCCAGTCTATTTTCAGCTACAAAACAAAAACATAATACTGCTTTACTCCAGTACCAGCAGTGCTAGGAGTGAGTGTTTTTTAGGGTAATATATGGTTTTAACATTGCTTAAAAATTCAAAACCAGAAGGTAGGAGCTGGATGCTAAATTAAGTTGTCTTTTTATGATATATGAGATAGTTGGGAAATGAAATCCCATTGGTGGGCTGCCCCTGCTTATCATTTATATAAGCATTTCAGTTTCCAACAAAACATATACAATCATCAACATTATTCAGCACGTGATGATTTATTTAAAAAAAAAAAAAGTTAGAAAGTTGCAAGCCACGGGATCAGAACATCCCCCATGTTCCACTTGTGTTTTTGGATGCTAGAAATTTCTAATAGCTGACTCAGAGAGAGTGTTAATTATATTCTTCAAATGCCTTTTATGTTGCACAAGAGATTCTCGAATGTAGGACTGAAAACAGGGTGGAATACAGAGAAGTAGAATTCAATTGTTTTTTTATTTTCCTTTGCTTGTTCAAAGTGAAAAAAATTTAAGGGTCAAAACCATGTCTTGTTTCAGACTGAGTGCAGAACAGTATGATACCACAGTAATTAACACTGCCCTTTTGACTTCTCTTGAACTTCCACTGTGATCACAAAGTATTTTATTTTAGTTACTGACAATAACCCTCCTCTGAAACTGTAAAGTTAGCTAAACTGTTTTGCAGCTCCCCTATAGTCACCTGGCAACAGTTTTCACTATCAGAAGAATGATTTCTTTATGCTGCTTTCTCAGCCATTAAGTCTTCCAGTGTAAGTAACTTCAATAGATTTTAAACACAAGAAAATGAAAGTCTTTTTAAAATATCTTAGATTTACTCCCTGTGAGTGGTTTCTCATTAAATCCTACAGGGTTTTGTGCAACCATCAGTCATAACTTTTATATAGTATTTAGAGGAAACACATGGCACCCTAACTCTAAAATCAAAACAAACCCCTTTTGTTTACACTATTTTTGGCTAAACTACAAGCTGAACAAGTATCTACTTACCTTCACTAAATGGGGAGCATCCTGCCTGTTCAGCTGGTATTGAGGCAACTGGTCACAGTGAACTATCCAGGGGTGACTGAGAACTTGGGCTGCAGTCAGTCTTTGATGAGGGTCAACATGAAGCATTTTTGAAACAAGGTCCTGCCAATAATATACAAAGAGTAATGCAAATAACAGTACAATTTCAGCTTTAAAACAGATTGTTGTTCCAAACTGAAGATTTTAGAGGTATAGAAACATGTTCATACATCTGTTTAAAACAAATGAAAAAACACCCTGCAATTCTAACAGTATATCTTTCAATTCTGTAACTTAATGGAAATTTGGTAACACAAAGGGAAGGTATCCCATTAAACAAGGAAAATTTTAGTACTTTAAGCATCTACATAGAAGGGGCATAGAGGATCTTGCACACTGAATTTTAGAATCTATTTGCTGTATTTGATGTACTTCTCAAAAAAGTTAACCACTATTTTTACTGTGCACAAATGCAGTAAAAAGGAAGTGTAAGACTTCAGTGGTTTTCATTTTCATGATTTAGATCATCTGTATGATTTTTGAATGTCATGCTTCCACATGAAACTTTATTAGTGCATAATTGTGTATGTGTGTGAATACTGACAAAATACACTATATTTCTAAGGTCAGCTGTTAACTACTACAGTGTAAGGCATACCTGGCTTTCCTCCTACATGCAAGTGACTGTTAAAACATGAAAGGATTGAATATACGAAACAAAATTCTAGATACATAAGGGATGAGATCAGTATTTTAAAATAACAATGGGTGAAACTTAACCAATCACATATAACACATACATTATAAACAACATGTTACATTGCAGTCCATTCCTGATCCCCCAAAGGACAAAGGAATATACTTGCCTTAGCTGTGTCTGAAACAGTATTCCAATAACCACCACTGAGAGAGAACTTTCCACTACCTATTCGGGCCAAAATCTCCTCTGGGGTGTCATCAGGACCATTTGCAAAAGGAGTGTAGCTATTTAACCAAACAATTTCAGTGTTAGCAACTTCCGCAACCTGGACCTCAATAGGTATTATAATTGTAAGATTCAGCAAGTTGAGGATAATTATAGGCAACAGACAGTCAAACAGTTTTAAAAGAATATTCTTAACACAAGAAAATACATGGCACTGCCTACAGATCTCTTTATCGGGTCTGAAAAGCAGATTTTTCCTATAGCAGTCTAAATACTGACGGTTCCTGAATTTCAGAAAGTATTCCTTAAGCTTTCATATTCCAGTGAAGTAATAAACCAATCTATTTATTTAGTAATAAAACTAAATATGAAGACTTTATGATTATTCTGAAAGAGAAGAAATGCATTTTTGACACCAGAGAACAAAAGTGCAGCAATTTTCCTTGCCTCAATATACGCTTTCTTGCTGCTGCCAGAACATCCCCAACCAAAAAATAGAGCTACTTAAAAGCAAATACATTTGTCATTTACTTATTTTTAACTGCAAAAATGCTTTGATGATGTTAATACTTAACCAAAGTGATAACCTTAATAACCCAGCATAAAAAGATAAATCTAGTTGCTATCGAATCTACCAAATATCATTTGAATTTGTGGTACTATAGTTGACTTTATTATTCATGATCTTTTTATACAATTCATTTCTATTGCATATACAAATGGTTTTCTATCAGACTTATTATATCCTAACTGCATCACTTCAAACTATTCAGTGGCTGAATTTTGCACACAATCATGGCTTTAATGCATTGCAATTGTATTTGCAACATATATTTTCTTCAGCATGTATGCTGCTTAATCATCTAATTTTCAAGAGACAATAAATTCTTAGTCCTAAATCATCTTTAAGCAGAAATTAAACACCTAAAACAGATGAGACATTAGAAGCGAAGATTTTTTCTCATCAGTCCATGCAAACCTGGATTCTACCAAAGGCAAAGCATAAATCTCAACTCCAGAGTTGAGATTAATCAGTGCTTTGATAGGAACATCTGCAATGCTGGGCCTACATTTATTTTTGTTTATACTTGTTTGCTATTCTACAGCAAAGCAAATTAAAATTACTCTTACCCAGTCAGCATGGTATAAAGCAGAACACCAAGGCTCCATATGTCACATGCAGCATCATAACCTTGCCTCTTTAAAACCTGAGGGAGACAAATTTTTTTTCTGAAAAAACTGCTTAGAAATGCTTTATGTCATAAAAATAGTAAGATTTAAAAGTTTTAGTGTTTACAAAGTGATTCCACTTGTCATGAAAGAATGAAAAAAATATCTAGCTAGCAAAAAAATCCCATTAAAATAAATCAAGGCGTATAATCTATCCTGGTTTTTACCTCTGGTGCAACAAAATTTGCTGTGTAACACGGAGTCATCAGAAGACCATTTTCCGCTCGCAGTTGTTTTGCAAAGCCAAAATCACAAATTCGAATTGATTCTGGATTACCAGATTCATCAACATAAAGAATATTGCTGGGCTTCAGGTCTCTATGAACAACCTAAAAAAAAAAAAAGAAAAACAACCGCTAAATACAGTAAGCTAAACACGTGAAAAGCTTTCTATTATAATTGGCAATTCTGCTACTTAATTTCAGATCTCCCATCAGCAATCAGTTTCCAGAGCTCCAGCTTCTACCATCAGGTGCAGTATTCGGATGCTCAGCGGTGTCTGCAGTACTACAATTCTAACTTGGAAACTCTTAACAATAAAACTCCCTCCAGACATCCCACACCCTCCTAATTTATTTGTAGGCAGTTCCAGATGTCTTGTTCTAATGGTTGAATCACATAGCTCCTTTTTATCATGCATCCCTACAAGGCTCTTTGAATCAGAACCTTTGCCTAGGAATATCTTTTGGAGTCATGGGCATCTGTAATGACCTGTTATGTTGCCTTCACAGGACAAATTAGCCCAAAGCCTCCAGAGTCTTCACTCTCTGTAAAGGAAAGGGTGTACACAGCTGTAAGACAGTAGGGTGGATCTAAATGTCCTCCTTTGAATATTTCAATAGAACATGAAGGTCTTTATCCTCCTGATTGTTCTCTGTGCTTTATTAAACACAGCTTTTTATGGTTAAGTCTGAACAGTACAGACTGTGGTGAAATATTTCAGGAAGGTAATCACATTAGAACAGGAAGATACCCCCAAACTCTTGCAAGTAAGTGATGTGCAGAAACCACAAGTTCTACACACGCCTCCAAAGCTAGCAGCTTTTCAGGAAAGTAATACAAGGCTAACAAGTGAAAGAGTGCAGAGGGTCTTGCACATTGCAAAGCCATTTAACATGAGTCCATTTTGTAGAGACTTTTTCAGTATGCAAATACTTTGCAATTCTCAGATTTAACAAAACAAATGCTTAAAATTATGGAAACAAGCACAATGTAAGCCGAAATATACAAATGATGTCAAAGAATTTGACTTGGAACAGTAGGTTATATTGATATTTTGTACAGAAATAAAATTTTATTTTAGAGCAACAGAAAGGAGCAAAACAATATGCAGGATCTTTTAGTTCCTTATTTCTTAGCATCATGTTTTTGACTAGCAGTCTCAATTATCTACCAGCATGAAGAACTTTGCTGCTCCAAGATGATGTGGTACTTCTTGTTTATCCTTATGATTTGTGCCAATCCATAACTGCTGCATGCTTTTAGAATGCTTTGGGTGACAATTGGAAGTACTGCTTACCCTGAAGAGGAGCATTTAATCCCTTATTTTGCTAATTTTTCAGTTCAAAAGTATCCTATGAATGTCCATGATCTGGGAAGGGTTGTGGAGACTGCACACAGATTCAGTCTGTCAAACCAGGTACTACTTAATACCATAATCAAGTGAGCTCCTCCAGTGTCCAAAGCAGTTACAACAGGAAAATCCACTGAAGACAGGGAGGACTCTTCCAGACAAAAATTAGGCTACTGAAGTGCTTAGTGTTTACATATATGGCCATCTTTCATGTGGAGATCTAGTTAAGACCTGAAATTTTCCACAAGTGAAAGTTCCAAAGCACTGGTAGTTAAAATGCCAATATTTACAGAGATCTACAGCAAAGAAACAAAGGCCCCTAAAATCCCTTACTTGAGGTAAGGACACTGGATTTCTTCTGGCCATGTGTGGCAAGGACAAACTGAGTTATGATTTATTATTCTATTATCTGTATTTCCATACAGAAGGTATCAAGGTTTGTTCATGATTCCCACGGATGCTGCTGACCAAGGACTCTAGTCCTGTGCACACAGGCTCAAACAAAAACAGACATAAGTGATTGAAGAAAGTGATGAATCACAGAATAAGATGTTAGATAGCTCTGATGGTAAGTTTTCTGAGGTAATAGCTTCCAGAAACTACAGTGTGTGCTGAATTGTTATTTGTTACTTAAAATAATTTGACTACTGTGTGTTCCAAAGCATCTTTTCTTGGGCAATAACATCACATATTAGCAACTTGACTTTTTCCTTGTGCCCATACTTTCTGCTTTTACTCTATTCCCTCTCTCTTGTTCATTTAAAAAAGCAACACTTACTCTTGCCATGGAATTGTCATACTGGCCTTCTCTATATTCGAACTACTTCCTCTGTCTCCAAATTCTTTTTCCAAAGCATTAATTTTCTGTCTCCTAACAGTCTACTACAACTTCCTGACCCTATGGCACAGGAGTTACAAGTCATAAACCATGTTCTTCAAGAAGTCAAAGAAATTACAAGTGTGCTAGGTGGAGAATAAATTTTCAGGGTCTATCACAGGATGAGACTGGAATTACATTGGGTCCCATGGCTAAGCAACAGCACTGGTCCTAAAAATTCCTGGACTTTCTTCTTCTCATATCCTCTCTGGTAGCCATTATCTGCATATTCTGCAGAACTGCTGACACACTGCATGAAGAACAGGAACAGTTGCATCATCTCAGTTATCTGAACGTATACATGGATGATAAGGAATGTTTTGATTTCAACACAAATTCCTGCTGCAAGGCAATTGTTTACAAAAAATTACTCAAATACCACATAGAAGAATGTAAAAAGATATGAGATTATGGTTCTGAAAGAGAAGAATATTAACAACTATAAACAATTTGTCCATGATGAAAACTTACCCCTTGTGCATGGAGATATTCAACTGTTTTTGTTATTGTGAACAGAACAGCACTAGCTTCTCGTTCGGAGAAAAATTTCTGCCTAAGAATCTTATCCAGCAGTTCTCCTCCTTTCATCAGTTCTGTTACTACATATACATATTTTCCATCATCATACACCTGAAAAAAGTACACAAAAGTGTAAACTTCAAAATATTCTCTGCTGTCCTCCTTTGAAATGCACAGAGATAGTTGTTTTCTTCGATCATTTTCCCCATATTTCTTGACCCACACACTTTCCAAATATGGTTCATCTTCAGAAATGAACACAAAACTGTCTACAAAAGGGCAGTACAGTAATAACATAACAATACCAACAGCATGTGTTTAAAGGATGAATAACGTAGTTTTCCCCGAATAGTTTTACTGAAGCAAAATTAAACCAGACATGGGAGACATTAAGTAGTAAAAAACCGGAAACTAGTCTAATTAAGGCAAAACCAGAGCTCATTCTAGAAGCAATTATTGCACCAAATTACAAATATGAACAGAAGTCATTCCAACTGAACAGTGAGACACAAAAAAGAAAGAAAAAATAAATAGAAGTTTACCTCAAATAGCCACTATGAACACTGAAGCAAATGCATACAAAGTTGCTATGATAAAAACCTACAACTTATACATTGTTCTGCACATAAAGCCTATACCAAAGTCTAAATTTATAAAATATATTTTAGCCCTTACTTCTAGTTATGGGAAATAGCTTATTTTTTTATGGCTTTTATCTTCCAGGAAAACAGTAGCTGAGAATTATTTATATTATCACCAGGGGGCACTACAGACTGAGCGATGCCAAAACACGTTTAAGCTATACTTAACATTTCACTTCAGTTGCACTTCCAGAGAATCACAGAATGGTTTGCGTTGGAAGGGACCTTAAAGATCATTTTGTTGCAATCCCCCTGCCATGGGCAGGGATACCTTTCACTGGATCAGGTTGCTCAAAGCCCCATTCAGGCTGGCCTTGGCTCAGCTCAAACCACCCATCCTGAACTGGTTCCTGCTTTGGCAAAACCTTTTACAGACTCTCTTCCCTGTTATCATTTCAACCTATTATTTTATGATGATGTTGCAAGTATTTTCTTCAGTAAAACATGTGAAATAAGAACTAGCTTGTCTTTAAGTAGAAACAATTATCCAAGTTGTAGTAAAATAGATTTAGGAATAGGTAACAGGTAAATAATAGAAAAGAGGAATAATTCTGCAGGCTTTACAAGCTTATGATCCTAAGGAGAGGAAGATATGACGGGTTTCTGTGTTCTCATTTAACATAAATTTTCCCCCCATGAAATATATATGACTGATCATCTGAATGCATTTGTATTAAGACTTTAAATATTACACAGTATTGAAAAGCAGAATTATCTAATTCTAGATACTAAACTGGATTTTTTGAATAGGCATGCTTTCTCTAATCCTAATGCAACATAAGGAAATAAGCTTATTTCATGACATGACAGAGCATACCCATCTCAGTACAGCAGAAGGCATTCAAGCGAAATTTGCACTTAGTTACTATTTTATCTGCTGCTCCTGTCTGCAGATAAAGCCCACGAATAGCTCAACTTGCCAAAAAAGCCCACAAGTAACTCAGCCCAAACAAACCATTCCCCTCACCCCCATTCCTCTAATGGTATTATCAACTTAGTTGTGCGCACAGAATAAATACTGTTGAAGTTTTCTTCACAGTCAGGTGCATGGTATTACTCTAAGATCATAAATATGACACTACTTTTTAAAATTAACTGTGGGCACAAGTCAAAGATCACCTGGTATGTCTTCTTTACCACACAAAGGGGAAGAAGCTACAGTGAGAAACAAATGTAGGTACATGAACAAAATTTAATGGAGAAAGAAAACAAGGTTTTTGCAAAGTGAAGTAAGATTACACATACACATTAAGAGGGGGTTTTTAAAATCATATATAAGCACTTGGACAGGGAGACTGGATATAGTGTATTCAAGTTTCTAAAATGCTTCTGAAAAGATTCTTCAAGCAATGCTTTAAATAACACAAAACACGTACAAAAGTTCTGCTACAGAACAGTAACTAATACATTAAAAGTGTTAAAATACATATAATGGTCTGGCACAGGAAGTTTCTAGGTAATGTTTTGTTGGAAGCTGTGTGCTTCCTCTGTTCCTACACTGTTTCCTAGGCATCCACTAATGGCCTCTGTCAGAGGCAGGATATCGGACAAGAAGGACATCTGATTTAGCACAATATAGCCCCTTTTGTTTATATACTGGGTAACTGAAAAAGACCACTGATAACAATCAGAAGGAAACCCCCCAGAGGACTGTGCACTACAGAAATAAAATGGTCTTCTGAATATCCATTGTTTCAATACAAACACCTCCAGAATTAAGTAACATAAAAAGCCTGAACAAGAATGAAAATTTCCATCTTAAGCTAACTTCAAATATTTCTGCATTTCTTCTTGAAATAGAAGAAAAGAAAGAAATCATTTCTTGCAGAATAGTAATTTCCACTGACAGGCACTTAAATGCTGAAATGTTTTATTTTGGTATTTTCAGATTAGAAACATTGAAGTTTTGATGTGGAACTGAATGAAAAACTAAGCAAACCAATAATGAATTTTATTTTTATAATAATACATGTTGCTCTTGAGTTTAAGACCTGAAGGCAAAACACTCCTTTTATTGTCTCTGAAAGCAAGCAGTCCGCCCCATGGATCTGTATTAGGACAATGAAAACAATGTTAAATTCTGCCAGTATTGGATATGAAACAAGTTTCTATTACATAGGAATCCTATACTTCTTTCCTTACACTGGACATCCATAATTGCTGCTTGGGGAACTGATCTGAAGCAGAAGTGAGTGAGAATTAAGCCTGCTGTCTTTCTTTCTCTGTGGGTTTCAGGCTTTTTTTTTTTTTCCTGTAGCCTCCTAGTTGTGTATTTCTGTTGCTGTGCATGAAAGATGGTTCCTGCTGGAAGATGACTGATGATGATAAAAAATTAATTAAAAAGTAAAATAATTCAGCATATATGGCAACTGTTCAAGGCTGCCTGGGTGTCTCTGTTCTCAATATAAAATATTCATAAGGCTAAAGTTCAGCTAAGTGCCCACACTCTTATGTTTGTCTTCCCACTTAAATAACATAACCTCTACTCGGAATTAAAGTAACACACAAGCCAACATGCAGCACTAAAAGCAGCATGAATTTTGAGGCAGGTTCTGTTTAGCACAGCTGCTTTCAGGTAGCTTTATTGTCCAACTGCATGAAGCAGAACAGAAGGAGGGATTGTAATTATGGTATCTAGCTTGCAGTGAGATAAGGTCCATGGTGGACTCCCCCTGTAAATCTGCCTTATTTTGTTTGCCCAAGAAAGGGCCAAACTACATGATATTGATTAGGAGACAGATTATAGTAGATTATAGTAGAGGAATGTCATGCAGAGTTCTCTAGTACTCATCTCCACGGTATTTATGAGCTATTGTTTTAATGACTTCAAAATGTCTGACAATCTCCCTTCAGCTGAGCTCAGCTTCCTGGAAATGGTTTGCTGTTTTGCTTGAGGTTTGGTTTGGGGGACTGGACTATTTTCCTGCAGCCTAAGAAAGTCATTAAGCATACGCCTTTTAAATTTTTAATCCTCTTTAATGAATAATCAAAGAGAGAAACACAGTTTTCTTTTTCTGTTCTACTGTTCACTACGAAAAACCTCTACCTCCCAACTTATGTTATTCCTTGCTTTTTATGGTCAAAGCATTTCCATGGTCAGAGCAAATATTAGAGAAAAACATAGCTAGAGAGTGTTCCATACAAAGACCAGGTAAAGATACTAGGTAAAAAAGAATGACAACCATGGATACAGAAAGATTTTGTCTTCTACTGAGTAATACTTGCTACTGTCCATGGAAATCACTTTGGGTACCATGCTAACAGTGACTCCTCAGTTATATAATAATGTACATTAAAATTGCTTCTGATTAATGTAGACAAAAGCAGATTCAAAGTTATTTAAGCAACCAAAAAACTTGCTTTTTCCTTTAAAAATACAGCTCATGTCCAATGAAGCATTTTTATGAAGGATGAGTTATTTGACTCCTTTGGATTATGTTGTACCAAAATATGAGCATCTTTGAAAGAAAACATCTCTGTAAAAAAACGATCCTGTTGAATAAATTGCATTGGGACATTGTTTTATTTTTACATACTGAAAAACATGAACACAAATCTAAAACATGTAGTTTGTCTTCTCTCAAATTAGAAAGTGATACACAATTACAGTACACTAAAGGACGTCTTTAAAACACTACTTACATCTTTTAGGGTAATAATATTTGGATGTTGTCCATAGCGCAGCAGGATTTCAATCTCCTCTGTTGGATCTCTTTTACTCTTGTCAATAATCTGCAAGAGCAAATAGATACATAGGCATGATTCTTTCTGTGAATATTATATAGTGTAACACTTTGGTGTGCTTCCTGGCATAAACTGTTAAACAATACTTATTGTTGTAAAGGGCACGGATTATAACCAAAACCAAGTTTGTTAAATTGGAACAGCAAGGCAAAGCAAAAAAGTCTTTGTTGAACACAATTTTTGAAGCTAAGTGATTGATCCCTTTGGCTGTGATAAATAATGGAAGGCTGTTCAGTAGATAAGATTTCAGTCACACATTATTTAATAAAATAGGAAGTTTCTAATTTGACATGAGATACTGGTTTGATGATGTTAACTGATTTTGTCAATGCTAATCTCAAACAAATATTTGGTGCAGCAAAAGATAAAGCAGGAGAGTAAGAGAATAAAAAGTAAAACTTTCTCAGGTAATTCAAACAAGCATTCATTATGAAAGTCCATTTGAATCTCTGGTGATTTGCTATAAGGCTCTGGAGTTCTCCCTACTTAAATAAGCAAAATATTATTTTGCCCTATGTAGAATGTATTCTTCCCTGAAGTGCAGAATTTCCTGTAATGTTTTCTCCATCTGTCCCTTCATCTTATGCCCTTACTTACCAGCCCCATCCTAACACATCAGAGACTGACCACCTTACCCCTTTTCTCATGATTCCTTGAGGGAAAAAAATGCAATAGAAAAGTGAGGCAATCTTCACAATAAATGTTGAGGGAATTAACAGCTATGCCAGTACTTTCTTCTAGTTTTGAAAAATTACTTCAAGTTAAAAGCACAGAAATCAAATTTGTTCCTGGGCAGAACCAGAATAAAGGTAAGTATTTAACTACCAAATTTTAATTGGAAGGTCTCCAGTAGGCAATCTACATACAAAGATACAGCAAAACATACTTAAATTCATCTTTGCATTTTACGTAATTAAGTAGTGAGCTGTTCAGCAATTCAAAAAGAGAACTGCCTAATAATACAGGATTTAAAGACTACTTTTATTTTTCCACTTAGAAAGTGCTTTCACAGAAACAATTCAGTTACACAGTGTTATACAAAAAGACAAAAAACACTATCATTGCAGTTCTGGGAAATCTACTGATTTCAACTAAAAATTTAATGCCTTCAAAGAAGTGTTAGAAAGCCCAATAGAATAACATCAAAACAACATTAAAAATCTTGTTGAAAACTAGGAAGCAAAGACAAAGAGCTGGAGTTTATTCTGGTAGTTATACCAGACTTAAGACTGCTGCGAACACCTTACCCATTTGAGAACTTATGAATTTACTTTGGAAGCAAAAACCCCACAAATTACCTTGTTTGAATAAAAGCAATCACATTTATAAAAAATGATAAAAAGTCACGTAAAGCTTTTCATAGTACATTTCCTCCTAGAAGCAGTCCTGAAGTCTCATCAGTTGCCACACTTATATAGGTTTATATAGATTCAAAGGCTGAAGACTGCTTTTCATGACCCCAAATAGCACATAGATAAAAAAACTCATAGAAATTCTATATAAATATCTCCTAGTCTATATTCTAATTGGTTGACTAGTATAGTTCAGAGTTGCATATAATATTTTTATATTAAAAAATTGTTTTAATCTTTATGTTCTCTATGGCAAATAAAGATGCCTAATGCTAAAATCTGAAAAGTGTGGTTTAGAACAAAGTAATTACCTTTACAGCATATTCCATGTTTGAAGCTTTATGAATACATCTCTTGCAGATAGAATAAGACCCAACTCCAATATCTTCCTTTACTTCATATCCATCAGTAAACTGAATGCTGTTCCTGTGCAACTGCTACCAAAATAATATTATCAATTAATGAATATTCTTAATATGTAACTGATCTTTTTATTAAAATAAAAACCTATTGATTTGCTTCGAATCTTAAACTGATGACTGTACAAGGACAAAGTGCTCTAAAATAGCCACTACCTTCTGTTCAAAATTAGGATGAGATAAATTATAAATTAGATATATTGTAAGTAATACATACTATTTTAGAAACTGACAGTATTTTTCTGATTTCTGATTTATTAAAGATAAAATCAAACTAAGGAGAAACAGAAGACTTCAAGATAAAATCGTGATACAACAATGGTAAAAAAGCATGACTGTTTCTGTTATCTGAATAGACAGATGAATGCCAGCTGGAGAATTCAGACATACTGAATAGAATCAGATTAAATGGAATTGCATGGAATGGCAGTCAAAAATAATTTCAAAGAAAAAAACCCAGAAAGAAGGACAAGCGTTCACTTTTGTAAGGGAAGGAAATGGTGTTCTAGTATAAGGAGTTTGTGCAAAGGATGCAAAGCATTTGCAGGAAACCATCTGGGTATCCTGCAGCACAGAAAAGAGGAAATAGGAGTGAGGAAGCAGTTGAGGGGCACAGAGGAAAGGCATCAGAGAAACAGACTTTTACAAGAGAAGGAAACCATATACAAAGAGAAATAACTTCATCCAAAAAACTATGCAGAAACTTTTAGCAAGAGACTAGGACCAGAAATAATCCTGATGCATATATCAAATCAGACAGCTTCTTGAGAATGAAAAAGGATCTAAACTTGTATTTTCAAAATCTTTATTACATATGGAACAGTAATGTGTAGAAAAAAGCATATTAATCCTCTTCTAGACATACTGAGAGTGTTCAGGAAATACAAAAGCTATTTGTATCCTGAATAAATTGTGGGTTTTTTTTATTTTCAAGACATTTTCAAAATATCTGTGCAGTGAAAAATATGAATAAACCCAATCACACAGCACACCTTTTAATTTCTAACTTTAAGAAATTTTAAACACAATTTAGTGTTTTCATGACACGATTCAGTTGGTTTTCATGGGTCATTATTAGAATTATTAAAAGCAGAAACAGAAGGTAGAGAGGTCTTCCAGTTTTGTCTCCTGTACAAGCATCTGCGTTTTTCTCCACTGGTTGTAAACTCTCCAGTGCTGAAGAATGCTTTTAGAATGACCTCAGCCTCCTAAGGAAGCAAGGCAAGCCTCTCCTCCATTCTAGCAGAAGGCCCACCTTTCTTGTCTCACAGAAAACTGCAACTTACCAGAGGTCTGTTGTCTAAAAATAAGCAGCACTGGCAGTAACAAAATATATAAGAGTAACAACTGCATTGAGCTACTAAAAGTGACAACCTTACAATTATTAATATGGGACTCTGTGCTGGAGCCATTCTGATACTTCAAGGAAGCCAAAGCTTGAGTGTGTACTGTAACACTGACTTGTATCATACACCGAAATCAGACACAAAATAGCACAGATCAGCAAATTAACTGAAAGTGGCTTGGGAGGGAGAGACTATGTCCTGAGTCATGGATTCAAGAAGCACAGCAGTCCAGAACATCCAGACACAATCCACAATTGTACTCCAGTGCATCCTACTACTGCATTGCAGGAATCAACTGCAAATTTCATGCATGGAGGAAAAAAAAAATCAATACATCTGTTATTCCCCTCCATCTTATAATCATGGCTTGATATTAAAAAGTTAATTCAGTGCAGATGGCAGAATATTTTCTTTTGAGGGTTGAATTCTAATCACATTTGTAGCTGCTCAGTAATTAAGCAGGTCCTGCACCTTGAGAGATTTTGTTTTGATAAAATAATCTGATCCTTACTTCTCTTGTATAAAAGCAGATAATGACTTTGTGGGGGCACTTCATTCTGTGAGGAAGGAAACAATCCCTCCACCAAGACACAGCATTTTTTTTTTTTTAATTGATTGAAACCAAGGGTTTTTTTAAGCAGACGTACTCACCTGGACAATTGAATGCACTCCAACTGTCTGCATTGCTTGGCTTTCATCATCTGATGCAATAGCTACAAAACTAAACCCCCGAAAAAGCTGGTGTGCGTTAGCACTGGGTGGGATACCAGGTGAATCTGAAAAACATATTGGTTGTTTACAAGCAGAGCTTTTATAGTGTGGATATGAGATTATGTCTACACCGAGGAGCCAACTATAACTTTATTCTGTACAGAGACTGGAATTTTCAGAAAGTGTTTCTAAAGATGAAAATACAAATAATGAATGAACTGTTTTGCATGTATCATCTAGAAACACAACTGATAATCACACAATTTTCTTACATAAAAAGCAGTACCTTGCAAAAATATTTACATATAGCAGCATATCTACATTATGCTTTTGGAGGAGAGGTACTAAAATTCTGGTAACACCCTAAATTTGTAAAGACAACAAATTTCTATCAAGTTTTGAATGGGTCACTGCAAAACTGATCCATCTGAACTCTATTTTTTGAATATGTAAATTGGTTTGTTCTCATCTGTTTACCTTTTGGAGTTTTTGCTGTAAACTCAGGGTCAAAATAAAATGTATCTTCAGGTCTGCCAGTTGCAGGCTTAAAAGGGGGATGAATTTCTCTCCTGTATAATTTCTGAAGGGAAGGAACACATAGTGAATGGAAAAGTTATATGACACCACCAAAGGCTTAACCAAGAAATTTACTGAATTAATTTAATTAGATACTCACATTCCAGTCTATTTTGGAAAAGAATGCATGCCTCTTAATTTCTTCTACTCCATCTGGACCTGCTCCTTTTATAAGGAAGAAAAAATGTCTGTGAATGATTTTCTTCTTGGTCAAAGGAATGGCTAGCAAAATTGTATTTCTTATTTCTTCTGCAGTAATTCTAGATGTATGACTAGCAGAAATGATAATAATTTGTTGATCACTGGAAGAGCAAACAGGTAAACTACATTCTTACTTTAAAGCCTATTTTACACAAGAAACAAAATTTATCACTGATGTTATGAACATTATGATCAAATTTTAAATACTTTGCTAAACATTTTACCTAATCTGTTTGCTGGGTTTCTTTTGAAGAGCATTCGTAGAAGGCTCTGTGCTTCAGGACTCAAGAACTGGGGCATTCCAAGTTTGGCCCTATAGAATAAAAAAAATTGATAGTATACAAACATACTTAGGTGAAAATTAACTCTCTGCATTCTCCCTGTCCTTTGTCATTCAAAAAAATCTAAAATGAAGTAGCACCACTGAGAAATTGCCTTCAGACATCAGACACAGAGCAAAAGTGCTGTCAGTCATGTAAACGTGTTTGGGATTTAATTTTTTTGTTTTTGAGTAGTATAGTATTTCCAATAATGACTCAGGAACTTAAGTAGAGGAAGAGGCAGCAAAACACATTGAGAAAAATAGCTACAGGCTAACAGTTTACCAACTTGTACATTTTTGTAATATGCTTTGATTCACTTATAGGTCCAATTAGAACCAAATGACACCAAAAAAACATTCTGATAGTTCATATAAAATGCAGTTTAGAAGAAGTAAGAAAACTACCACAGTATGCCACACACCAAGAGCACCCAGGAAAAACAACAGGAAACTTAAGATAGATGACAGCAACTGAATTAAGGTAGGGCAGATTTTAAAACAGTAGCAGGTAAAAGAAAAAATTAAAAATCACTCCTTTCGTTTTGCTCCTCTCCCCAATCTATTTTGAATATTATTTTCCTAACTTGCCAGTCTTCAATTTTTAGTAGTTCTGTCATTTAGCTTTGTTATGTAATCCTTGCCTTACTTCTCTTCTCCATTTAGCATTGAGCCTCCATTCTCTATTGTTACTAGGGCTCACTTTTTCTTATAACAATGACTATAGTAAGGATGGATACAGTTCCTTCGTTTGCATCACAAATTCAACCTGTAGCTTGTATTTTTCTATAACAATCCATGACACAACCTTTCTGTGTGTTTCAAACAGAAGACATGATTTCTCTGGTATTCCACGTGTTTGTAGATGTCCACCTACGTCTCACTTCAGCAAGTGTATGTGTTGCTACTGGTTCACTTTTTATTACTTTCAAACTAGAATTTACTAAATTTTCCATTCCTTTCAGCATTAAAAAGCCGGGGGCAGGGATGAGGAAAAGCCTGAAAACCTTTGCCTTCTTCGGGCTCTTCAATTACATAGCACAGGCAAATGAAGTGCAGTGGAAGAATAGGCAGCAGGCCATCCAATGCTTCCTGACTGGAATGCGCTACTGGAAGCAGGATTCTTACTCATGCACTTTATATTTTGTGATTTTACTGCATGTTCACTTGATGCCATTTCTGCTTGCAGTCAAGTATCACAGAGTTACAGTGAAAGCAGGGAACACATTGTCTGTGAAAGCACAGGGGTAACATTTACAATGTTACTGAAGGGCAGAACAGACAAGTGTGTTAGGATTGCGCTGGACTGGGTGGCAATCTTTGTCCTGTTATATTCCAAAACAGCTCCAACTCTAGGATGCTGTCCTGGAGGTTCAGCATGAGGCCCACCACCTAGAAAAATCTAAACCAGGCCAAAACCAACTGCGGTCAATCTTATGGAGAAGTGACTCAATAAACAGAAACAAAAGACTGGTATATACTGCAGTCCACAGGGGAGTGAACTAGAGGCCTTGTGCAAACCACCGTGATTACGACTCACAGTGCTCCTTCTCCATCACGGAGGAGCACCTTTCACAAAACCTTGAATTGGACACATGACAAAGCAGAAGAAAAGGCAATCACCAGGTCCCCGGAGTTCCTATGTAATGCAACTACATGAGTGACAGCATTTTTTTTCTGACATTCCTGATGGACAACAACAAAATTTTATATGAAGGCATGCCTCTTCAGTAAAGAGAAAAGATGTTTTAAAAATTTAACTTTATTGCTACAGCCTAGGATTTCTTTAAACTCCAGAGTTTCTCAGGTAAAACACACAAAAATAGACAAAAACTTGTCTTGATAATGTTGTGAGAAGGAAAGAACACAAAAAACCATGTACTGTAAGAAGAATGCACTTTCTGTGGATCTTTAGGAACAGAAGGTAAGAAAAGCAATATATCTTAAATGATACACTATGAAAATATCAGTTCATATGCACACCTGTCCATTTTAAAGTTTTATGAAAAATTAGAGGAGACATTCTAGTATGCAGAAAATAAAAAGAAAACATATAGCCAGAAAAAACAAGTGTGAACTTATCAGGAAACACTTTTAAAATATCTTCTGGTTACCAACAGCAAAATACTTCTATATATATAATATTCATAAGTGCACAAAACATTAGAAGAGGGTGAAATGTCTTTCTGCACTTTCTGTGCAGTTATTTGAAAATAATAACAATTATAAAGACTAGAAGGTGAAAAAATAAAGAAGTTGGCAAGGGAATTAAGAGATACATGCTCAATGGAAATCAAAGTAATTAGAATCATAAGAGTTCTATAATGGTTTACATTGGAAAGGACCTTTAAGATCACCAAATCCAAGCATTAACTCAGCACTGCCAAGTTCACCACTAAACCATGCCCCTAAGTGCCACATCTACGTGTCCTTTTAAAACTTCTAGGCATGGTGACTCCATCTCATCCCTAGGCAGCCTGTTGCAACATCTTGGCAACCCTTTCTGTGAAGAAATTTTCCTAATATCCAAACTCAACCTCCCCTGGTGCAACTTGAGGTTGGTTTCTCTTGTCCTGTCACTTTTTACTTGGGAAAAGAGACAAACCCCCACCTGGCTACAAACTCCTTTCAGGTAGTTGTAGAGAGCAATAAGGTCTCCCCTAAGCCTCCTTTTCTCCAGTTCCTTCAGCTGCTCCTCATAAGACCTGTGCCCCAGACCCTTCACCAGCTTCATTGCCTTTCTCTGGACTCACTCCGACACTTCATTATCTTTATTGTAGTGAGGAGCCCAAAACTGAACACAGCATCTGTGGTGTGGCCTCACCAGTGTCGAGTACAGGGGGACGATCACTGCCCTGGTCCTCCTGCCCACCTGATTTCTGATACAGACCAGATGCCATTGGCCTTCTTGGCCACTTGGGCACATAGTGGCTCATGTTCAGCCACTGCTGACCAAGATCCCCAGGTCCTTTTCCTCTGCGCAGCTTTCCAGCCACTCTTCCCTAAGCCTGGAGTGTTGCATGGAAGTGTTGTGACCCAAGTGCAGGACTTCGTACTTGGCCTCACTGAACCTCATACATTGATCCAGCCTCTCCAGATCGCTCTTGAGAGCCTTCCAGCAGATCCACACTCCCTTTTGCCCAACTTGGGGTCACCTGCAAATCAGCTGAGGTGCCCTTGATTCCCTTGTCCAGATTGTTGATACAGATGTCAAACAGGACTAGCCCCAATACCCAGTCCTGAGGAGCACCCCTTGTGACCAGTCACCAGCTGGATATAACTCCATTCACCACCACTCTCTGGGCTATGTAAGACTATGAATGTCAATTAACAAGGGAGATGCAAAGGCAATATTCTACATGGCAGCTGAATACAGAAGATATTCATAGCAACACTGAAAAGACTGCTGAGGAACAGAGAGGATAACATGCAGGCAAAGGGAAGAAGAGAAAGATGTGACTCATGAGGCATGGATAGAAAAAAAAAAAGCATGGCTCCTGAAAAAAGTGAGAATGCAGTAAAACTATCTCAGACTAGCTTCTTGTAAACAGGAGGTGGTGAGAAGAAACTTACACTTGCTGTGAATAGAAAGAACCTTTTAGTTAAAGACATTGAATAATCACAACATGAGGCTTTGAACTGGCAGGGTGCTTAACCAGCAGAAGAAAGTAGCATCACTAAATATATTTGCAAATATGATGAGGAAGAAAATGAAGGGCAAAGAAAAACAATGTATGCATTATGAAAGCAAAAGCAAGGAAAAGATTGAGTTTGTTTTCTAGCCGTTTTCACATTCTAATTACTTAGAAAAAATATGGAAGAATTTCATATATTTACTTTTCAGAACAGGCTGTTGGTGCAGAAGAAATGCCAGATTTGATATATGGGTAGACAAGTGGTAACAGGACTAAGAACAATGATAAACAATAAAGCAGAAGACAAATGAGAAAACTAAAATAGTCTTATGAGCTTTCATGGGAAAAAAATGTTATTAGTTAAAAATGGATGGAAACAGAGAAGTGAAGATACGATATGAGGAAACAGATTTGTTTGCACAGTGTTTGGCTACAGTCCCAAAAATGGGGCAGTTACGCCATAGGTTGTATTAGTTTGAAGAATATGTGGGGAATCAGCAAGGGAGAAAAAGCAGACCTTCATTAGCAAAAACAAGAATGTTAACTGCATGAAGGAAAGCAATTTCCACAATATAGATGATGGAAAATCTATACTGAAAATAGCAAAAGGGAAAATTGGAGCTTGGGCAAGTCATAGGAGAATACAGAAGGAAGGATGCACTTTAGCAAATAGGGGAAAGTATTGGGAAAGCAAGTTGTTGGTAGCACCATTAATATAAAGAAGTAGGGTGAGGAGCTGGTAAGATAAAGGTGAATAAGGATAGAAAATATTTTCTCAAAACCCGCCCCCCCAAACCTAAAACAAAATAAAAAAAAACCAACCAAGAAACCCCAAGGAAAAAATGCATGTTACCAAAAAAGAGAAAAAAGTTAAAAAATATTATGGAAATAAGATGGGAAAGATCATATGGTTGAAGTTATTATTACAGATTAAAGAGCTGCTATGAAATTCTTTGTACCTGGTATGGGGGAGGAATAGAAAAGCAAATTAGATAGGCAGCAAAGGGAATTAATAATATGGAATAGGGAGTGAGGATTTACCAGTACCTTTGAAAATGAGGGAAGAGTAGAAATTAGATATTGCAGCCCGGAGGGCATCCCTGTAGAATACCTGATGAGATATATAAATAAGAGTGTACTCACTTGAGAATCATAGTCATGGTTTCTTTTCTGTCTTTCCCTTGGAAAGGTAGAGTACCAGTGAGCATTTCAAACTGTATAGAGTAAAACTTTCATCAATTACATTACCTGGACAAAAACTAATTTTTGACAAAACTACTTAGCATCTTAACCTTCCAAAATTCATGCATGTTAACAATCAAGTCTGTGCAAAACAACTTCATTGTACAGTTTCAGTTGCTATGAACATTGAGCAGCCTTTGCCATTTTTAAAGCTGCAAAATATTTTCCTATATTGATACCTCGCTTTACATGCTTTTATCTGAACAATTTAGTCTACAAAGTTCCATGTTTCATTTTCTGCCTAAAAAGTTTATTCTTGAAAGACTTGATCTACACAACTGTATTTTTAGTTTCAACAAAGTGGGCCGTAGGGAAAAAGATTCACCTTTCAAAAGTTAGTGATGATTTCTCCTCATGCAAAGATTTTTGAAAAGGTCAAACTTTTTAAAATTGGCCTTCATTGGAACAGGGAAGAGGTTAGTTGATTGACAAAGACATGCATGATGAAAAGTGGTTACTATATGCATACAGTGGAAATAAAGCCTGAAGGAACACGTAAGAGCTACACAGTATGTGCATGCACATTCTACAGTGCCTTGTAATAAGCAACAGACACTGGTAAAATACTGATTTGTTCTGAAAGTGACTGAGTAAAAATAGATAAACATAAAGGCACTTCTGTTGGGCTGCAGTATAATGCAGGGCTATCAGATCTAAGTGAGGCAGTGAAAGAAGTCTGGGAGCAGTCATGGCAGCCAGCACTCTTGGAGAGAAACCATGATTTTTTTAGTTTAAGAATTGCGAAATAACTTAGTTCAATGAAAATTAATGGCATACAGTTAAAGACATAAAAATTAAAATAGTTATAAAGGAACCCCCTGAACAGCTTATGCAAACTTAGGTTTAAGAACACAAGGTATCCTATTCCCCTCTTTTCTGGTATGAGCCAGACATTCAGCCTTGTAAACATTAAAAATATACATGGATAACTTGAATGAATAATGTGTGACTGCAGTATTCTTAGATCTACAATAAGATCATGAAGCTGCTCTAACAGTATTCTTTAAAACATCATTTAATTAAAATAAATTTTACATTTCTTACTTCTATCTCTTCACTACTGCTAGATACTTAATACTGTAAATAGCATTTTTTCACATACACTTACATTTAAAAAATTTAAATTTCATAATAATGCCAACATGAAAAAAACCTACTTTAACAGTTAAGACAATTGTCTGGAAGATGTAAGAGGCAATAAAAAAAATTTTGTTGTAGTTTAGAATGATCTTCACAAGTTGCATTTGAAAAAAAACCCTTTTTAAAGGTAAATTTGTACTGCTGCATGTTTTGAAATACGAAGTTCTTTAGGAAGCTCCTAGTATGCCACAAGCATACACATTTGTATGAACAATTCAGCACATGTATTCTTTGTTGCCCATCTCAAATGCTATATTCCAACATTAGTGGGCCAATAGTACTTTTAAAATAAGGCAACATTGGCCTTCCCTACTTACAATGTTTTATTTCAGCAGGAGAGTACCTCAATGCTTCTGAAAATTTTAAACGAATGATTTAGATGTATGGCATCCCTTAAAACTGTCACTGTCTTAAAGGACAAATTGGAATATATTTCTTAACAGTGGCTTAAACATTACTGTCTGGAGCACAAGAAAAGAGGCCAAATGACTTGCTGAAGTATCTTCAGAGTCTCCCTTTTTAAGTCATAATTTCTGTTCAATCTAGATACTGTGTGCTTATACCACACCAACCACGACTTGAAATTTTGACCAACACAGAAAGTAATTAAGAATGACTTTAAAACTGGATACAGATTGTCTATGCAAATTACAAACCAGAAATGCAAGCAACAAAAATATGCCTTCGAGAAAACTGCACTGTATTCCATAATACTAATTCAGACAATTTGTTTTTTAAGGTCATATTTTGCAGTCAAAGTAGAAGTAAAGTGTTTAACATGCAGTGCACTGTGAAAGCTACACCAGTCACATCTAACATCTTTCAGTCATTTTCAATTTTACCATATGCACTTGATAAACACAAAATTATATTTCCAGATTCATAAAGCAATGCTGAAGTTTAATTATGTTTGTATTACCAACAACAAATATTCTGCAACTACACTGTAATTATCCTTTAATTGACTGTGTTCTAACTGATAAAATGTGCAGTTGTGAGGAGTGTGTGTGCCTGTCTGGAGGGAGTTTAGTTATGAGGTGCTACTTTTACATAGTCAGTTTTCAGATCATAACAGCATTCTAAATGATTAAAAAGTGATAGGATGACCTATTTTCAGACACAAGAGTCCTTCTTGTACTATAAAGCACACACATTAGTTGCACTGTTACAGTCTTATGCAGCAGAAGCAGTAAGAAACAAAAACATTTTCTTTAAAAGTACAATTATTTAATATCTATGTCAAAAATGCAAATATTTTAAATATTAAAAGAATATTAAAAGTTCTTCAGCATTCTTTAAATACCAAACATGACTTATTAATTATTATTTTCCAAATTCACATTCTGTATACATATTGTTTCCCCTGACCCTGCAACTTCATTCTAATTAACCCTTGCAGAAACACCATAAGCAAATGAACAGCCATATTCCAGGTCAGCTCAGTGCCATTTAGATTATTTTAGTGTGTGAGAACAACAATTGTCATTATTCCACTAAGCTGTAATTACACTGTAGACTCTAATTAGAAAGTTACTGATCTTCTTTTTTCTCTTGAAAGTAAATTCAAATTTAAAATTTGGATCTAAATTTCTTCCCCTGCTTTGAAATAGACAGTATTTTTTCTGTATACTTTAATATTCCTCTTGGTCTCCATAACATTCAAACTACTATAGATGCAAACATATAAATGCAAAGTATTTGAATTAAACAATAATAAAAATATGGCATATTGTTGGTGTTAATATGATTAACACCATGTTCTTGATCCAAATGCTGTGGTATTATTAATTTCATATAATTTAGACTTCCTTTGGAGTGAGAGTTCATTTAAAGCTCCCCTTAGAGGTTAGTGTTTTATTTGTTTCACCAAACTTTGCAAAGCACAGTTTTGTTATTATTTACATTTACCAGAAACCTACCATTAACACACCAAAAGACCACCAGTCTGCACTCTGTGTATGGCCTCGTCTGTTAACAACTTCTGGTGCCATATATTCCACTGTTCCACAGAAGGAGTAGGCTTTCTTTTCATGATCAATTGACTCCTTACTTAAGCCAAAATCTGAAAAAAAAAAGAAAATAATTCCAAATGTAAATTAAAAAAAAAAAAAAAAATGAAACCCCCCCCACTCATGGTTGATACTTTTACCCTAACGTGAAATGTCATGCTTATATCATTTGCATATATAACCAAATACTAATATGGGAATTACAGAATTCTCCTCCCCTCTCTGCATTACTATAGGTCCATAACATCAGATATATTTGTAAAGCAGATATCTTATTGAAATATTTATATATTTCATTTATTTCAAGCTAATTACACTATTTGCTCCACAGCTAAATGACCTATCAGATAAAATTACTTACTTATTTTTTATTTATTTTAAATACTTACTTTCCTATATTGGTTTACCAAAAAATGCAAAGATTTTATTACGAACAGAAAAGATCCATGTATTGCAATTTCCTTTTATTCACCTGTCAATTTGATATGTCCTTCCTCATCAAGCAGGATGCTAAAAAACAGTAAGAAGAAAATAAAATATTAATTAAAATATCCTTTAACTTGTTTCAGACAATGTACTGACAACATTTAGGAAGAGACAAAACAGAATACACAAAGACAAGAGGAACTGAACGTGCATGAAAACCAATTATTAGAAGATAATTTCACTCAACACATTTTCTTTTCCCGCAATTCTTTCCTTTTATTGATTATGAAACAATCAGTTTATCAGGTTTTATTTAACTATTTTGTTAAAGTCAGTATGTACTAACATTTATCTCAAACTTTCAGTTTTGGCCATCTGCAGCACATGAAGCTTTGTCACAGTTGCTAAAAACAGAGGTGTAGTTCTGTTTCTCTTAGACAAGGTATGTTTTCATATGTATACAAAACAGGTAATAATTTGTAATTTCAGAGGGTGTGGACTGCTTCAAATAACATTAAGTAATAAAAAATCTCACGTTGTACCAAAGGACAGGACCCAGGGGCTCTGCCTGTACTTGGAGCAGGCCTTGTGCTTACACCTTTTCATTTCAATCACAAGAAAGGCCACACTACTCAAGATGCCAACTATCCTTATCCACCACTGAATACAATCACATTTCAAAGCATACAAACATTCAAGAACTGGATTTCATAACACAGTGAACTTCATTTCTCCAGCTTCTCCTGTGAGAAGCTGCACTTCATCCTGGGGATGAGATGTGACCCAGGCACACCCTACTTGTCCATTTCTGCATCCCTTCCCTTTTCCTCTTTGCAGTTTCCATGGTGGGAAATCCCTACAGTATAGACACAGCCTGTAAGAATCACTCTCATTACTCCTTTATCCATAATTTACAAGTAATTTCAACATTTGGACTCTTTTTTTTTAAATTGAATGCACCCAAGGCTTAAAACCAAGGCTAGATATAGACAGTATTTAAAAAAGAAAACCAAACCAAGAAAGAACACACCCTACGTTTAAGGCAGTAGCTATTTAGTCTTCTGTCAATTAGTATTTCAACCTTTTCCTCTTGGAAGTTAATGTTAGCAAAATAACTGAAGTTTCCTCACTTTGCTTTCTAAAGATCTTTTTCCACATGTTAAGCTTACTTTTCCTTACTTCAGAATTACTTAACAGAATACTCCCAAAGTTTAAACATAATTTGTTCCCTGTTCATTTGCAAGTGCAACCCCATGCCAAAACTCTCCAATTTCCTGATTTGAGCAGGAATCTTTCCATTCTTGTTAGTCAGGGCTAAACATTTTTTATAATTTTCTCCTTTGCATCTTCTAGAACTCACCTCCCCTCCCTCCCCCCCGAAAAAAAAACCAAACAAAAAAACCACCAGGAGAAAATGCATAAAGAGGAGAAAATGTTCAGTCATTTGAATGAAGCATGGATGACTAACATATCAAGACATAACACCACATCGGAATTCTACTTTCAAGTTTATTTTAAGTTTTCAGTGTAATTATGTGATTGTCAATACACTAAATAAAGACTATGACTTACTATTTTCATATTTTACTTTAAGCTCCATTCTGCTCTTGCAGTGCATTTTAAAAGTCAGCATTGGAAAAAATGATGACGTTCAAGTGCAACTTTGTTTCATGCATTTGTTTTAAGTTTATCTCTAATCCAGAAATCCCACAATAACAAGAAAAACCAAAAGGCCAAGAAGACCTCCACTGTACACATTAAAACTGGAAAATGGAAAGCAGGAATATTTCAGGATATGCTTTACTTGGAGAAACATGGATTATAGCACTTGGCATATCACACTGAAGCGAGATGCTCATAGAATCACAGAATAGTTAAGGTTGGAAAAGACCTTTCAGATCAAGTCCAACCACCAACCAAGCACCATCATGTTCAACATTAAACCATGTCCTCAAGTACCACATGCACGTGGTTTTGAATACTTTCAGGGATGGTGACTCCACCACTTCCCCGGGCCTGTTCTACTGCCTGACAACCCTTTCAGGGAAGAAATATCCAATCTAGACCTCCTCTGGTACAACTTGAGGACATTTCCCCATGTCTTGTCACCTCTTACTAGGGAAAAGAGGCCAACCCCCACTACAACCTCCTATCAGCAGCTCATTTTCTACACACTTCAGGAACCTCCTGGACTCTTTCCTCTCTACGGTGCTGTATTTCCAGCAGACATCTGGTAAGTTGAAGTTCCTGATGAGCACAAGGGCCAGCGATCGTGAGACTTCTCCCAGGTACTTACAGAGTATCTCAGTTGCCTCTTCATCCTGGTGGGATGGTCTGTAACAGACTCCCATCAGGATACCTGTCTTGTTTGCCTTCCCCTTGACTCTTCCCCATAAACACTTAACCCTACTGTCACCATCATTAAGCTCTAGACAATCAAAACACTGCCTAATGTAACTTGGCTACCCCACTGCCTCTCCTTGCCTATTCCTTCTTAAGAGTTTGTAGCCATCCACTGTAACAGTCCAGTCATGCAAGTCATCCCACCATGTCTCAGTGATGGCTATTACATCAGTTTTCCTGTTAACAGTGGCTTCTAACTCCTGTTTGCTGCCCATGCTGCACACATTGTAGATGCAATTCAGCGGGGCTAAGGACTCTGATGCTTTTCTGTAGGGAAAAGCCCTAACTCTTCTGTGACCATTCTCAGATGCTCCTTGGATTTCTAACTATCAATAGTTCTTGCATGCTTGCTTCTGCATGGATCTCCATCCTGTACCTCCACTCTGATATGGCAGATGGAAGGACCTTGGTAGCACACTGTAGGTAGTGTAGGTAGGTGTGCCACCCCTAGGCTTATCTCTGGCTCTGTCCCTGTCCCCCTTCAAACACAGTTTAAAGCTCTCTCAAGATGCTCTGAGCTAAGATTCTTCTTCCCCTTTGGGACAGGTGAAATCCAACCTTTTCAGGGCAAATAGCCCACAAACCTCCCCCACATCCTTCTGTTTAATTTATATAGTAAAATACTTAAGCTTAACAGCTGAGAAAAAACGCACAGGTAGAAGTGCTATAGAAATGAAATGAATACACTGCATTTTTCACAGAGGAACCTTACTTTTCTGGTTTTAGGTCCCGGTATATTATTCCAAGACTATGTAGATGGTCTAAAGCAAGTGCTAATTCTGCCAGGTAAAATTTAACATCGTCTTCTGTGAACATCACCTGAAAAAGCAACACAATGTATTTTACATGTGAAATCTGTAAAGCTTACACCAGCACAAACAAAGCAACAACAGTGATTTTTCAGAATGGTTCTTCATAGTACTTGAATTCATTTCTATACAGAGCACTAGAAATTCAAATTTCTTGGTTACACAAAAACTAGGATTTTATAACCCATACTGTTCCATACTTGAAATACTTGGACATACTTGAAAAATAACTTTTGAAGCCAATACATTATTCTTTCTGCAAAACAGGAGGTTAGCTGTTTCTGATTGTTCAAGGGAACAGACAGACATTGTAGTGGGACTGAAAAATTTTGGAAGCACTTAAAGAATGTGACTGCATCTTTGCTGGATGTGACCATTTCATTACCAGACAACAAATGGACCAAAGAAGTCCAAATACCTAAATTTTTTCTACAAAGTCAAAAAGGCAAGAAAAGCATATGGATCTTGGTTTTGAAAAGATTGTCTCTCAGTACTTTGAGAAAGAAGTTACAGTGATGGTAAAAACCCCAAGATGCAGCCTGAGATGTAACTGTGGAAAAGGCAGATCAAAGAGTAAAGTAGGGAAATAGTCTATGTAAGAGAACAGGTAAGATCCAGGTAGCAATCCCACTTTCTTGGTTAGGAAGATGAACTAACCCCTGTTTACATTCCTTGAAATGAACATGTTGCCCCAGTTAAATCAACTGTTGTGATTCCTGACAGAAAACATTAAAATTCAACTTTTCTGAGACTGCAGAAAAAGATAAAAATATAAAAAGATCCTGTGTGATTTGATTACTCAGTTATTTTGTTTTCTTGTTTTGTTTTTAGAATTTAGGAGTAATATCTCTAGATAAAGCATATGGCCCTCAAAAAAAGAATGGCAATAGGGAGCAAAGATGAACATTATTTTAAAGAAGAGTTAAGAATGGGCAATACAATATATTTCCCCCTTAGTAGTGTAAAGAGAAAAAGTGATACCAAAGCTGGTACAAAAGGTTTTTGCTGATGTTACTCTAGAAAAGAGACAATATTTAGTACATGCATATTCAAGAAGGGGAATTTCTATATGAAACATTTAAAAGCTCAAATAATAAGATCCCATGAGGACGATGATACACCCACACTATGATCTTAAAAAAACATTGCATGGAATTCTTCTCTCCTAACCTTAAACATCTGCAGTGTAGATATCTAGCTTTGAATTAATCACTTTTCCCTTTGTAGTCAATAGGGAAAAAGCAGCAACTTTTAGTTCATCTGATCTATTTTTAAATCACATGAACTGATATGAAGATGACATTAATTGCATCCAGCATGCCCATTTCACTCATCACTTATGAATACTTCACTTAGATTCAGCTACCTCTGATGAATAGTTCTTATCTAACCATATCAAATTTTATAAAATTTGAGCGGCTCAAGATGAAAAAGTCATCAGTTGGAAACCAATACACATTCATTCTTGGGAAACAAGAAGGAAATAGGGATTTTAAAAGAAAAGTGTCTCAGTTGTAGAGCACTAATAATTTTTTACTTATCTGTGGCAAAACAAACTACAAGAAACAGCTTGAAACAGATGGCTTCACCAAAATAAATGTCATAACTTATGTGGTCAGCACAGATATCAGGATATATCTATACACAAAATGCATTCCATTCTATTCTCCTCCTGATAACCATATAGCTTTGAAGTGGTCACCCAAGTGTCCCAGATAGTCTTGTAGCATGAAAAAAAGGAAGGCAGCTACAATTAAAAGTCAGGCATATATTTATATCTATATCCTAACATATATTTGTTTCAAGTTTTTGCACGAGTGATGGCCGAAAAAACTTTTAAAAATATGATATATTAAACATTAACATTTCTTGGGAATTATAATCAAATTAATTTGAGGTAATGAAACTCTTCAAAGTTATTATTTCCCATATCTACATAGAGATATCACCATCATGACAGAGGCAAAACGTTCATTTTTGGAAAATTACTAAAATAAGTGGAATACAATTCTTGCTTTTTTAGTGTTTAAAAACAATGTAATTTTCCACTCATGTAAATTAAAAAATAATCTTACTTAACACTGAATTCTGGACATTAAATGGATACATAAATCAGTTAATTTGAATACAGTTATTTTATCTAAAACCATGCTCTTATATTTCAACATGGTAGCAGTACGAGAAGAAAATTTGACCACGTATAAAAAGCAGCAGAGAAAGACTGCTTGTCTAAGGTTTTTTTCAGAGATAATGTAAATTACCTTTCAATGAAGTAATTAGTTTGTGCAAAAAACCCACCAAAAAAACCACATAGCTAGTTAAAAAGAGATTAAAATTTTACTCAATGAAAACCAAATTAAAAAACGTAAACTCTCCTAATACAGACAATTTATAGTCAAATTTTATGAAAAGACAGTTTTTCAAATTAAAAAGGTTTACCTCTTTGGATAAACGTGTAAACAAGTCTCCTCCCCTGAGAAAATCCAAAATAAGATATAGCTTCCCTTCTGTTTGAAAAGCTGAAAAGATCAATTAAAAAAAATTAAGCATTATCTAATTTTATGCCCAATTAGAAAAATAACACATCATATAATTCTTCCTTATTTTCATTATCAAAATGAATTCTTATTTCTCCTTTGGGGAAAAATGTATTTAACAAAAAATGTATTTACATGAATTAAGTAAGTGATTCTCTATCATGGAACAACTAACTCCTATGCCATGTGGAAGCAAATCAAGTCACCAATGATATTTCTAAAAGAATAAACTTTAATTAGTTTAGTCAGCATTTAATTCCAGATTTTGAAGTAAAAAGCCAGATTTTAAATGGCAAACTAGTAACTATAATGCACCTATTTTAAAAACTCTAGAAACTCAGCTTAACAGATTGAGTCTGGTTTGCAAAAGAATAAAATAGTGAAAGTTACATTATTTAAGCCACATCAGAGAGAGAGACATGAGGTTGGAACTGTAGGAAAAAATGAATCCTAAAAGAAAAATATGAACTTAAAAAACCCCAAATCAAACCAGAAACTTTCACCTTTATTTCACATTACTTTCTGCAGAGTACTGCTAAGAGTACTGCTATCCTTCCCTCTTCCACAGAAGTATTTTTTTACAGCCGCCCATACCACTAAAATGAAAGGGCACATTCCCACCAATTTTGATGCATCTGAAAGTAATGCCATTGCATCTGTTTTATATAGAATAAGCAAAGCAACTGTAAGAAATCACTTAAAAAGTATGACATATAGAAGATCAGCGGTTTGGAAAATAATGGCTAGTTATTAATAATAATTGGTTTTTAAAAACACAAAGGGCTACAGACTGTCAGTCCTACAAAGATTTAACACTGCAGGAAGTCAGCTATGTGCTTACTTTGTATGAGGATCACCACACAGTGAGTCTTGGCACAATCAGGACTTAGCACCCTAATGGTCTATGATTCTCAGAATCACAAAGCAAGTGTTAGGTACTATCTTGACAAACACCCATTTTTATGCTA
>JAWWMO010000001.1:103424844-103464075 GCA_035047845.1 Dendrocincla fuliginosa
CTTCACATTGTATCCTGTAATATTACAACTGCCTGCAGGTCACTATACCTTACACAGAAGGGAATTGAGAGAGAATTTATTCCACAGTTCAGTGTTTGCTGATAAACATGCATTTCAATTTGCTTCAATTTATGCTATTGACAAAACCTGACACTGGGGAAATAAGTTCAACAAAAGCACATGAGGAAACATAACCACCCTTCAGTCTGCTCTGTACTTCATTAACCTTTTAAATATAAGAGCAAAACTGCCACAGCTATGTATAGAAAACAGCCATTTTCTACTTTCGAAAAGCACCGTGAATTACAGCTATAGCAAAACAAGCCTATAACATAAACACAATTATACTATTAAAAATGTTTCTAGTGGTTTAACTCCTTCAAATAACTTGCACTATTAAGATATTAAGTACCTTTACAATTGGAAAGGAAAATTTATTTCATTTCCTTTATTATGAACGTCAAATAAAAGTACTATTGATTCAATGCAGTGTATACTCTCAACAATCTCTCTGAGTTTCAGAGCATTTACTGAGAGTAGATGTGCATGGAGGAATATATCAGACACCAGAAGCAGTTTCTGCTCAAGCTGCCTGTCCCACCGTGGTGGCTAACACATGGAAGTGCTCCTGTGCCACGAGAGATTAAACTCCAGAGAGCACCACATGCAGAGGCACCACGGAACAGTGCATGACCACAGGGAGCATGGTCAGCTGAGCACAGCACCTGCTTCAGCTGTCCTCCACAACTCCCCTGCCACTCCAGCCCAGGCTTGGGTCCCATCTCAAGCTTCCAATCAGCCAGGACAGACACAAAATTCAGGACTCTTAACAGCTGAGAGCTATCAAAGTTTGCTTTCAGTGGTTTAAGATGCTGCATTTCTCTTTCTTTCCCTTAGTCTATATTTTGTTACTGCTCCTTTCACAAATGTTACATCTTCCTCAAGGAAGCACTCGGAGCAGTGAAGTCCAGTCCAAAGTTGCCAGCATTCCTTGTACAGTTAACAAGCCAGAGTTCTCACATATTAAAACATAACAAGGCAGTAAAAAGGGACAAGAAGGAACAGGGTCTTTTATTAACTTTATCTGTCTTTTTCCAGGAATAGGCATTTAGAAAAATACTACAGATACTTATGAAAAAGTTATACATTTTCATGAATTAATAAAGCTACCAAGTTCCCACCTCCCTCTAGAACAAATTCCTAAAAATGAAGGACATGAAATAAGCACTCAGCAAACACAGTGCAAACATCCCATTTAGACTCTGACCTTTGCATCTAAAGTCATGAACATGTCACAAGGTATTTGTGTGGTTTCACTGTTTCAGTGGTTCATCTGAATTACAAAACTGAAATTCAGAATATTCTTTTTTTTTTTAGGCAGGTTCAGTTGAGAAACAAATTTGACTTTCAAGTGCCTGCAGCTATGCAACAGTACATGGATAATAAACCAAGCCTTATTTCTGGAAAGCTAGAAAAAGTACAGACTTAAAAATTTTAAGCAAGGAAAGTGTAAAGAACGGAGCTCAATTCAGACATTAGTATCAGTCATTATTTGACTTGACATCTGATTTATGTTTGACTATGGTTTCTATATGCATACTACTGGAAGTACTGTTTTTTCATAACACATTTGATGCCAGACTGCAGCAATGATCTCAGCCCTGTTTCACTCTCTCCCCGTCACAAAGGGACACTGAAAGATGATATCTTCTAACAGAGTGTATTAATAAACCAGTCTCTGCAGTAAACAAGGTTGTATGTGTATATTCTTAGATTTGCTTTAAACATTAAGAAGTTGGACTGTGTAGTTACATCAATGTGTTCTGGCTAATACAGTTGCATTCCGATGAAAATATTCTCTCTAAATTGCACACTGCTTTCAAGTGTGGTCTTAAAGGGCGTGTTAAACTTGAATTTTAGAACACAAAAATTACTTTATGATATTTGAAACAGCTAAAGGACCACAGACAAATCAAGTAATACACTGTATCATTTAAAAATACAGTATTAGATACCAAAAATATTGCAATTATGAAAACCAGAATTAATTCCAGTTAATTTCATATTAAAGTTTCAACAGTAGCCCTAATTTGCTTGCAACTCTCTTCCTACAACATGAAACAGAACCAAACAGTACATAAAGGTATCTGAGCATTCAGAGACAAAGCATTGAGAACTGTGGTATCCTTGAATTCTTTGTGCCTCAAAGAATCTCCTTCTTCAATTAGAAGTCAAGCTGCCAATTTCACTATTTATCAGTCTCTGCCATCTGTAGGCAAAATCAGACCCACAGCTTGGACTGCAATTTTCGCACATAAGGTTAAACTGCAATCAAAAGGTGATGAAGAGAAGCCCTCAAACGTCTTAAAAAAGCAACTGCTGAATGACCTTTGACCAGTCCTGAGCTATTAACAGGCTGGAGAATGAAAGGCTATTGAGGATATTAATGTACCTTAAATGAGTGGAAATCAATTTTAGAAAAATAGGAAGTAAATAATGAGAATGACACGTGCCACAAAACACAAAGGAATCAAAATATAGGAAACTGTTCAAAAACATACCCTCTGTAATAGTTTTAAGTGTGATACATAATGAGATCTGTGAGATAAGATATTCAGCACTACGTCTTCAGTAAAAAAAAAAAATCAGATTCAATATTTTAGCAGAAGTTCACAATTCAGTGTGAGATTTTGTTCCCTCCATCATTCTATAAACTGCATGTTAAAACTAAAATTCAATATAATAATCAATAACATAGGCAAAGCACTAAAGTTGTTGGAACCATCCCAAAATTAGAATTGCCATTTCTGTGCTATCGTGAATCAAACTTCAAATAGACAGAAGTACTAAATAATGGCATAAAGGAACAAGCAAACATTCTGGTTAAGGTATTAGTGTGAAAGATGTATTTTTTTACTGTAGATTAAAGTCAAAGTCATTATTTCTTTTTTCTTAAAGAATTCTCCAAGACAGAATTGAGGTTTTTCAGGCTTAAACTTATTTTGTTACTGATACCATTCAAGACCAAACCCACCCAAGAAACAGATAAATTTACAACACAGTTTTGGTCAAGTAACTTAGAGGATTAATTTAAGACTTTATAAAATACATTCTACATCCAGAACAAGTGCCAAAAGTTTTGGGCAAACGTACTGCGTATGGCTGTTTAAAAAAAAAAAAAAACAACACTTGAACTCCCTTGCTTAGAACTTTTAGAATTAAGCAGCTGATACAATGCACTTTTAAGTATCACAACCTAATTATAACCTGAGCAAAGGCATTAACTGTATCCTTGGTGATCCACAGCAAATGAAAAACGAAGGATATTGAGTTTCAAATGAGAGCTCAGCAGCAAGTCAGGTGGCAGATGTAACACAACTACTGTATTAAACCACCACCATCACCCGACCAACACGGGGAAAGGAACCTGCTTTCCCCCAGAGCTACCAACATAGTGCTGTTGTTAATTGGATCCTTCCAGGTTTACAACACAAAGCAGTGTATTCTGCTGTTTGCTATTTGATAGGAGAAAATTGTAAGACAATCTGTAGAACAGCATCTGTGTAAAGATTAGGTTTTGGTATAATGTCCCCTATTTATTTTCTTTTTTTTTGCCCTTCCCTCTCTCTAAACAATGCTTACCTTTCAAGGTGGCCTTTTTCAATACCTTCATTGCATAAAGCTGTCTAGCATCTGATCCTGAGATTTTTTTGACAAGGAAGACCTGCATTGAAAATTAGAAAGAGTTCTTAAAAGAAAATAGAAGCAATTCAGATTAATGTATTTTGCTATAAAATTCAAGTAGTCAATATGATTTCAACAAAACTCAATCTGACTGTTTTAGATTCTGAAAATACAAACAAAAAATTCCTTTCATTTTTTTCCTACTCTTCCTTCATTTCATAATCTAAAAGGTTCATTCAAGATAGTTTTCCAAATTAATTTTGGTTTAACTTAATTGATTTCAGTGAGCAAAAAAAAAAAAGAAAAAGAATTAATTTAGTAGATTCTCTCACAAGTTCATGAAAATTTGAAACACAAAATCCAGCTTTTTAAAAATTAATCTCTAATTTTATCTTACTGAAATTCATAAGATGGCACAGCAAATGTGCTAGTAAAATAATTGTCAGATATGATGATAAATGAAGGAATAAAATTTGATCCGGAAACCTGAGCCAATTTGTAACTAAATAACTTTCAACAAATAACCTATAAAATTGTAAGATCAAACTCTGTCTCACAAAAGCATTTTTTATTACATGGTTTGGATGAGTGTTGCATATTACCAGTAAAGGACAACCAGCCACAATTAAAGTGTGTTTCATTTCCTTTTTCAGTATAATGGGATTTCTTGAGTGGGATTGTTTTTAATATCCTTAACACAAAATTAATTCCAGCAGAGCCAAATTTTAGATTTAGAAATGAAAAAGAAAAAAATATACCTGCCATAGGTTATCTGGTTATTTATGAAGAATTATAGAGACATGTTGTGGTATATGAGAAAGGTAAACATTATATGAAATCAGCTTTATGTCTATTTTTGTACCCAATTCTCACTCATGTTAACAATCCTTTGCACTATCCAGAGACCACCACATCACTAACAGACCTTGAAAAGCATGCAAATTTACTCTTTTAAATTAAATGGGAAATAGTGACACCTTCACAAATTAGTAAAGAGATTATGGATTTTTAAATATTAATAATTTTTGCATAAAGGTTAAGACAACTGAGGAAAGGACTGGTATTTTTGGAAAACTTTGAGTCAGCCTGATAGTTAATTACTTTTGCTTTTTAAAAACTCACATCCCTCTGCCTCTGTTATAGTACTGAATTCAGTAATATCAATATAAGAATGATCATTTATTAGCTTACACTTCCTTGCCCATGAATAATTTACTCCTCCTGATCTCAAAATTTCCAAATGAAAACTTGGTTATGATTCTGCATGAAATCAACCTTTGGAATCAGGTTTCTCAGTCAATTCTTAGAGGTTTGAGTACAAAATTTTATGGTTTCTAAGCATCTAGATTTCCAAACCAAACTGGAACAATAATGTGACTAACAGTAACTTCCTACCACCAAGAGACTTGGACCTATTATTCTAAAGTTCTCCCATGCCCAAGACAGATTTGGCTTTTTACGCTAGAACTTAACATCACATTTAGAATTGCAATTAAGGCTGAAAGTGAATGTAAAGGCCCTGTTGTCTTCTGCTCCATACTCCATTCAGTCTTGATGATCTGTCTCGCCACATGAAGTTAATGTTTTGTTTTCAAGTTGGGATTGGACAACTAAAAGTATAAATCATGTGCGCCAAGTGAGATCTCAGTGCAGACAGCACTTACCAAATGCTAGAAATGTTGAGTGTTTTACAGATATTCAGATAAATACCAAGGTACATTACATCTTAACCAAATTATCACAGATAACACCAGCATGAACGTGACTAGGGTGTACCATGTTTATCACAGTAGCCATTATTGCCTAGAATTTGCTCACTGCAACTACAACCTGCTGCAAAAATAAATTCTGCCTATAGCTTCTGTGCTAATGATCACCTACGATCAGCAAGTTAGCAATTAGGAATACTTATCAAAAAACCTTTCAACCCTCGCCCCCTCAAACACAGAGTAGTTAGAGAAAAATTGACATTCCAATTTAACAGTGAATACCCAATTATTTCATATCAAGCCAATTTTTCTATCGAACTTTGAAATCTATATATCATGCAAACTAGAAAAAAACACTGCTTTAAAAAGATCTGCCACAATTACAGTGCCTCATTAGCACTAATTTAGAAAGCAGTTTTTACTTGCAAGACTGTGGTTGTTTGAAATGTTTCACTCCCAATATTCAATACCATATTCCTGAGTAACTGGCTCCATAACAGTTCAGTTACCAACCTTTCCAAAGGATCCTTGTCCTAGTACTTTCAGAAGTTCAAACTGTGAAGGGTCTGCTTTCTCATGTCCTTCCTTTACATGGTGAGTTATTGCAATTTCTTTGATACTTCCTTCTTCCTGACATAGGAAAACAGAGGAATAAATTTACATTAATGGTGCTTCTTATGTTTATAAATTCACAGTAGGTTGAAAAATATCTGTGCCCAATGAACCCAATGAACTAGACACTCCCAAATATAGGCAAAAACCACGGAGCAATGCTATTTGCATAATTAGGGCACACAAGCAGCTTTAGTTCAGTAACAACATGGCTTAAACTTTTATAGCCACATCAGACTCCAAACAGTAAGAATCGGACTCCAAACAGTACGAGAGTAGACAAAACAAGTCAACTATTCCAAGCTTCTTTTGCTTAGGCCTGTATTATTTAGTTCATATCTCTGTTCCAGATTCACAACTCATTAATGGGAAGCAATCTTCTCATGAATTTAGACCTCTTACAGCACACCTAGAAGATGTTAGATGAACCAGATATCTTCAAAAAGCCCTCTTTCTTAACACTTGAATGAGGACTGCTCTGCTGCAGAAATGCTAATACTCACCTTTATAAGACAGGGCAAGACTCAAGATATTTCCATGCAAAGCAGCACACCCT
The DNA here is from genome assembly GCA_035047845.1 of Dendrocincla fuliginosa. Classification (NCBI taxonomy): domain Eukaryota; kingdom Metazoa; phylum Chordata; class Aves; order Passeriformes; family Dendrocolaptidae; genus Dendrocincla; species Dendrocincla fuliginosa. The sequence continues at coordinate 103,431,406 of JAWWMO010000001.1, forward strand.
CCACCCCCACTTCAGCAGGAATAAATTCTCCACCTTCCACTGAGAAATGTCTGTTGAGGAAAATAATTTAACTGCCTTTCTTCTCAAGGAGAATCTACCCTACAAAAGCTGCCCAGTCTTCAGCATTTCCCCTTCTGTGAGAAACTGGTCACCAGAAATCTCTAAGCAGCAGTGAATTTTCCAGTCATCTTGTTCTCTGCGCTGAACTCAGTGTTTTCTGCACTGAATTTGAAAAGCCCCTGAAGTGACACTCCTTGCCACATAGGTAGAGAATTTCAGAACTTTACAGGAACTGTTCAAAAGTAAGTAAAGTAAGCACTCCTGTTAATGCTATCTGTAGATCTAGCTAGGCATTACATTAACAGATATGATGCAACTGACTGTAAGTCAACGTACAGAAAGCAATATACTAACTACAATTTCAACTTCTCATGCGCTCTTTTTCTATTTCTTCTATGGATTATATAAACAAAATAAATCTGAGAATTCTTTTCCTCTGCTTAGCAAGGAACTTGCAGACCTATTTCATGTAATTGCAGACAAGTTGATATTGAAAAGGACCTCTGGAAATCATCTCATCTAACCCCCTGCTCAAGCAGGGCCACAGAGAGCCAGTTGTCCAGGATCAGATCCAAGCAGCTTCTGAATACCTCCAGGGCTGGTGACAATCTCCCCGGACAGCCTGTGCCATGGCTTGGTCATCCTCACAGTGAAGAAGTGTTTCGTGAAGTTCAGACTGAACTTCCTGTGTTTCTGTTTTTGTCCATGGCTTTGATCCCTCCCTTCAGGCTCATCAATCGTGATTTCACCACCGTGAATCCATGCTGAATAACCCCAGCTACCTTTCTGTCCTTCATGTACATGATTTCCAAAATTAGTTTTTCCATGACCCTCCTGGGGATTAAGATGTGGCTGACAAACCTGTAATTCCTTGGATCCTCCTTGCCCCTTTTTAGGATAGGACTTGACATTTGCTTTCCTTCAGTCCTCAGTCACCAAGATAATTAGAAAATAAGAGTGGCCTTGCAGTGACAGCTGCCAGGTCCCTCAGCACTCATATGCATCCTTCAGGGCCCACAGACTTGCATACACCCAGTTTGTTTAAGTATTCTCTAACCTGGCCAGTGACAGGACCCAAGGGAATGGCATGAAGCTGTGTCAGGGGAGGCTTAGGTTGTGTATCAGGAAAAGTTTCTTCCCCCAAAGGGTGGTTGGGCACTGGAACAGGCTCCCCAGGGAAGCAGTCATGCCATCAAGCCTGACAGAGTCCAGGAAGTATTTGGACAACACTCTTAGGCACATGGTGTGATCTTGGGCTCGTCCTGTGCAGGACCCTGATGGGTCCTTTCCACCTCAGGATATTCTATGATTTTCCTCCAAGGGTACATCTTCCTTGCTCCAGACTTTCCCTTTATCAACATATACCAAAATGTGCACTGATTAGTTACAGTGATGAATTAGTGGGGACAGAATTCCAAAACTGTGTTTCTGAAGCACTAATTTATAAATTTTTCAAGTATTCTGCAAAATTTATGTGCATGAATTAATGTTGAAAGTATCCTTTTGCATCTGGCCATTTCAGCCCTGTGTACAAAAGCAGAACAACTGTCCATTCACGTCAGCATCTTCCAAAACATCCTTCTCCCAGACTGACAACTCTTTTTCAAAAGGTTACAACTAAAGTTGTAAACAAGCTGCACAAAAGAAGTCCTGAACGTGTATGTGTGAGTGTATACATATATAAAAAAAAACAGCATGTGATTTGGAATAAGGTACAGAACATCCCGGCAACTTTTAAAATCAGTAAGTGAAAAAACATATTTTAATGTGAAGAACTTAGTTTTAGTACATCCAAGATAAATCCAAGATGTTTAGGTGCCAGTCTCCACTGTAAGACAACCAAAATTTTGCATGTATGTATACACACGCATGCTGAGTACTCCAGCTAATAAACCTAAACTTCTTTTTCCTTTCAGGAGAAAATGTTACCATCACTGACTCAAGGCTGAATCTTTACAGAGTCTGAAAGAAATATAGTTTCCTTTTACTTGTCAAAGGAATAATTTGCTGGTGGACATATGCAGTTTTATCTTTTAAATTAGTATATGATCGGGGGATTACATACTACTTAAACCACCCCCTGCAATCTTAGAGAATCCCAAGGGAGGAATAGAATAGCACAGCAAAACAGACTGCCAAGTGCACATTACTTCAGACACTTTGATCCACTTCTGCTTTACTGTTTTATGTATTTGCTCCCTGGCAATCTTGAGAAAGTAAAAAACATGTGAAACAGAACTTCCTCAAATCTCCTTCAGGGAGGCAAAACAAGGCAGACATAAGAAAGAAATGGAACTGTTGGAGCAAGTCCAGAGGAAGGCCACAAAACTGGTGACTGGAGCATCTCCCCTCTGCCATGACGACAGGCTGAAAGTTGGGGCTGTCTGGAGAAGAGAAGGTTGTGTGGAGACCTCATAGCAACCTTCCAGTATCTGAAGGGGGCCTACAGGGAAGCCAGAGATGGACTCTTCATCAGGAACTGTAGTGATAGGACAAGGAATAATGGGAAAGTTTAGGTCAGATATTAGGAAGAAATCCTTTACTGTGAGGGTGGTGAGATACTGGAACAGGTTGCCCAGGCAGGTTGTGGATGCCTCATCCAAGGATGCATTCAAGGCCAGGTCAGATGGAGCTCTGAGTAACCTGGTCTAGTGGAAGGTGTTCCTGCCCATGGCAGGGAGGTTGGAACTAGGTGACCTTTAAGGCCCCTTCCAATCTTCCAACAAAACTCAACAAGAAAAAGGAATGAAAAAGAAAATATATTAACTTGCTCTCTATACACAAATAAAAAATATTATTTTTGAATGCAATGCCATTATTATGCAACCAACTTTCCAGTGGTTATTTTGGGCACCCTCTAAAAAACAAAACAAACCCCAAACCACCACTTCACATTCCTGATACTAAGAGAATATTCCCAGACTTTGCAGTTTCTCAGGGTTCAGATATTCTTCAGTCCATAAAAGGCAGACCTAATACAACTCTGTTTTAAACAAAAAGGAACTCAAACAATATTCTCTTTAGTAGCTTGTCCATGAAACATGTTTGGGAGCAAGATTTATGATAAATAGTTGCCCACAAATCTGCAGTTTCCTTTTCTGACATAACTGCTGAATGTTTGTTATTTTAACCTGAACAACTATTTTGCAAATTCAGTTAAAAATACAAAACCTAAGCCTTTTATAGAAACAAAAATTATATGCAGAAATAAATGAATCCTCACTGTACCCACTAGCTACCCGAACTAAAATACAAGTCTCACACATTGTAGAAAGAGATCTCTTATTTCTCAGCCAACTGCACTAATTACATCAGATGATAGATGCCATCTTACAGTAAGCTGGAAGAGAAGTCAGCTGTCTTGTCTGGTACTGAATTTGTTTCAAGGTTCATCTCTGATCATGCCCTGATAAATGGTAAAAACACTTGTCCCATGTGATGAATTCAAAATAAGTGAGATGACATACAGAGTGCTGAAATACCTGGGTCCTCCTCTCCTTTCTTCCATTCCCTGGCAACTTTCACATGAGACAGACACTCACACCCCAGTGATCTATCTGGGTGTTGCAATGGTGGGATCTTCCTTTCAGTTATAACTATACCCTACCACCTACATTTTATTTCTGTTATTTGTAAGCTTGGAAAGCTCCCTTTTGTCATGTGTTACACTGCACTGTCTAAATAAAAGTCTCAACACACAATCTCCTCTTCTAGACACACAGCTCTCTCAAGGCCTTCTTCATACTAGGAAGTAAAACTCTCACAGAAAGCCATTTAAAAAAAATACCATGTTAGTCAACTTAAAGTGGTTGCTACTGACTACGCATTAGAGTGAAACTAAATATAGAATACAAGGAAACAAACAGAAGGTAACACTACCCCGAGTTTCCTTAACAATGCAATAGTGTTAAATCAACACTGGCCTAGAAGGGAAGTGGGTGACACGCAAGTTTGAGTGTGAATTTAAAACACCACTATTCCAGAATAATTTCCTGTATTGCTATAGTCTGCAAGTCAGAACCGTTCTGGCCAGTATCTCAGTATAAGTAAGCTCTTAGTAATGTACTCACAATTTATGTCTATTTACAGGAAAGCAATACTTGCACTTGTTTCTGAGCTCTTATTAGAGTAACAACTATTAGATAACATGGTAAAAGGAAATTGGACTTTAATCCCTAAATGAAGCAGACACAGAAGAATCTTACTAATAAGTATTCTCACTAGTAATGAAAAAGCCTAGAAAAGCAAGAGAAAAATGTAAGTTTATCTATATATAGACTCTTCTGCAATTTACCATTCAGATTTCTGGATTTTCAGTAGGAGATCTGAAAACTATTCTGTGTAAAGAAGTGGCCCATGCAGATCCAAGTGGAACAAACTCATCTGCGTAGAACTGCAGACGAGATGCTGCAGACCTTATCCTGAGCAGTATGTTCCAGGGACACCTGAAAAGATGGTCTAGGACTATAAAACTGGGCCCTGGGTAACAAGGAGAACTACCAGTATCACCCACAATACCAATTTCTATTGTTCTCACAGGTTTGTAGTTTCTACTTCTTTTATAACTCCTAGTAATACCAATCTTTTAACAGATTGATTTTTTTTTTTTAATAATCATGACTACAGCAGCAAAAAGACTACATAACTCTTTTACCTCTAACTTCCAGTTACTGAAGGTAACGTAACAGTAGGGTCCATAACAATATTCTGGAGTCTGAGCTTAAACCACTTGTAGACACTTCAAGAGAGTTCCAAGACATGCACTTATAACAATCAAGTATTGTGAGTGCCAAATGAGATAGGCTCTTATGACATAACCTAAATCTGACAAATTTAGAGAACAAAAACACTCATTAGAATTTAAATAATACTTCAAGAAATGGAAGTATTCTTAGTCTACAAATTTCGTGTAGAAAGGACAGAGAAACAATCAACTAAATTTAAAAAAAAGTTTCAACACATGCTCTGATATTGGCAAAATAATCCATAAGGAAATAGCTCTGAATCATCTAAAGGGCAGAGGATCAGATCTGTGCTTTTACTGGTAGCAGGAAGAAGAAGAAGGCTATTCAGAACAAGGAATATTAGCACAACCAAACACCACAGGAATCTCACTGCACCTAAAATTCTCAGTTTCAGATTCTTGAATAAATATACAAATAAAGTGTGAACATGCACCATGAGAAGTGCTTGAGAAAGAAATTCCAAAACACTGGGACAGAAACGGGAAATGGAATCACTTTCAGCAAGAAAATGATTTTACTCTTAAAGCTGTGTAAGAATTAGATGTGAATTAACTTAAATAGGACATCAAAGAATAAACTGGTATGTCACATATGGAATGCTTAATTGGGAAAGGTATTCCAAGAAGACACATTCCTCCTTTGCTAGGTATTCAAAATTATGTAGGGGTAGAAACATTTTAAACAGTTAACTCTTTATCATAGGCTATTTTAGATGTTACTAAAAGAATAATCAGCTCATCACCTTCACAATGAGTGACAAAGATTTGAGAATATACTCTACAATATACTAAAAGTGGAAGTTAAAATTACGATACGCACAGATTACTCCAAAGGAAAAACCCAGCAGCTATCTAAAAAATGCAGTTTTACTGCAGTAATAGTGGGATAGTATATTTAAATTGTCCCTACACACAGATGACTTTTACTGGGTGTAAAGTCATCAAGTGACACAAAATTGGAAAGGTAAGAAAAAAGTACAAGGAAACATTTACAGCTTAAGACATCCAAAGCATTCTGGTTAAATGTAGTGTGACTAAAAGTAAACTGGACCCATCCTGAACAGAAAGACTGACAACAGTGTCAGCTTCAGTGCAATTGAACTTAAATCAGATGAAACAGAAAGTTAACCAAAAGCAAGATATCCCAGGGCCACATCTCTAACAGAGATATGCATGAACAACAAGATCTGGAGTTGGAAAAGACCAGGAAGATTTTATTTGATTATAATAGTGTGAGTTTTAAAAAAAATATCTTTCTGATTAACTATGCAGAGAATAACAAAATACAGCAGGTAATTTTTTGTAACATCAAGAGCAAAGATAAGTATATGCAGTACATGCCATGAGTAGATATAGGTTGAGACTTTTTGGAAGAACATTCTATTTATTTTTAACATGCTGAAATACTTGAAAAGGATTGGCATTATTTTTTGATTATGCTGGTGCCCATCAGTGTGGAAAATGAATGTTTTTATTTGATGACAAAAAAAGGAGTAACAGCAGCAAAAGGCGAAATAAAATAAATGGCTCTTTAATAATTACCTGAATTTTACCAGGAGGCTTATAACAAATTCAGAAACAGAACTCTGAGAAAAATCCCTTTATAAAAAGTTGGAAAATCCCAGAAGACATTATTGCGTGAGATGCGATGGACAACTATCCTGAGTCCTTTGCATCAGGAAGGGGATATTGAAGATAACACGCAACATCCGTGTGCTGTTACTAAAAGGGGCAAAAGGGACTGCAAAACAAGGCTGCACGTTCACTTTCCCACAAAGTGAATACTACCCAGATGAAGGTGAAAAATCTCCTCAGAAGTGCAGTGAATTTCAGCTGGCAGATGATTCAGTACTGATCAAAAAACTCTCCCTCTGTACACTTGTTTGCTCTCAGAAATATGGCAAGAAACACCAAATTTGGATGTTAGCTATCTGTAACATCCGAATAAAAGGTTTCACAGTTAAAAAAAGTAAAAGGCCACACACCAACCTCTTTTACATCTAAGAGAGATGGAAGTTATGAAATAAAGGATATATTAATGAAACATTAATATGATGAAACATTAACCCTCATGCTTGTTTTAAATAAAACGTTTTTACTACTTCATTTTTCATGTTATTATGGAAACCTCTGCATCAGTGATTTGATGCTGCACATAAAGCAATACCCCAGCCACTGGTCCTGCCTTCCCTGCAGCTGTGAAGGGACCAACCATGAGGCATGTTCAGCTGAGCACTCAGTGGCCTTGCTCCTTCCAGAGTCACTGACTGACAAAGGCAAGTCACTCCCACAGGTTGTGTAAGGTTCTTTTCTCCTAATGCACATTTTAGCACTTAACCATTGGTGGTTTTAATTCTACTTCTGAATGGACACTGCTCATACATTTAAAAATGTTGGTAGGATCCCACCAGAAACTCACCAGGGAACTGTTTCATTAATATTTTCTCTTTAAAATGACATGTTAAAATATTTTTTATATATATTTTGTGTAGGGATAATTTACACATGAGAAACAGACAGAATCACCATTAGAAAAGGTCACAATTCTGGAATTTCAACTTCTACACAGTCAGAATGAGAGGAAAAAACACAAAATCTTTCTGAAAACAACTAAGTCAGATTTCTATTACCCGTATTGGTGAACATTGCCCTCAAACATGAGCCACAACTCAAGATGAGACCACAGCCCTAAAATCAGTTTATGCTGTTGACCATGCAATTTTCAAAAAAGCAAATCTAATTAATAAAGACCTAATTGCAATCTTATTTTTCACTTGAAAGTTGAGCAGCAGCAAAGATACTGCTTTTATCATTTTTTATTTGTTAGTATTGGATACTACATAGATTTTTCCATTTTCAGTACGGAAGTAGCAGCTTTGTTTTCACCCCTCACAGTGTATTTTTCAGGAATGTTTTACTTCCTTTAGACAAATGCACATTCTTGAGGCACATGAACATTCACCACCAGAGAAGATAAGGCTGAAAACAGAAAAATGGAATCCCCAGCAATTTACTTAACACTGCTCCAATCGCAGTTGCAGGTTTCCTTTTACTACTTTGTTACCCTTCAGTGTACTGATAAGAGCTCTGCTGGACATTGCTGTGTTTGGCAAGATATTTTTCTGGCTGTCACAGGCATAATAATGTTGCTCGCCCTAACTGAATAAACCCTTTCTGAAATATTGACTATGATATTAAACCTTGGTGCTGAAGTTACATAAAGCAGTTATGTCCTGGAAGGACAGTAGGCTTATTGGATATCAAGTGATTCTAAAAGGATGACTCAATGCTGGCACAGTTCCTCAGCTCATAATTTCCTTTTCCTCCCCTCCCTTGAGCCAGGAAGTCTCCTAGATGCATTTTTACTTTCCCAACTTGTTATGAATGTAGGATGAATTTCCACCTTACCTAAAGAAATTAAGCCCTTTTGAGCTATCCTTTTGAAAGCAAAAAAGAGTCATACTGAAAACAAATCACTTTATCTCTTGTATTAGGGCTTATAGAAATCTTCGTGAAGGTAAAAATGTGAGGAGTGCACCAGTCTAGGTATTTCTCAATATCTCAGACACATTCTATATACATTCATATATCCTATACTTTTTATTCTCCTACCTATAAATTCAAAACTATCTTAAAAGTAAAATGCACTGCCCAACAAATATTTCACAATCTCCCATTGCTTTGGTAAGTAATGTTAGTGAGCTAACTCATGGAATAAAAGCCAGTCCTTGTATCTGTGACTAATACTCAATTTGAGTCACTTAACAGAACTAATAACTACTTATATACTTATACACAAACAATTGTTCTAAAAAGCTGATTAAAAATTCTGCTTTTGAAGTAGCAATTATTATAATAGAACAAAAATCAAAGCACTACCATGCATAAAATTAAGTCAAGCTGACTTAAGGATATTCTGTGTATGTTGTCTGTTTCACACTACTACCAAAGAAAAGCAAGGGTAGAGCAGAACTCCTAATTAACATGGGCATTTAAAATTAGATATATAGACTTCCACAATTTAAGTCTTTGCTTCTTTTTAAAAGATGAAAAAACTTACAATTTCAACTGACATCAAATCACATGTTTCAGTGCTCAGTATCTCTTGTTTTATGACAAAAAATAGGATTTCCTAAAAGCAAACTTTATTTCCAAATAAAGTTTCAGGGTCTGGATTCTTTTAATTCTTAAATTGTTAAGTCTGTAAGAGAAAAACAATTCAGAGAGATAATAAAGAAAAAAAATGCTATAATTCTGTATTTATTCCTTACTCTCTTTCATTTCCAGCTTCCTACTGCGAGAGTTTTGAGATCTAGAAGGATGCCTATGTCTGTATTTGTTCTATGTAGCCAACTCACTCCCACGGTGAAGACTGCAGACCTGGTTACTGGGACAGAACTCCTCCCACTCCTTTGGAGTTAGAGATGAAGCAAGACAGGAGTTTGAAGGATGAGTCCTGTCCCAGAACAACAAGCCAAAAGGACAGGTGAGGCCCTTTGGATAAACATGGCTTGCCAGACCGGGAGGGTAATTCTGACTTGCCTTCTTTCCTTAGAATGAAAATATAATGGCCAGGACAGAAAAAGGACACTACTCTTTCCTTCCCACAGGAACTACAAGCAGTAGGTTGTTTGGCAGCTAAGCTGAGGAATCCCTGTAAGCATTTTAAAAGCTCAGTGTTGGTCACCAAAAGCACTTCTGCAATGAAGTTCTCTTTTGATCAAGCACCACAGAATTCTCAGGAACTGAAGTATGCTTGTCAGCATTGGAAAAAAATACTCATTGGGTGGAACTTTCATTTCCCAGTAACTGATAAAAGTTTTGTCCCCTACTTTGTAAGCACTAACATTTCAGATCATTGCAATTAAAAAACTAATTCAAAGTTAAACAAAAAGAAACTATTTTAAAGGAAAAATAATCCAGGATCATATTCAGCACTAATCTATGAAATCCTGTTTTATTGAGAAAATATCCTAAATATTTTCTAAAATTTATATGGGCTGGAAACTTTTAGTTTGGTCTGTACCATCTAGCACTTTAAAATCAACAGAACGTTAAACAATCAAACTGCTGTAGGCAGCTAAAACAATGTTATTTTTAAATTAGATTTCTGAGAAATACCTTTCATGTTGCCTGTGGAAAAGAACTATAATTCAGGACTATGAGTTGATAAATATTTATTTTCCAAGGTTTACATTAAAAAGACTTAGTTATAATGCAGCCTATGTTCTCTTGTTTTACATACATGTCTCATTCTAGTATTTCAGTTACAGCAAGAAAGTTCAATTTCATTTTCTAATACTCACTGCAAAGTTTAAACCAGGCTAATAGGTGTTAAATTACTATCCCTTTTACAAGTTAATAGGCCTTAACTTGAGATGTTAAGACATTACACAAGGTCGTGGAGTTTGTATTTTTTTCCCACCTCATTGAAAAATATTTGCAGATTTACAGGAGGAGAAACATGAAAAGTGATTTCAGGGATAAAATGTTCTGTCACATTCCTGTTTACATGTATTATTAAATAGTTCTGAAACAGTGCTTGGGATGATACAGTACTCCACCAGTAATTTTTCTCAACCTAAAACAAACTTTTTGATGTTTGAATACATGCCCAACAAGATAAATTATACAAATTAAACATTTGCTATGACTAAACTCTAAGTTAAAAGTTGAAATAATCATAACACTTATGCAAAACCCAGTGTTGCTATTCTTAATGCTGTTTCAGAAGTAAATTTAAAAACTAATAAGCCTGAGTTATTTTAACTGTCATCCCACACAGCCATGTTTTACAGTTTAAAGTACTACATGAAGATGTAACTATTAAAATAACCACTAAATATTAAAAATGCAAAAGATTTTAATAAAACTTGATTCTCAGTAAGAAAACAAACAGCTAAACTCTTAACTCCCCCTGAAATGTAAGCCTAATATTATTTACATACAGGTAACAATTTCCCAATAACGCTATATTATCAGCAGGTATCTTAGAAGCTTCTACAAAATATGAGCATACCACAGACATTTTTTTTAAAAAAGAAAATACAAAAGGCTTTTTTGTGTCCAAACAGCACCAATCTCTAAGCAGGGAAAACCTAAAATTACTCTAGAATTAGAAACTTAATTAAAACAAAACTTCCCCCTTTTCCCTTTATTCTCTTAAATATAAAACTAAGCTCACCCGAACAGAGCGACCACGTAGAGCCAGAAACTTAAACATGACTAAGAAACCATGATGTTTAGATTTTCTGACTGAGCGATCACAAGTTTAGCAGGGAAGACCAACCCTGGTGTTTTTGCTGTGACCAGCTGTTCCGGCAATTAGAAAATTTCCTGTCAGGCAAGTCAGACACAGTCGGGGGGTGGGGAGAGAGAAGGGGGGAAAAAAAGGTCAAAAAAAAGAGAAAAGACATTGATTCTGCTTGTACACACACATGTGGTAAGGAAAAACTGGGCAGCAGTGGTGCTCATGTTCCTGATGCTTGTAGAGATCAGCACAGGAAACTTCAGCAGATTGCCTGATAGCAACATGCAGTTGCAGATGTTACTGACTCCTGGTTCCCAGAAAACAAACAAGAGATCAACATCTCTTTCAGAAATAAGGCTACTGTGCAACATCTCACTAGCTAAGCAGAAAAGTCTTTTAAGTCCTATCTGTGATGACTGTATTTTAATGAATTTTAACTTGACAAAAGATTTTAGACTTCAATGCAGAGAATGTTTAAAGACTTTTTATTTACTGGAGTTTAGTTACAGGACCAAGATGACCTTGAGCCTAACCCTTTGAAATCCTGCACACGGAAAATGCTACTCAGATGTTACAGGCCAAGGCAGACTGCAGAAATATTTGAATTGGATTGCCCACCTAAAATGTCTCACTTATGCACCAATATTATAGTGCTCTGTAGAGAGTGAAAAGTTTCTTATAGTAATTAAAAATAACTAAGCTTTCTTTCAATGTTTTTAAAAAGCATTTCAAATGTTTTTAAGAATTAGAATTTAATCTAATTACTTCAAACAGCTAGAGAGGAATTTTTTAATTAGATCTCTCTCTAGATTTAGTATAGAAGTTATTTTTCTGAATATTGACAATATCTTTATCTTTTTTTGGTACTTATTAAAAACACTGAATTCCACAGTACATGCTCCATTAGTGGAACACGACTGTTTTTCAAGTAGTAAATAGACAAAGGCAAGTTAACAACCTTTAGTCAAAGGCATATACACTCAGCTCTAAACTGATCCAGGTGGTTCCATTTAATGACTCTGTACCAAAGGAAACACACAGCAAAATACTGTACTCCTGCTTGCATAAGATACTGAAACAAACCCACCCTCCAAACTGCTTCCCTTGATTGGGTTCTAACAAATACCTGGATTACTGCATTTTTTGTTATATTTTAATTCCTCTTCAGAAGACAAAGCCAGTCATCTATTGAAGTGACAGAACACATTGCTTCTATCTCCATACCATGTCCTGACTGTCTACACTATCAGTTTCTAGCTTTTCCTTTAAATCTAGAGAGATGAAATAGAGACTCTGGGTTTATCAGGAACCCACAAGCAAAACTGTGCCCTTCTCGTGTTCCTTCTCTGGATCTTGATTTATGTCACATCTGCATGGACAATCTTTCAAATTCTATGTACTGAATATACAGAACTATTCTTATAGATTACACAGGCATTTGGGAACTACTACTGCACAAAGGCGAACTTTGTGACTCAGCTGAGGGCTCAAAAGTCCTCTATGACAATGTACTTTTTACAGTCTAGTATGTTACAGCCTTTTTGGAAGAAGCAGTCTCTACTACAACAGCAGTAACATAGAAAGAAAAATTATTTAATTTTTTGTTTGAGGATAAACAAAACTTTTCAAACAGAAGGAGCTTCCTGCAACACAAGGATTTCAAGTATTTCCCAAATAGTACAAAAAATTACTTGAAGTTTTCCTCTCTTCAATGGTTTTAAACTTCCAGCTAGTTCCCCGTTCAAAACTGAAATATCTCAAGAATTGCAGTTTAACAGCAATATAGTTGTTTAAACTTTGAAGACATAAAAGAAATTTACATAACTAAACGGGACACCATTCAAGCTCTCTGCCTTACCCTGTCTAAGAACAGATAGGAATACACTAAAAGCAGAGCGAGCAGGAATCTTCAAATCACTGAATTTGGTACAAGGTAGGTAATGGTAGCAAAGACAGCTAAAAGGAGAAAGGGAGAGTAAATGGTAAGAGCTACTCTAACTACAACATTCCTTAAAGATGAAAAGATACTGTAGGTAAACAACCATAATCTTATCTTTCCGCTGTAAGGGTCTGAGGCTATTCTGCTGCAGATACACTGTATCTGCTAAGGGTGACAGGAATCAGGCATTTCAGCTGCAACACTTGGACAATTAATGACTACTGCTCTCCCCAACCTTTTATGTGACCTCCCAGCGAAGTACAAAGCCCAGCGCTCAGGGGTCAGCGGGGTTACTGCTCAACAATAGCTCTCCTAGAACTGACATGGGGCTGCGGCAGGTGGAAGAGATTTCTTCTGTTCTGGGAGAACACAGCCTGCATGGTTCCCAAAGAGCACTACCAGCCAACCAGAAACATTGAGATATGTGCCACACAACTCAGTTTGAGAATCTTTCACAAGACAGCTTGCCGTTTTTAATATTCCTCCGTATAAGAAGGAGAGAGGTTAGAGGGCAGCAGTCCCCAACAGGGAAGTTTGTGGTAACAAGGACAAATTGCTCCAGCAAGTTCTCCACTTCCCCTGAAGTCTTTGGTAAGGATTTGTATGATACATGTTTATCATGAAACACAACCGTCTCTCAAACAAAAGGAATTTGCTATGCCTGCCAGTGACAGTTCTGTCAGTTGCGGAACTTCGCTTGCACAATGCACTTCCTCCTCCTCCACTGCAGAAATATAAAGTGAGCTCATCTCTCATCTTTCCCTCCTCATCTTTTAAATTGGATGCTCTGAATTTACAAAAATGAAGACAAAATGTCATCACACATTCAAGCAAATGGGGCTCACAGACATTACAGAGCACAGGTAAAACTGAAAAATGCTGGAGGAACTCTCAAAGCAGTACAGAACATGTGGGAATACAAGGGCTTTATTGAATAAAATATGGTGGGATGCTCACTTTTACACATAAACAGATAATGTCGACACATTTAAGTGTAGTCCATTAGATAGACTGACAATCTCCTATACCCTCAGTTTGAGAAGTGTAATAATGCCAAGTAAGTCTTTATGCTGTTAGACAAGCAAGGCTCTGTAGTACAGATTGCTTTCAATTATCTGAAAAAAAAACACAAAGAAGGCACACACATAAGGAATAATAAGCCCTTGTCTGATGAAGGTCAACAGTGGAAGAATAGAGAGCTAATTTTTTGAGTTTTCAGAAGCTGAATACTATACTTTTCCTCATAATAAATGTTTGTATAGCCAAAGCAGCAATATTCTATTAATCAGGGGGTGTGGCAGCTTCCATCTGTTAGTTTACAGGCTTTGCAGGGCTACCATCTGTTTTCTCTCCACGTAACAAGTAAGCAGCTTGACTTTGAATGTTGCTTACACTCCCAAATTATTCAATTTTTTGACCAAGATCCAGAAAGAACCCTGAACCTGAGACATTGAGTGCAAAATGAGCCACTCAGAAAATCCATTAGAACACATCAGTGAAAATTTTGCTATAACCTTTCCTCAACACCTGATGACATCTTGAGGGGAAAAAAATATTCCAGGGCTTCTTTATATGGGTTTGATATCTAAGAGTTAACAACTCAGAGCAGACACCTGGCACTGTTTGCAAAGATGCTGTAACTTTTTGCACAAGAACCTCCGAGCCCATTCTTAGAGGCAAAACACAGGAACATCACTAAACTGCTAAAAAAAATTCATCCAGGTTGCAGCAGAGTGTAGTGCTTTGAAAGATAATGAACTTCCAATTTCATTGTATTACAGAAAAAAGGTATTCTGCCTTCTACGAAGTAAAAATCTGGGCATTTAGAAGGGAGTAAGTGAATTTAAGTTTTAGAAATGGTTTTGCCTGGGAAACTTCTTTGTTTAACAATCAAGTTATTTAACTGCAAATCAATTAAATCCTCATGTACATATATTTAAGTATATTTAGTAAAATACACTAAAAGGAATGTAGGAATTATGGAAGATCTGGAAGTCCATGTTTAGTATTTGCAAGCCAGACTGTTTCCTTCACTCCATTACACACTGGACACTCATTACATGGCCAGGTTATCGACTGGCTTCAACAGAAACTACAACTTACTTCATAACAGGGAACATGGTGTTATACTGAGTTAGGTAATATTATTGTTTCAAACAATTGCATTACTATGGCTGTAACAAAATCTTCCTCAGTCTGATTTCCACTAAAGAGGCAATAATTAAACATTCAAGAACGTGTAGGCAACATGAAAAGATAACTTGACTGTATACCTCATCTTTCAGTAAAACTGCAAAAATATTAAGCTATCACTGTTTTACTACTGACAAGCTACACAAGTAGCTGTTTCAGCTAAAAATAAGTACCAGTCTGTAAAAAAAATGAGAAATCCAGAACTTAGTGGGCTATGAACATTTGTGAATCCAAACATTTCCTTAGTGTTTAAGAAATTCTAGGTATGTCTTACAGTCTCTACCACAGAGCCAAGAAATTTCATCAAAAAAACTGACAATATACACTGAGAAAACTGAACTGTAAAGGTTTTAACAGCAAAAGTAAAATTTTCATATCAAAAAGATCATCAGAAATGCATTGTCATGTTAACATATATGACTCTTCTTGGAACTGGAGACTGCTATGAGCAGGAATATCCAACAGAAGTTCAGAGCAGTCCTGAAACCGTGCTTCAACCTGCCAAAATGCAAAGTTTTTGAAACTAGGAGTTCTCACTAGTAAAATGCTGTAATATTAAAAATTGAGATGAAATTAAAAATCAGTTAAAGCTTCTGCCAAATGTTTTAAAGTCTAAAAACTTGTCAGCTTGATTATGCTTTTTTCCGTGAACTACTTCATTTTGATATTCTTATCTTTCTTCATTTTAATGGATGGTGACACAATAAATGAGATTACCCCAGATTACTCTGGTTTTGGTATTACTGCTTGAGTGATGGGGCCCGTTTTGCCCATGGCTGTAACTGGTGAATGATCTCCCTCTCCTTATCTCAACATATTCCCCCCTGCCCCCACTGACCAATGTTTTATAGATTTATGGTAAATTGTAGAGTAATTGTGCACGTAAAATACAGAATATGAACATTATTACAATATATAATTGATTGATCAACAAAGACACTACATTGTTATGTGCTTCAGATTATTTTTCCAATGTATCTTGAAGCCTCTTCTGAGATCACACTTCCCTTATAAACTCTTCTATTAAAATACTGATTGGCAAGACAAAGGTCTTAACTTTCATCTGTTCTGACTGCAAACAAATTCTTTATTTAAATTCTACTATAGAAAAATAAATGAAAAAGATCTTTTTAACTACTGACTTGTTTGCAAGCCTTTCTTACACTACCTTTTGATTACCCACTGACTAGAGTCACTGTTACCTTAGTTATATATTTTTAGTAAGAGGATGACAGCTACTGAGATTTCATTTTTTATCATCCAGATCAGCATATTTTAATATGATGCATTATTATTTGGTTCTAGCTAATTCTATGTATGCTTTAATTCTCCTTATTTAAAAGTGGAATTTTTTTTTAAGTTTTACCAAAGCATACAAGAAGTCAAGTGTTATAATATTACCCCACTACCTCCACTGAGGAGAGGCTACTTGCAGATTTGAGCCTGAATAGGTTCCACTTCTACCAGTGGAAACTACCTTTCAGGTTACCAAACCCAAATATACCCAAACTTTTCTGTAACTGATAAAGCATTGTTGAAAAAAACTTTTCACAAATCCTTGGAGCCTAATATTTTTTGTAGGCTTGATCATTATGCTTAAGCTAATAAAGTGCAACGGTAATACATCGCTTGTATGAAATGTTCCAACAGTTAAATCGAATCCAGATAAGGAACATAAAGAACACATCACACACATGATACACTCTTCACGTACAGACAAAATGGGAAGCTACTTGCTAAACTGCAGTTTCTGGTTAGCTTTAACTACTAACAGAGCATGCAGCATGACTGTAACAGCTCAAAACAATTGATTTTACTCAGTTAATTTACTCAATCTCTATGGACACAGATACAGAAAGCAATAACAGGCAGCACAAGAGTAAGAAAAGTAGCAAATAAAGGGCTTTAAATAGCTTCCCCTCTTTCAGTAATGTTCACTTAAGCTTTCACATTAGGTCAAGCTTCAGCCAGCTGTTCTTACATTTATTTCCTGCTGGTTCCAGATATTTTACGAGATACATAAGATAAAAAATGTTGACAAGCTATAATGTCAGATATAACCAGTATACTTATTGTAATAAAACCAGAGTGCTGAATGATTCCCCTTTTAAGAGAAGCAAAACTTTGACCCATACATATCTTGGGCTCCTCAGAAACAGATATGGTTACAGCTCCTGCTTTTCTTAAAACAAACCACCAAATCTGAGTCAAGGCTGTGCAACTCAGACTCTCCTGTCAATTAACTTCACTTTTGACCACAAGAACCAGGATATAATAAAGAAAAAATTATCTCTGATACACAAAATACTAGAGAGAGTTCCAGCGTAGACAGAACTATGTTAGGATTTACTATTTATTTTAAATTGCTTATCTGGTTTGCAACAAAACAACACAGCAAAAGGATGCAGTATTTCAAGTTTTCACCTTCTATCTCCATAGGACTATGGTAACTCTCTATCTTGAGCTTGCACACTTTACACATCTACTAAAATATTTTGTCCTCTTACCTGATATGCTAATACAACCTAGTCCTGTCCCGTCCTCAATTACAGCTAAGAAATTTCATACATTCTCAGCAATCATGTAAGTGCTCCAAGTCTATTGCAGTGCAAAGTTAAACAGAACCTAAATGAGTCTCAGTGGTATTTTAAAATTAAGCTTTCATCTTGCACCAAAACGGATATGAAGCACTGACAGAATATCACATCCCAGCTGAAGTAGTATTTTTTCAGCTGACTGACAGCACAAGTTACATTCCACCTATAGGTGACTGAGCAGCTGGAGTAACTTCTTGTTTAAAAGACCCTTGATTATTTGACATCACTACTGGCAACCTTTTACTCAGCACAGCCTAGAAATAAATACAAAATATGTTCTTAAAATACTGGTCGGAGGCATTAAAAAGCTAAAACAATCTTAACCAAATAGCTCAAGCCTGACAGAGTATTAGAAAAATGTTTTAATTTTTTGCTGGTCATACTATGTTAAAATTGGTTGCTTGCCAAAAAATTTAGCTGCTTGGAAACGTCTGAAGGAAGTAGAGGAAAACACTTGTAAGTAACCCTGTAGTTTTCAAATACTGAAAGAGAAGTTTGATAGCTGTGAGGGGTTAACCTTGGCTGGCTGCCAGACCCCCATCCATCCACACTCTCCTCCTCACCAAGACATGTGGAAAAAGTAGGGGTGAAGTAAAGCTCATGAGTTGAGATAAAAACAGGGACACTGTGCACCAATTACCATCATGGACAAAACAGTGTCAACTTGGGAAAAATTCACTTAACTTATTGCTAATTACAGCAGGACAATGGGAAACAAATCAAAAGCTAAAAACACTTTTCTCCCCACCCTCTCCTTCTTCTCAGATTGAATTTCACTCCTTTATTCTCCACTCTTCTACTTCCTCCCTCTTGAGCAGCACAGGTGGAACAGGAATTGCTGTAACACTGCCTCTGTTGCTTCTTCCTCAGTTTCCCCCTGCTCCAACATGGGTCCTTCTGATGAGCTGCAGCTGTTCAGGCACTGCTCCAGCATGGGTCCATTCCATAGAGTCCAGTTCTTCAGGAAGGGTCTGCTCCAGCATGAGTCCCCCACAGGCTGCACTTCCTGCCAGAAAACCTGCCCCACTCCATGGGCTGCAGTTCCTGCCAGGAGCCTATTCCAGAGGGGGATCTCCACAAGTTGCAGCTTCCTTCAGGTCACATCCACCTGCTCCAGTGTGGAGTCCTCCACAGCGTGCAGGGTGGATGCCTTCTCCACTGTAATCCTCCAGTGGGCTGCACAGACACAGCCTGCCTCACCATGGTCTTTTCCAGGGCTGCAGTCTATATTATGCAGAATAATAGAACAAATGATCCTCTCCTATTATAAACCCAAATACTGTCTTATAAACCCAAATGCTGTTCCTTTCTCAGTCTTTAACACTGCACAACTTGCCTTGCTTCTTCACCTTTTGTTAAAGACAACATAGCCTTGATGCTATAAGGAGGAACCAAGAGCAGTCATACAGTGCAGGGTATTTCAATGACCTAATTTTCATATCAGCTTAAGAGCTAAATCCATTACTGGGTTGTTTGAAGACAGATGTAGAAAAAGCTCTGTCCACGACTTCAGCAGAGAGAGAAAGTGCTATTGTATTGCAACTATATCCATGCTGCATAGATGGAAACAGTTTCGACCATGTAATCACAAGCTAAAGCCTGCACAATATGCAATACTAGCATATAACCCTCAAACTCCAACCATATATGGAGTTCCAAAAGTTATGTTTCATTTATATATCACCAGATTTATCACCATATTTAACAGTCACCTAGTACCCTCTAACACAAAATTACAGGCAAACTTCATGTTTGACAGAAAGTCATAGGCATTGCAACAAGAAAACTGAACTCAGTAATACTTTCACGTTATGAAACTTTGTAAACTGAAAGTTTGACATGGAGATAATGAACTTAAAAAAATTATCACAGTCAGGGAAGTTCATCGATCTTCCCTTTATAAGCAATCTCTATTTTCAAGAAGCCTAGGTTAAGAATTCTTTCAACAAACGCCTCTTAATAACAAATGCAATTGAAACTACAAAGTTCTTCCTCACCCTTGACCTTCCCCTGAAAGACTTCTGCAGGCTGAAGGCACAAAGGAACATGAGGTATGAACTTTCAGAACAAACAGGATACCAAACCAGACAAGAGAGTCAGTGAGAAAAGAACCTCTCTCAAAAATATCAAGATTCCTAGACTGCACCCTATGTTCAGTAAACCAAAACAATACAACATTAGTGGCAAACCACCTTTAAATTAATTGACATCAGTGTGCTCCAATATTGTACTACCTATCTTTATTACATCTTTTACTCACAGTTTGTGTATTGATGTCATCTTCTCCCATAGGTTCATCCACAATTTGCTGTCCATTCTGTAAAAAAACAAGATACAACAAGTTGAAAGAAATGCTGAATCCAAGTACAGAAATAAATATATTGCAGACATGCTTTCATAGCACGCCGCTGTATGCTGTCAAGTGCTTTCTTCTTGATACACTACAAAAACAAAATGGAAAGAAAACATGAAAAACTGCATATTCCTGGCATGTAATGCCGCTCTTGCCTTGATCCTCATATATTATGAAATTGGATGAAGTCACAATAAGAAATATATAAAACAACTTGGCATTTGAAGCCTCACTACCACACGGCCAACATTAATTTCCATTACTACAACTTCTGCGAGACTGTTAAACCTGATGAAGACTGAACAGCAAAAAAAGCCACAAGGAACATAAACAGGTTCTTTCTAAGAGTGAGACCTCAGCAAATCAGTCTTTACCTTCAAGAAAATGTGTAACTGTAGTATAGCCTTAGAAAAATTATGAACGCAATGCTAATTTTATTAGCCAGCATTTACCATTTTCTGTACTTTGCTAAGGACTATTCTAACAAGGCATACAGAAATAGGCTTTTGAATTGGAGATTCAGCCATAAAGATCTAAAAAAAAACCAAAACCTTAAATACCTTGTTGGTCAATAAGTGTTTTCTTTTTCTTGACAGTGATACTATACTTGGAGAATCTCTCAGAGACATCTTTTCCCTGAAAGACTTTGAGTGACTTTGCTTACACAACAAACATAAGCAAGTTGTAAACAAAAATATCTATTTCATAAGTTATGGTACAGGTGCATTAAGTCTTAGTTTCCTCCAAAAGTTTAGCAGCAACTCAGTATGATTTTAAAAACAAATTAAAAACTATTACAAATGGTTACATTTTCCATTACCACTGAAGGCAGGATTTAAGTTTATTTGTATATTAGAGAACACAAAGTCTAATCTATTTTTTCAAAACTGAATTCAATTAAGAGTTACATGCATGTATAGACAGATGTTTTCTAGACATTAGAAAGTTAACAAAAGCTGCTCAAAGATTTGGAGGTTCATTCTACACCTTCCGTCCCACTGCTACATTTTTCAGCAGACTTCTTGTTTGGAACCTTCCTAGCATTCTTCTGTAATAACTTCTGATTAATAGAGTCTTCTAGCTTTCATATGGCTGGAGGAAAGGATTTTATATGTGACAGATTAAATCCTAACCACTTATGAATTTTAATTTTCAAATATTGCAAGCACACTGGATGTTTCATCAGATGATTACCAGCTCTATAGCAGGTTTTCTCCTGAGGTTTATTTTTTTTATGCTAGAAGATGCTGCTGGATAAAGGTACATTATAACAGTTAAGGATTTCCCAAATGTGATACAGGTTTTTTTTTTGTGTTTTTTTTTTTTTTTTTTTTTTTTTTTTTTTTTTTTTTGTTTTTTTTTTTTTTTTTTTTTTTTTTTTTGTGGTGTTTCTTTGGCTTTTTTTTTGTTATTTTTTGTTTGTTTTGTTTATGGGGTGGGGAGAGGAAGAAGGTTGGGCTTCTGATTGTTTTCCCCGTGCAGAGGTCTGGCACATCATAGCAGTGCTATTTTCTCATCTTTGCTGGGTTCAGGAAGATACTAGACTTCTAGCATGACTCCAGTCTACTCTAGAAGTCATCTTTCCATGACAGAGGACAGTAAATCAGTTTCACATGCTAAAGGTTACTACAGCAATGCATATAACCTTTAAAAGCTGTCTCAGTTCAGGACAGTCAGTACAAACTTCTAGTTGCTCAGCTCAGGGCCATTTGATGATATGATCCTCAAAAAAGTCCACATTCCCTCCACTACAACATCTTTTACTTACAGTATATGGACAGTGAATATTCTACTATCTTTCCTTAAGACACATAAAAATTTAAAATTATCAAATGAATGCCAGAAAAGTACCAGCTTAGCTAAGTAACAGAAAAGAGTTTTAATAAAGTTTGTTTACAGGGAAGTCTATTTTCTATACATTTACCAGTGTCAAGGCTACAAGTCCCATACTTTCCCACTTCCCTAATCTATGGCATATATTTACGTTATCATTTGTATTTTACAGCACATCTCTATAGTCTGTTCATGCTACAAGGAGTTTTTCTAAGTATCTTGTCAATCGAATAAAAGCCAGAGAAGAAAAGCAGTAGAACAAATAAGACAATTGACTTCAGCCGGAAAGGAGGAGTCTATAATGTTCTAACAACTAATGATGGCTAAACTCTGGGGCCTAAAACAGGGCAATTTGTGTATCAAAACCATGTGCTCTAAACTGACTCCACATGCACCATTTCAGAAATAGTTATTCCTGCTACAACAATCATTCTGCTGAATAATAGTGTACATTAACTGGAGATTAAATAATTTACTACACAGTAAGCTTTAGGTTTTCACATTTACTATTTCAAGAGAACTGAAACTAGTTGAAAGTGAAACCCATAGCAGAAACTTGAGACAAGCCTCCCTTCAAAGACAAAAGGTGAGATCAACCTCTGCTTTTAAAAAGGCTCAAACCTTCAACCTCACTGACTTTTTCAACAGTCAACCAGAAAAACCGCAGTAAACTTCCGCAAAACAAATAAAACTGTTTTGCACAATCTACTTTCCTGTTTAATCCTGCATTGCTTTCAGTTGCTTTTCAGTTGAATTCAAGCAATGCATTCGAAACATACTCATTGGAACTAGGAACAAAATCAAGAAATCAGCATGTGCGCCATGCAGTCATGTCTGAGCCAGATCACTGGACTAGCAAGATCTTTTTAAATAGGTCTACCCAAGCAATGATTATGCTAAGGGAATTGCTGGATGGTAGAACCAGTTTTTCTCAGAACAGTCTGAGCCATGTAAGGTAAAGAAGAATATGTATATATGATTTATGGTTTGCTGGTATATGATACTATTAAATGGAAAGCAGCTGTGTATTCAGAAAGTCTACAATGCATACTGCCTTCTTTATGAGTGAAAAACATAAAGCCAAAAGGTTCCTATTAGAAATATTTAAACCACTGTGGAGTGAGGAGGTCAGCAGCATGCTTAAGAGGTGAGCAAATGAAACACATTTCATTTTGCAGGGCGTAGACTCCCTCTAGTATTTAACTAGAACCAAGGGCATGTCTCGATGACATAACAGATTGGGAGCAGATATAACAATCTGATGAATAAAGAATAAGAGAAGGCTGAATATATCTTTCACACTCTCAGATTAGTTTGATTCAAAAGACAGAGACTCTAGATCCTGATTATTCTTCAGTTGCACTCCTCCCATAGCGGGACACTAAGCAAGCAGAATGGATCAAAGATCTGACTACTTTTAGTACTCTGGTTCCAAAAGTAAAATATATTTCAGATGAAAACAGAAGCATAAGAAAAAGAGAAAAGGTCCACAGAAATTTCTTCTTACACCTAAACACATCAACAATCAATTTATGCCAATGAAAGGAGGATGCACATACCTTAGAAAGGCAACCTACAAAACGCTCTTCCAATCCACACTGATTCCACTTCCTATTCTATTTTCCAGAAACAATTTTCATGTTAAGTTAGCTACAAAATTGGCTCCCCAAAGCTTTTGAGTCTGTTCCCATATCTCACTAAATTTGTAGAAATCAATAATTAAACTCACTTGGATTCCCACAGTTCTCCTGAATGCACATGCACAGGAACACAAAGAGATCCTGCATGTTCCCTAACCAGGCATAAGGCAGACAAACATCAAAGAACCTGCATCAAGCAGCTGGTCCATGAAAGTCCACCATACAAATTGACAGAACCTCTGATACAAATGTCAGTCAACCATCAATATTTCTAGTAATCAAAAATTACAGGTTTAAACCCACTGAACTCTTAGGCTATAATCAAGTAATTGATTTTCCTGGCAGAAAGATAGTTTAAAGAAAGCTTTTTAAAGTTCTGATTATTTCACTTCTTGACCAGTAATGCCCGTAAAAAACTGCACCACAGGGACCATGAGGCAGCAAGTAGAGGCATGTGTCAAAGTATTGGTACTGAGAAACTACAATTATACCAAATCCTTCCTAAGTAAGTACATCAAGAAATGTGGCCCACATCCCACCCACAATCAATTCACCACATCCTGTGAAGCAGGGAGTATCCTGCACTTTACATACTACAGCTATATATTGATCTGCAAGTCTTAATGTCACTTGGAACCATAATTTAAAAAAATATAAAAATACATTTACTGCAAGAGATGCAATTCATCTCAAAAGTCCTGCAAAACTATACTGTCTTGGTGGCCTACAGAATAAAGCTAATGCTTTTCTCATCTATCTTTCCGATTAGCACTGGATCCACATGAGTAATTTTGTATACAAAATGTACCATCTAGATTCACAAATACAGTTTAAACTTCCCAATCTGGGACAGGATATCTCAATTTAATAATAATGTCAGATACCCATCACACACCGTTTTTTTACAGGCATTTAAGCCTTATTCATTAAAATATTAAGTGGGGAAATCATTATGTTTCTTGTAGTACTAATTTTTCCTATTTTCCCATTATTTTCATTAATAATAATATAGGTAGCATATACTTGAAGTTTTTAGATTAAGTGTACTATCTCCATTCTTACATTGTGTTTGAAAGTCAAAGTCCCACTAATTTGGACTTACCTTGCTAAACTTTATGTTCTTTTCTACAGTCTAAAAGAATTTTTATCTAAGGACGTAAGTTTGCTCCCAAAGCTTCTTTGATATTAGACACCGAGTATCTTTTTCCACTCCAAAATGTCTCTCCTTTGCATTCAGGCTACTGCTAGACTATTTTGGGATGTTTAACTATTCTTTCTGACAAATATTTTAATGTTTTCATCCAACTATGTTTGTCAGCTATTTTAAAACCTGTTATGAATCTGATGCCAGTTACAGCTTTTGGAATAATTCTTCAGCCATTAAACTCAACATTGCCTGTCGGGTTTGAGCATATAAATTAGTAATCAGTCCTTATACTCATAACAGAGTTCAGCATACCATGTAACTGTTTACTTTCTCATGTAATTGGTACCTTTTAGCAGAGATATCAAATCAAATTAAGAAATAATTTTAATAGTGTTACATTCTTAGGCTTAGCAAATAGATAAATCAAGAATTATAAATTGCCTTAGTGGAGGATGATGCTTTGAGTACAGAAACAAGGAAAAAACCCCAAGACGCCTGAATCAAATCATATAAAAATAGTTACATAGAAATTTTAACACGCCAAGAGTAACACAGGCAATCAGTTTCTCTCAGGTAACTCCCAGTTTTCAGCTACCAAAACTTCCAGACTTACCCAACAGCTGCTAAGCATGGTTATAAGATTTAAACACACCAACTTTCAGTATAATTCACTAGTCATTAAAACATTGGGCATATAGAGATCTGAGCACTTATTCTCTGGTGCTTTCAAGGGACTCTCAACTGACAAACAAAGCTCAAGAGCCACGAGCTCCTCCAACAGAGTCAAGCTGTAACAATGCTTCTGGCTTGTTTCAAAGCTGCACAGAATGCAGTATTTCCACTGAAACATTCACAACAAATTTGCTGTTCTCAACACAAGGCGCTGTGTGGAAAAACCTTTCAAACCGTACACACTCAAATGTGCTATTCTAAGCAGCGATGAGCTACCCCGAGAAAAAATTTGTAGGTCTGCAAAAAAAATAGTTAAAAAAAGACTAAGAAGGCCTTAAGAGGTCATCCAATCTACCTCTGAGCACCAAGGCATGATCAGCTGTTTCTACAATGTTGGTCACAAGACGTTTATGTATAAGCCCTTCTTAAATCTTCAGGAGTTTTCACAATCTATTCCAGTGCTTAAATAAAATATAAGGCTTTAATAGGATCTGAATTAATGACTTGTGCCCTAACTCCTGAGCTGTGAAGCCACACAGATCCAAAGCACTTACCTAAATCCTGACCTGATTAAAATTTACTAGATGTAAATAGCATAGGTAAACTATCATCTTTGACTTCTTTAGCTTTTCTCTCGTGGCATATATTCAACACATTTTTCATATACTGTTAGAAATTGTACATGCAAGTATTAAAAAAAATTAGTTTTCCTGAAGAATCAAAAAACTAAAAACATGAGTCTTTGTTGTTATGAAACAAAATTACTGCAAGCATTTTTTTTACATAAAATCTTGTTACGTCAGATTCCATGAAGTCCATACAATTTATTCTGAACTTTATTGACTAAGGTGACTGATTCTTCCTTTGCTGAGTATTAAAAGAAAAAACAGGATGTTGAAACTTGCCTCTCCATAGACAATCAACCTCGGATAAAAGCCATTAACATGCAGATCATTTAGGTACAAAGCCAAACTTCCTTAAGCAAGGATACTTGGGCAACTTTAACTATGTGATTTCGTAAATCCTATCTACTTTACCGCCTTCTTATCTAATATGACTCAAGAGTATAGTTTAACAATACAGAAAAGCAGTCCCCTTTCCTGCACAGCAATGCTTTCCTTGGCATTGGCACTTGTGCCAAGTCAGGTCAGAAAAGGAATCTAAAAAGGTTTGCAGCTCGCAGTAAGTTTAACTTGCTGAATTAACTCACCCTAAAGTCAGACAAGTGCCAGAACATTAACCAAGATGCTGGACATACGCTATCATAAAAGCTTCATCCTGGGTAACCACTTCCTTTTATAAAACCAGCTTGAAATCCCGTGTTCAGGAAAAGGGAAAAAAAAAAAAAAGAAAAGTTAAGTGAAAGTCTCCTTTAGTTCTCTAGTTCTATGAGTGGATGGGTGGTAAGTTATGCTTCACACATCAAATCAGCAGCCGTAGTAAAACAGAACAAAAAAAACCCCATATCACCTTTTCTCTGTCAATCTGCTCCAAAGAGGAAGAAATAAACATGTAGAAATCACTCACTTCGATATATCCAATCACCGCTGTACATTTGAAAATAAGAGAAATTCCTTCTCTGCATGCACACAAGATCTTAAGAGTGACTCCAGCACCTGACTGTACACATCCTACTACCGAGGCTGTATTTACACAAAAAGGCAAGTGCACCTCTCACCTTGCCTGCCTCCTGCAGTCCCAGGCCCACTGAGAGCCCTGGGCTCCTGCCAAAAGGACTGAAGCACACACAGGGGAAGATGTGCCAGGCCCTGCTTCTGCCAGGGCCGCCAACAGACACAGCCAGGTTGCAATTCCTTATGTCCTTGCAGACACAGGCTTTCATACATGAGTTGGTTTCTCAGAATATCTTTGCATAATAAATTACAAAAGTTGAAATTTAATACTGAAGTCAACTAAAGCATTAGTCTTTTACACTTATTTTATCATCTATTAACTTAATACATTCTGCTAAGAAGAGAGAATAAGCTATGGAACAACTTGATTATTTCTTAAAATTCAGGATTTGAGTTGACAACATAACAAAAGTCAGCCTCGGAAAGACTGGAGGAGAAAGAGTCTGTTAAGTTAAAAGCATTGTTTCACATGTAAGTAAGTTCTAACAGCAACTAATTTTGGCAAATATGTTATGTAAAGAATAATACAAACAATATTCATGGTCTCTTACATCCTCAAACCACCATCTTTTGAGTCTGCAGGAAAAGATGAATTTATTTTTCAAAGCTATGTATTGTTGGACATTTACTATCACAATAAAACATAATTTCTTCACATCTGGATATAGCAAAGCATGTTTCAGTAAATAACTGTTTGAAATTGAAGTACTTTAATTTTCTTTTAACATTTAATTTAATAAACCACAGAAACTGGGTCAGGAAAAAGACCTAGATGATAATAATGTATTTATAAGATACATACTCATTTACAGACAATTGAATGGCTTTACTCAATAAATAAATTAATAATTTAAAAAAATGGCAGCACGTTCCCTCCATAAAGTGTTAAGTGAAGCATTAACCATACCACAGGGGGATCTTTGCAAAAGCAACATATGGTAACTCTAACTGATAAGAGTGAGCTACCAGTAACTTCTGTGATCAAGTCACTGGAGTAGGTCCCTGGAAATCAGAGTTCATCTCCTAGTTCTACAACAGACTCCATGAATGATCTAGAGGGGGTCACTAAGCTGTTGAGCCTCATTTTTCCATGTTACATAGCATCTTTTCCTCCCCTCTGTTTCCAATGGGTGAGGCATTTAATCTTTTTTCAGGGAATAAGGAGAGAATAAGTAGCTGACTATCACATATGCACGCATATAGCACAGCAGTTGTAGTAATCAACCACTTAGTTTGTCTAAACTTAAAATACCTGAAGAGATTCTATCTTATCCAGTTTTACTGATTACATTATTCCCCGCTTGAAAGTTACCAAGATTGAAAAAAACAATTAGAAGATTTTACTCTTGTCTCAAACACTGCTTAAAAGTTTCATTATTAAAATATGGCTATGAATTATATTTGGGGGGAAAAACCAAAACAAAAAGCCAAAACCAAAACACCTCCCACAATCAAACGCCACAGAAAAAACACAACCTCAGAACAGTTTCTTGAACAAGTTCTCAAAGCTGGTAGATCTGCCAACTGCCAAGATCAGTCAACACAAGACTAATATTTTTGATGTGCAGAAATAATTAAACGCCCACCTCAGTCTATGTATCATTGTGACTCTAAGTCAAGCATTTCAAATGACAAACAACTCCAGTTAGTGTGACAGACCACAATCAATTCAAATGGAACAGACAAGCCTTTAAACATGTCAATCTGCTTACATCTATTTTGTGTTGGATGCCCCAGTAGGGCAAGAAACTTTGCCCACGCTACAACAAACAAAACAATAACAGGGTAAGAACTGCCATGTCACAAGAAAACTAACAGAGCAATCAAAAAAGTCAAACACAAACACCTGTATGAGGAAACCAAGACCTGCAGAGTGCACACAACGGGGTACGAATGTACTGAATTCAAAGAGTAAAGCATTTGCCTCCTCCTACCCCACCCATCTGAACACAGGATATCGGTACTATGTCAAGCAGTAGGACTGTGTTAACCAAAAAACAGAGCAGGTAAAATGATACCAGTAAGGATATGAAAAAGCTGAAAAAAACCTACACACACCTCCCTATACACTTTTCATGCAGATATGTTTCTCAGAAGTATTTACATATATATAACATCTGTTATCTATCACAGGAGTTTGTAGAATACAGTGAATACTACTTATTAAGATGAGAATTAAATTTCCAATTCCCATTTTTAACCCAGTGTAAGAAAATGTCACCCCACAATTCAGTGAGAAACAGACATCAGAATGCACTGTACTGACAGCAGGTATGTAGGAGAGGTGATAGCCAAGTGCTGCAGAGAATTCTGCCTATAATGGAGAGACAACAAACAGTCTTCATAATCCACACAGACCAGTCCATTTAGGTGATTCCACTTCAGCTTTGAATTATTTACCTCTGTTGGCTATACCAAATGTAAATATAGCCTTTGTTCCTGTGGAACACAAGCATAGCACTGATTACACAGACTAGTACAGACCGTGAAGAGACAAAGGCACAGGCTCACTGCTACAAGTGGCATGACATCTGATAAATTTCAGATTCCAGGCCAGAAGCATATATTGACATAGCGAATGGCACACCGACATCAGAATGAAATTGCAAAGCAAAATTTAAACTACACCAGCTTCTTTAAAGCATCATTATGACTGTTTTATGCTCGCGGTTCATCTCAAGCAAGGTTCAAATAACTCTGGATACAGAATATAAAACAAGAAATTTGTGAAGGGAGATTCACACCACCTATTTAGACACCTAAACAGGTGACCATAAATCCTGTCAAGAGCAGTGAAGAAAAATGAACTTTCTCCACAGCCAATTTAGAGCACCTAAATTAAAACTCCTAAAGATAGCTGTCACAAATGCTTCCAAGAAAGTGTAGCAAATGACATCTCCTTATGATGGCCATCTCTTTCAGCATACTGGTGTCCAAAATTTGGCTGCCCTAACTGTATTCATTCTACTCCAGTCGACATTAATATGCATAGCTGGAAGTACACACAGATCAAAGGATCAGGCATTCAAATAAAAATTCAAACCATCAGTACTTAATTTGCTTGAAAGCCAATGACTTCAAATAACAGGCATATTCTCACCATGAAAAACAAACCTGTGCTTGTTATGAATCTTGAGTAGACCCTGAGTTAGTAAGAGACAGCATCATTCCAGAGGCTTTAAAGGTGCTGTGATTTAGAACAGGAGGCTTTAAAATCAAAACCACACACTATACAGACAAAATATTTTCCAAATAGTGTAACAACTTTACAAATTGAAAAAGCTGTCAGAGATGCCATGTGGGTCACTGACTTACTTGCACCTGTAGAAACGAAGTCCTGCAAATGATCTCTGAAAACTATAAATCCCTATTTTATCTAAAAGTGTTTGAATTCTTTCCTAAGAAAGACCACATTCTACAGGTTTGCTGTCCTGCACACCTAAGTTACAGCAGTTGTTTGTGATTAACTACACTTGCAAAGTAAAGCTATTTTAAAGGTATTCCAGTTCTCCTCTTAAATTTGTTCACAAATCACAGAAGATCACCTCCTTGGTGGTACCACTATAAATAAAGGACTACACTGCGAAACAAATAAAAAATTAATCCAATTAAAAACCCAATGAGTTGTTAAGACCAGTAAAGTGTCTGAGTTTTAATGCTCAATAATTTATAATTCCATATGGATAATGCAGTCTTACAGGAACTGTCAGCAAATCTGAGAGGTTAGTGGAACCTCTTTACTCAGTGTTACAGCTAAAGACTTACTAGCACCAAACTCTATCACAATGAGTTTCCAAGTAAATGTAAAAAATATTTTTGCCCAAGGATATTCCTATTCTTACAGGATAGGGTCTGTAATCAGGATAGTGCTATGCTACACATAAACACAACCCATGCAAGTCAAAAATCTAAGTTACATATTTAGGTCATTTGTTTATACGTTTGACTTTAATTTATCTATTTTTACTAAAACATCTTTTCTTGAAGGCTCATTTCAGGGAAGCAATTTACCTAAGTCTAACTTTTTCCTTTTGAGTGTTATCTGAAAAGCTTTTACAAGTGCAGCCTGGTCTTTTCAAGAACTGACTGTTTATTCTAGACTAGGGCCTTAAAGGGCAAACCTGTCAGCTCATTGTTGTTTCATGTTTTGTTAGTGGTCCTAGAAATTTTTTGGTGATAAACTACTGCAGACTCATGTCAATTTAAGCTTTTAACTATTTTTTTTTTTAGGAACAGGCAAAACACACCTGGTTTCAAGATGTTTATGACAGCAGTTTAAAAACAAATGTCTGAAATACACTAAAACAAGAAACAAAGTATAATCATGTACGAACACACATTTCAAATCTATTTGGTTACCTATCCAGCACATATATTGTTACTGAAGTTACACAGTCTGCATGCAGTGAGCACGGAGGACTAAAGCAACAGTTAAGATCTTTTCTCTAAATTATTTAAAGTGATCTCTCCTATCAGCTTCTGCCTCACCCTCAAGCATCACAGTACAATTGCAGTTACTCCCCATTTAAAAACAATCATCCAAGATCACCACTTCAGAAGTCAGTGAACAACTATCAAGAATTTAAAAGTAACTACAGTAACCGGCAAGAATTTAAAAAACGTATCTATTTGCCTGTCAGATCTGAACTGCAGGTTCTTCTGACCCCCAGAGACACAGTCACTTTAAACAGAAGGATGACAAGACAAACATCGAAA
The DNA here is from genome assembly GCA_035047845.1 of Dendrocincla fuliginosa. NCBI lineage: Eukaryota > Metazoa > Chordata > Aves > Passeriformes > Dendrocolaptidae > Dendrocincla > Dendrocincla fuliginosa. The sequence continues at coordinate 103,463,184 of JAWWMO010000001.1, forward strand.
GGACAAATACCGTCACTGCAGAAACTCCGCATTGGTCTCTCTCTTTCCTCCGCTCACTAAGGAGCAAGTCCTAACCTTGCGACTAATTGTTGTGAGCTGGCCCGAGTCCACACCGTTCAAGATCAGCATCACTTGAAGCAGCCTGGCTACGTATCAGCTGGAGCCGATTCAGGCAGAAGCTGCATTATCAGAGAAAGCTTTTCCTTTCCAGATGGGAGTCTGGTCGCAAACCAGCACACGCACTGTGGGCTCCTAGGAACTCACGCAGCAAGCACAACTCACTGTGTCGGTGTAGTGTTTACACAGATCCGAACCAACACAGTAGTAGGAATAAAATTAACATAACTGAAGCCTTCTACGGCCTGGGACGCAAGTGGCTCTAATTTCCAGCCGCTCTCATTATCCCGGGCTAGGAAGGCTGACACGCGTCCTGCCTAACGAGGGCAGGCGCACACGCCACGGGCAGCGGGAAACCCACGCGGCGCGGCTCCCGGGGCTGTTCCCGGCAGCGACGCCCAGCACAAAGCTTCGCCCCTAAGGAACGTCCCTGCGGCTTCCCAAACGCTTGCGAAACTGCCGGCAGCCCCGTCCTGCCGGGATACCGGGGCAGCGGCACCGGGCCGGGGGACACCGGGGGACACCGGGCTCGGCCGTCCTGCCCACCCCGGGCCGCGGAGGCGGCGGGGCCGCCCCGGGCAGGGGAACTCGCCGTGACAGTAACCAGACACCGCTCTGGAACAAAAGCGCCCGGGCCGGCGGCCGCGGAGGCAGGTTTACTCCCTCCCGGGGAAGGGGGCGGAAGGGGAGGGCGTGCGGCGGGAGCAGCCCGGCCCGGGGAACACGCCCCGGGCCCCGGAGCCGGCCGTGAGTCAGTGCCCCGGCAGGAAGGGCG
>JAWWMO010000001.1:103472361-103490578 GCA_035047845.1 Dendrocincla fuliginosa
ACTTGAAGCTGGCACTTGGCAGAAGATTGCCTGCTTTTCCTGCAATACACTGAGTGGATCTGAGGTGTCCACCCACCTCACGTACATCTATTTCCTCCCTAATCACAACTCCTCTTTCCTGCCCATTCATCATTAATTTTAATTAACTCTGTATTTTAAGCTGTTCATCTAAAACTTTGCTCCCCCTTTTCACACCTAAACCCTTTCTCTTAATAATTTCCCACTTGCCTTACAAGAAATCAACCTCTCTAATCCTCCTTGTCAAGTCATCAGCTTCTCATTAAATCATGTACCTTCAGGAACTATGTATTTGCAATTCAGCATTTCCTTCCTGTCTGTTGCCACTGCCAGAGTTGCGGTCCCGTTGCTGCAAAGTTCTCATCACCTCTTGTCTCATCACTCACTGACAAAGCCAGGCTGCTCCCATCTCTCTCAGTATTTCCACACTTCTTTCCGCTTCTTAGCCAGGTTCAGCTTCGTGGTTTAGTAGAACTCAGTCTTGGCTTATTTCACTTTTCTCCTTTTCTCCTGTACCTTGTGCATGGGCCTGTGTACTCATGCATCTCCTTTTCTACTGCTTCTCAAACTCATGCATTTTTTATGTCACTCTGTGCTTCAGGCTTCTCATGAAGAAAGCCCTGCTCTTCCACAGATCCCCTCGAGTCTTCTTGTATCCACCTTAACAGGCTCTCTCAGTTGCTGTCCCAGAAAGTCTGGGTTTTTTTTTTCAAGTTAGAAAACTCTTCAAAGCACTGTTTTTTGTACTGTCAAAAAGCAGAAGCTTTTCCATCTCCACTTTGAAAACAAGCGGTGCAGTTAGTTGGGGGAGAGAGGTATTTTTGCAGATGTGGAGTCACATTCTATACTGTCCTGTGGGACCACAGGCTGGTCACCTGAAGACTGACAGACTTCATACGAGGTCACTTTTGAATATTTTGGCAAATTCTTTAAACTCTTCCCTGTTTTATTTAGGTGCAATTCTAGAGTATTTGGAGGACTTGCTCCCACTTCATACAAGGCTAAAATTGCTGTTAACCTTATGTATTGGGACTCCCTAAAGAAAGAAAATAAGTTTTATTCAGTTATAAGCCTTTGAAAAACGCATATATACTTTTAAACACAGAATGACAATAACAAAAAATACCTCATTTAAGGGAGTGAGTGAAAAGAAAATATATTTGGAGTGGGCAAGAGTAAAACATTAAGCTTTCCTTTCCCTCTTTTATGCTTCTCCTTTACCGGTGCTGTAGAGTCTGAAAATAACTTCGCTCTCAATGATGTCATCACCATTAGAGGAATGCTGTCAGCTCAATTTGTTTTCTGACTTCAGTAAGGGAAATAGAACCTGACTGCTGACTCACTTGTTAGGTATAAAGTCAGTAGTTATGCTTATTTCGTCTATTTTGGCCATGAATTCTGGTCTTTAAATATCCACCTCATTTGTGGCAGGTACAGGTGCTGCTCCTATTCTTGAACGAAAAAGGAAATGAAAAGTCTGAAGTAACTGTGCTTTGTTATCATAGATATGTTGTCTAAAGCAGGAATATATAAGACTTTTGCAGAGTTGTCCTACTGAATAGTTTTCTTCTTCTATACTACGCCGCTGTTGGTTGTCTGGGATGGTTGAGTTGTTGCCTTCACCTCATCCTCAGTAGCTGACACAGGGGTGCCAGCAAGCAATGGTCTGGCTGCAGATTCACTGTTCAGATGCTTTTATTTTTCCTTCCTGGCCTGCCCCTCTGCAAACTGAAATGAAAAGGTCTTGTAGAAAATCAGTGTACAAAGGGACCCTCTTTTGTCCATTTTGTTATCTTTTGTTTTCCATGTACCTGCAAGGTTGGGCAAAATTGCTCTTACAAAGAATATTTTTTTGATGTCTACATGACATATTTTATTTACATTTTGAAAAAAAATAAACTTAGTTTAATTTGGACTGGCAAAACAGCAGCAGGATTTTCCTGAAAGCATACTTCTTTTTTGACTTTCCTTCTCTATTTAAGTACCCAGGAGCCAGATACTCTGCTGGCAGAAGATGAGAGGCTCTAGCTTTTTTGACCACTCTGCATCTTTCAGGCATTTAAAGCTTTGGCTACCACTGGCTCGCCTAAGCAAAATGGAGTTGTGTCCATAATCAAAAGATAAGGTATATTTGAATGCAATGAATAGCTCTAAATATTCATAGCAAGGAAGAACATGAAATAAGGATAAGCAAAAATATACAGATTGTTTCAGTTGTGTGGTTTTCCTCAGGATGTTTAAGCAACGTTGCCTTAGTTTCGATTTATTTTTCTATAAACCTTTGAAGTTATTTGATATCAGATCGAATCTTATTTTCTGCCTTTACCTTGTTTTATTTTAGATCCTCCTTCTAGAGTGTAGGTTGGAAGCTACTCCTTGCTGGTTTTTCACCCTTTTGTTAGGATGCAGGAAATAAACATGCTGGCATATTTCTGAATTCTCATGGACTCAGTGAATCGATTTTTTATGTGTCATACTTTTAATCATGTGTGGGCTTTTCTGTAGGAAAAATCACAGAATACTAGAAAATGATGTCACAGCAACATTAACAACACTCATAAAATTACAGAATCACTGGATCACAGAATGGTTGGGGTTGGAAGGGACCTCAGTGGGGTCACCTGGTCCAACACTCCTGCTGAAGCAGCTTCATCCAGAGCTGGGAGCTGGCTGCACAGGTTTGTGCCCAGGCAGGGTTTGAGTATCTCCAGGGATACTCAGACATTTACTGTGAGGTTTTGTCACCCTCACAGTAAAAGTCAAGGCAGAGAACACCCACTACTTTTCCCCCATCTACCTGGCCAGTAGTGCCATCATGGAAGGATATCAGATTGGTCAAGCATGTTTTCCCCTCGGTGAATCCAGTCTTTTATAACTCTTCCCCCAGAGATCAATTTCAATTGTAGAATGTATTTTCTTATAAACAAAAACTGAAAACTAATGACAACATTTAATTTAACTATGAGGTGCATGGGAAGGTAATCCCTTCCAACTCTGAATATTCGGTGACTCCATGATTCTGCCATGTACTAGCACAGTAAACCAAGGAATCAAATTATTTTCTCACTGAAACCATAGGCATAATTCAAATAAATACCTGCAGGAGCAAAACTCAAACTAGCTTTTAAACTTTTTTTGTTGTTGTTGGTTTTTTTTTGTTTGTTTGTTTGTTTTTTGTTTGTTTGTTTGTTTTTTTCAAAGGCACAGTTCATTCAGTCCCAGAGGACTGCTGCACAGCATTGTTCAATTTAGGAGATGTCAAAAAAGCTTTCTATTATAGCACCATGCATTTAAAAGATGTCTCTATACTCAGAATCAGATGCTGCCTCTAATGCTGCAAACTATGGTGGTCTGCTGTAGAAATCCTCCTAGATTCAGAATATCACATCTGCAGGATGAGGAAAGTGTGCACTACGAGCTGAGGTATTTATACCTTTGACTTGTGTGCTACACTAATGCACTCACTTTCTGTGAAACCATACAAGTATTTCTTTTTCAGCCTGTAATAATTAATGAAGATTGATGAATAGTTCCTTTAGCTCATGGACTAGTGAACAACTTTGAGAACCAAAATTTCCACGCTTCAGGGGCTCTGTCATAAACAACACTGGGAGGGACTTCATCTTACATTCCACAGGGGCATCTAAAAGGTTCGTGCTTAGTCTTGCTTTTAACTTTGCATACAGTTTGGTGAACTCTTCACATAAACTGCTCTGCATCCTATAAAATGGCTTATACTTGTGGCTTTTGAAATGTGAATACCATTAAAATCTCCTGGAAGTTTGATCTGACAAAGAACTGAGTAAACTTTACATAGGTCCCTCATGGTCTGGCCCAGAGAAAGCTTGAGTAAATCCTTCACTGTTAGTGAGCTTGTTAAACAAGCTGAAGGACATCTCAGGTAAAGAAACAATATCTGGAATATAAAAAATTGTAGAAATAATAAGTAAACAGCATTGCAAGATTTAGGAACTCAGCCTTATTGATTGATAGGTGGGTTTTAAATTGTTGAAAACCATAAGCATTAGTACTTTGTCTACCATAATATTGTTCTGCTTTGTGTTTGGTGATGTTTAAAAAATTGTAATAACTGGATTGAATGTCATGCATTCACAGAGGTGTGTTCAAACTAACTGTCTACATCTAAAGGCTGGAGGAACATAAGACACATCAAAGCAATTTCTATGTTTAACATTGTGTGCCTTAGCTGAATGTGCATTTGCAGTACAATCAAAGTGAAGAAACTGTGGAAGAAAAATTCTTCTTGCCTTATGCATTGTGTAATTTTGCCTTAGGAAACAGAATTTTCTAAGGGTAATGTCTCAGATCAGGCCCTGAAATAAGCTATGTATTTGTTTCATCCACTCGTTCCTAACACATCTACTGATTTGTCCTACTGCTTTTCTCTCATGGGTTAACCATTTGTATGAAAAATATACCAAATAGTACCTGGGCAGCAGCTGATCTGCCTGCCTTATACTTGTCAGCAACACAAAAAAAAAGTGCAGAACCCAACATAAGTTCACTAAAAGGTAGTTCAGCTTGACTTTTTAGCTGGAGGAAGAAGCTATGTGTTAATTACATGCATTTAAAAATGCAAATCTTCATTACAGCTATTGTTGCCAATTCAAAATCAGTTAGATTTACTGTCTATCACAATTCCGAGCTGCAACTGCCTCCGTACAAAAGGCTGCAATCAAGGACTTGCCAAAATTAAATAGATGCGTGCATTGACGTGCTTATTATAGCATTTATGATGCATTAAGTGCCAGGTGGATGCATGGATTATGAGAGAATATAAAATACAGAGCAATCCCAGCTTTATGAGTTTGTATTATTTTGTGAAACATATCTAATGCCCTATTTTTCAGAGGCATTGAGAGAGCATACTTTCAAAAAATTCCTCTAGAATGGAGAGGCAGGTTTTATTAAGGTTGAGAAATATTGGCTCTTCTAGTATGTCTGTAGCACATTTTTATGGTAATGCAACTAAACTTCACTGTCTAAAAATTGTGAAGCAGAATATGGCAATTATCACTGGCAATTTTGTAATATTGAGATGTGCTGTTAACGTCTAACAAAAAACCTTCTTAAAACCTTCAAGCAATAGAAATATGGATACACATACAGTTTATGTGTAATAAGTAAATAGTGTCACTGCCTGAGAATGAACCTGAAAATGTGAGGAAAAATGATGAACACTTGAAATCAAGCTTAGCATTGTATCTGGAAGAGGCTTTCTGCACTCAGACACTACTTTCTCAAGTGGAACAATAAATTATGATTTTTCTTGTGGGCAAGCCTCTACCGAACTTCATGGCAGGGGCTATGTCTTAGGCTGCTACTCTCACACACAGACTTTCTCACCACACTCAATTCCCTGTCACTAGGACAATACAGATGTGAGAAAAACAGACCAGAGCTGGCAAAAGTGGCTTCTCTTGCACAGAATCAGTGTTGTACAGAACAATTATCCAGTCACTTTAAGGACTTGCTGGGAATCCCTCAGCCTAGCACCACACAGCTCGGCCCCAGAATGCAAGAGTTGCTCCTCCTTTCGTCTCTCAGCCATGCATCAGATGGCATGGCAGGAGATACCCATCTGCCTTCCAGCCCACCACATCTTAAAGAGAGCCTTGGATGTCTGGACAGACTTCACAGCAGCCTCAAAGCTGAGAGGTGCAAGAGGGGCTCAACCACATCAGGTCAGAGCAGACCCTCACTGGTAGGAACAGACTGGTGGTGGCACCTAAATAGGATGCAATTTTCAGAATATTGCATGGGAAGCCTCTGTGTACTGGCTGACAGCAGTGAGCAGTTACCAGTGTGCTGGCCAACCTTCACTCCTTGGGCTGAAATGTTAAAAACCCCAACAATAAAACAACCGCTAAAGCAAACAAACTGAAAAAGTGCTTCAGAAGTGCCAGAATACCTGCAGTGATAAGAACAGGAGCATTGTGGTCAGGGCAGAGGCTGAGTGGGCCTGAGAACAAAACTTGGAGGAGGGCCAGCTGGGCAAACCACATCAATCAGAAGTTGCTCATACAAGCAGATTCAGAGCAAGGCATAGGCTCTTCCTCCCTGGGCCTGGAATGGATGGATGGATCTAGACCTTCTTTGTTCACCTGCTTGTCAAATCAGACATGACTGCTGTTTTTTCATGTAGGAAAAGAGTCAAATATCTTCCAACCATAATTTTCTTTTAGACAGCAACAATAGCTTTTCCAGATATAGTGTAGGTTTGTCTCATGTCTCTTCTGGCTTTGCCCATTTCAGACAATGAGAAAAAGCAGAGAGGTGTAATCAAAGGCTGTTTCCCAAACAGTGCTCTAGTCCCTGTTGGCCTTTGCATGCCTACACTCAGGAATTATTTGAGAAATTATCCTGGAAGAAAAGGTCTGTGCTCAGATAATAAAGAAATGCCTATAAACATTTTCCTCCTTAAAGTCTCTGACTGAGAAAAGCTGTGGTAGTGAGTTTTTATTGTTTCTTTGATACCCAAAGAATGCAGTTCCCCTTACCCCTCCTGCAGCCATGGCCAGAACTGTCCCATAGTCTGTGCTCTTAAACTGGTTCACCAAACTTTAAAGCTTTCTCAGTCTGGGTGTGTCCACACATTTGTTCCAGGAAAGTGAGCAGGAGTCTAGTCCTTATTTTCTTCCTAATATCCCTTCCAAGCTCTGTTGCTGCCTTCCAGTTAATCCTTCTCAATTCCAATTCAACACCACGAACAACTTAAACTAAATGGTGTCTGTGAAAACACATCTCATGTCTCTCTAATCTCATATATCTTAGGTAATTCAAGGCTGAGGGGGTTCAGGATGTACACAGAGAAGGTGAAGCTGATTGATAGTGTGGGAGCTTTGATTTTCACTTTTTTTTGTTGGCCAGGGATGATGTAAACTCAGAGAGAACTGGGAAGACAGTGGACAGAAATGGGACCTATAGGGACAGCAAGTGGAAAAATCGCCCCAAGGTCTTAGGCAAGAACTGAATATTTCACAGAATCACAGAACATGATGAGTTGGGGGGAATCCACAGTCCAACTCCTGGCCCTGCACAGAACCATCTCCAGGAGTCACACCATGTGCCTGAGAGTATCATCCAAATACTTCTTGAACTCTGTCAGGCTTGATACTGTGACCACTGCCCTGGGGAGCCTGTTCCAGTGCCCAACGACCCTCTGGGGGAATATGGCTCATGTGTCCCAGAGTCTGTGTGACTTTTGGTTTTAGACATCAAGTTAGTACCAGAAATTTATTGGAGAGAGAGAGACAGAGTGGGATTTACCTCCCTAAATTTCCTTGAACAGCTGTTTTAAAGTTGATGAGCCTGACCACTAACATTTAAATGGCTAAAATTGTATGAATGAAACCATTCCCTGCAGAAATATCCTGGAGAAAGCATAGTGAGAGTGCCAGGTGGGAAGCATGGAGGGCATAAAGTGCTTTGGGGTACATTAACTGATCAGAATCGGACTATGAGCCACTAATGATAAGCTTCCTTGAAGTGCAGTGCTTAGATTTGTCAATTGAAGCAACTGTAAAAAAAAGATGTATTCATGCAGGTGTGAGTGACTCTGCCAAAACCTTATCTGGAGTATTATGTGCACTTCTGAGCATCAGTGACTGAGGGAGAGGGAATTCAGAATGGAACAGGTGCAAACAATTGATGACAGTGATGGCAGGTGGTTTAGACAACAGAGCTTGCTCAGCTTAGACAAACAAAGGCTGAAAGGAGTCATGGTTACCCCCTGTGAATGTTAAACAGGTAAAACACCTGGAAGGGATGGAGCCACTTATGCTCAAGATCAATACTGACACAGGAATGAATGAGTATAAATTGGTCATGGATAAATATAGATGGAAAGTTGGGATGGCTTATAACCATCAGAGCAATAAAGTTTTAGTTGCTTTAAAGCAACAATGGAAATAAGGGATTACAGAACCTACGTAGTTTTAAAACAGAAGTTGGTCAGTTAATAAAGATACAGGTGTTTTTGTCAGTAATACTAAATAGGTAGAACTTGATACACTGGGAAGTTCCATCCAGTCCATCGATCCTGGATCAGTCTCTAACCTTATTACTTGGGCAAATACAGCAAGTGTCCATAACAGAGAACACTAAAACGAAACTGAAATTAAAACATTAGTAGCTTTCTGTGAGAGGGTGGGTAATCATTTAGAAGATAATATGCTCCTGTAGATGCTGGAAGCAAGTTCCTGCTGGTAGCGTTCAGGTACTTAGGCATGAGTGCCAACATGCAAACCTGATTAGATAAGACAGCTAGGGTAAGGTACGGAATAAGAAATGATGCTTTGTAAACAGAGATAGCATTACAGAGGTGGCCTAGCAAACACTATTAACCTAGAACCTTGAAAACAAAGGAGGAAGACATTAAAGAAAAAATATTTTTGTTTCTATGTTGCCCTTAAAACTTGAAATACTCAGAGTGCAGACTTTCACTCTACTGCAACCAAGGCAGCAAAACACTACACTTCTGATCTTTGAAAGAAAACCTGACTAGCGGCTGATATGTGTGACTGGAATAAGAAATATTGGACTAGATGGGCCAAGGTTGTCTGTTTCTAAATTTTTATGTTAGTTATTCCTGAGAATTATTGACATTTCTATACCATCTTCAGTATGTCCTTCACCCTCAGGATTAAGGATCTCACTTCAGGATCTCTGATGCTAAAATTAGAGTTTCTGGTAGTGAAAATATGCAGAGTGTGAACCTCAAGTATCAAAAAGAATGGTATAGGAAAGAAAGAAAACAGATGGTAACTTTAAAGCCAACACTCTGCACCTTTATTTTTTTACCCTGTAGACTAAAACTGCATAAAACATACCTATACACCACTCAGCAGCTCTGACAGAGCCAGTATCTTTTTCTCCTGTAGAAAAAGGAGTCTTAAAGCTTTTTAGATGAGAAAAGTCTTGAAGGTAACCAGTTTTCCATCATATTTCACTTTTTTGTATCTTAATTTCAACACTGAAGGTTCCAGATGCTATAAAAACATTAATGTCATGCAACGTAGCATTAAGGTCATGTCTCACTGATGCAGACTGTACTGGTTTAGCCACCCAGCCTGGCAAACTGCTGTCAGTGCCAAACCAATATATATTTTCCCTCCATAATTATACCATTTTTATCCCTGAGTGAGATTTTTCAGATGTGCTATTGTTGTCAGGGACATAAGACTCCATTACCACTATGCTGCAAACTGTTTCCTGCCCCCACAATGTATTCAAACCTGTCTTTGCTTTGACTAAACAGTGGTTTCATAATCACAGATTCAACAAAGTGTAGTTGTGCCTAATAGAAGTGCTATACTACAGACATGGTCATTTTCTTAATTAACGCTAAAAAAATATAAAGTGTCTCTGTACACTACTATTTTGGTTTTTCAAACACCAGAATCCCCTCTCAAGACCCAGATGCTGGATCAAAATTTTAAGAAAAGAAGTCTTTGACTGGAACAAGGTAAAACATGTGGGTGTCATGCCAGAAAACAATTAAAAATTAAAACAACCTGGAGTGTTTTGTTTCATGTAAAACATCTTCTAATTACACTGGCAATTGATAAGAAGTAATTTGAGTTGATTTCCCATTGTTTTCAGAATGGAGTTCCAAAGTCGAGATCTTTTAAGAAATAAAATTTTCATTGTATTAAGCCTCACTGTAATTGATAGAGAAGCTCTCACTGATCTCAAAATAGAAGACCAGCTAGTCTCTTCAGTGGCAAACTATTATGGAAGAGTCTTATGAAATTAATAGTGGCTGTGACTGGCAGTGCCTGGCGGTGCAGACAGACACCTCTTACCCCCAGCATAAAGGTGCTTGCTCCTTGGGAACAAGCTCTAAACTAGCACCATGATCCTCCTTGCAGGCTTTCCTCCTAAGATGGGGGTTCTGATGCTCAGACACCTGCTGGGAGAGCAGCACCAGTACCTGGCAGGAAAGCCAGGAGGCTCCTGGTCTGTGTAGGTTATGAGTCAGATTAGCTGAACAAGGTTTGTGGATGACTCAACTTTCTCCTCACAAGGAGGGAAGAGCTGGTGGCAGCTCCGGTCACAGAGAGCAGCCGGGGATGCAGCAACCACAAGATGCTGGAGGTTGGGGCCCAGAGGAAGGCAGAGGACACTGGTCTTTGGGGAAGCAAAGAGGGACCTGTTCAGGGTTTGCTTGGGATGATCCCTTAGGGAGCTGCTGTGAAGGGTGCCCAGGAAAGCTGACTGGTTTCTAAAGGCAACTTACTGAGACTTTGGGGATGAACCACCGTGTTATGTGGGAAGACTATCAATACCTGGAGAAGGTTTGCATGGCTAGTTGAGTAGCTTCTCATTGAACTGACACACAAAAATGAAGTGGAGAAGAGGTAGAAACAAGGACAGGTAGTATAGAGCAGTGTTAGGAACTTCGTGTCAAAATTGGAAAGGCCAAAGCCCAGTTGGAGCTGCCACTGCTGAGGGGCACTGACACTCTGGAAATGTTATTTTCAAAGTAAATTCAGGAAAAGTATGGAGGGGGGAGAAGAAACCCTAGTTACAATGGAGCAAAAAAGGCTTAAGTATTCAGTGACTTTTCTCCCCTCATGATTCATAAGTAAAAGCTGCTTTGGTAATGGCATTATATGGCGTGGGGAGGGGCAGCCCTTCCTCAGTGGGAAGTTAAGAGACCTGAAAGAAGCTGGATGTCCTCAGCACCATGGGGTAGGCATGGGTAGGATTTATCTGAAGATGCTGGAGGAGCTGACCAATGTGATTGTGGGATCAGTATATGGGCAAAACATTTTTAAATCAAGTTTTTTAAAATAACAAAGCTGCTGTGAAGAGGAAAATGGAACAGGCATGTGAACAATTTTAGCTGTAGTTGAGCTGTGTTAGCTGCGCTGGCTATTATGATGAAAGAAATTCCCACAACAGAGTGGGCCATGGGATTTGATTTTCATACCTCTTGTCCTACTTTTACAAGACAGTACATATACCAGCTTTCATTAAGACCTAAGAGTTGGTATATCGTATTTCTGAAACAAAAATGAAAAGTTTGCAGAATTGCAAAAGTTTCTTGAAGGAAGAGGGAAAATCCAACACCAGGTGAAATGGTACTTTTAGAAGCTGATCTTGATATGAGCTTTCACAGCTGGCCTGGGTCAGATAAGCTGGTACTCTGGTGAAATACTGTTTTGACATCTGAGTAGGAAATGCTGTGAGGAAGTGAGCTCTTACTGCCAGCGGGCTGAGTCCTGAAGTTTCTGCTTAGTTTTGCCTCACCCAAATGCTTCTCTGACTCACATGGATTCCTCTTCAGAACTTAGATATTCATAAGAACTGCAAGTCTTATTCCCCCTTAAAAACAAAATAATATTACAGAACATTCACTTTGTGAGTTGTCATATGTGAATATTAATTTCCAGTTTGGCATCTAGTCTGCCTAAGGCTCCTATCACACTCATCCTGGCTCATCTTTCTCTACTTTTCTCAGCTACCCACCTTGCTATCCAAGTTCTGCCTTAGCAAGAGGGATTGCAGATTGGCAAAATGGGGGTAAGTAACCAGCCATCAAACACTGCCACCTTTCTCCTGGCGGGGTGACTGCTCTGACTGTCTCTCTTCTGGTACTTTCCCAGAGTGCGTAGAAATACAATCTCTTTGAGATCAGTAGCTCTTTCAAGTTAAGGTATGTTTAGCCAGGAGGTTCAAAAGTGAAGATGAGCACACGGAAAATGTGGTCAGATAATCCCCATCTCCTCCAGAAACCAAGATAAATGTATAGTGAATCTAAGAAGGAAGAGAAAAAAGGAAATTGAGACTGGTAGTGAGAATTATGGCAGTATCTCATTTTTCCTTTAATTTGCGTCATTAGGAATTCTGCTAATTGGTTTGAATAGGAACTGGGCTGGACCTTGATTTATCTATACATATTTCAAAGGAAAACATTTGATTTTGGAGGTAGTTATCAAAGCTGTAATTTAATAAGAGGAAAAAGGAGACATTATAAAAGGAGCAATGATGCTTGTTCCTTTTTAAAAAAATTGTTTGATATTAATATTTGGACATCTTTTGAAACACTAATAAATGGTTTGAGGAACAATTAAAGGAATAATGGCTGCTTTGGGGCTAGGTGACGATGTACAATAAATGACTTGATACACTGGAATAAGTAAAAAAATGGAGAGAAACATATTGCCTGTTAAAAAACAGTGAAAGGGACTCATTTAAGACTGAATGCGTAAACTCAGCATTACTGTTTTCTGTCTTGCTGTGCTTAGGCAATTTACATGTTCTTAGATGAAGATACAGGTGATACGGTGTCAGGGTGTATAAACTGAGATCAATACACTTTCACCTGGGCTATCAGCTGCATGTTCCAAATGAGTGTAATGAAATGTAGTTGTTAAAGAGTTTTGGTCTCCTAATCTTTTAAGTCTCAAATTTTATTCGGATCTGTTCTAGAAGCATCATCCATGTTAACAAATTTTCAAGCTGCTTCTTCAGATTCAGCGCAGGATGAGCACTTGCTTTGTTGGTCTGACCACACAGTTTCATAATCAATGAGCACTGGGGTTATTAGTCCTCATGGACTTCATTTGGCAGGGTATGAGCTAAGTAGTGGTCAAAGATTTAATTTGGGCAAGAGCTTAAGCTTATGTTAAAAGTTGTGTGAATTCTGCTGGACAAACTTGTCAGGGATGCCATGATTCATCACATGTATTCTGGCACAAGGCAGAAAAGGTGAAGAGAGAAGGGGAGAAGCTTTTCTTGGACAAATTCATCTTCCCAAGACCCTGTAAATGGCTCTGGGCACCTGCAATGTGCAACCTCCAGATGTTTAGAAGTGAACCGGGCAGGAACTGACTCGGCAACTTAATTTCTTGAGCCAGAGAAAATATGGGCTTGTTAAATAAGTGGAAGTTTTCTGCTTCAGGGTTATTGTGCTTAAATTTGCAGGCTATAATTTAAAAAGAAATCAGAGTAGGAGTCCTCTGACAGAAGGCTCTCTACTGTCTGGCAATCTTCTTTGCTCCTACTTTTAATTTCTCCTGTGGTTTTTTTCCTCCAAAATGGATCTTCTGTGTTATTCTCTCTAGGTGTCTTTGTCAGGCGCTCAGCATCTTCTTGTGACAGAATTTATTGCTTAGTTGTCACTGACCTTGGGTATTCTGAGCTGAAAGCTGATTTGCTCTGGGCAAGAGCCAAGGGTGTCCAAGAGTGGCACATGAAAGTCACCGGTCAGGCTTCAGTGTTGCCGTTCACCCCCTGCTCGATACAAGGACTGGCCTTATCTCTTCCTGTAGGTCCTGTGTCAGCTGGGAGGGCAAACAAAACAGAGGAGGCAAAAGAGACCCACACAGAAATTGATTTAAGCAGATGCCTGATGAGATTTAAAAGCCAAAAGGACATTTCACAGATGTCTGCAGTAGCCAGAGCTGGTTGTTGGGCTGCCATACCCCACATAACTTCCAGTCCTAGGCAGTAAGCTGTCAAATCAGCTGGAGCACAAAATGATTTGTAAGGAAAACTCACTACATAGGATGAATAACTATATATGGTAGAACTTCATAAAAGCTTCCGAAGGCTGATCTTGCTTATGCAGAAAGAGAATGGCTGGGATCTGAAACGGAACTGCTAAAAATGCCACTTTCTCATCTGATTTATAAATTCCAGTTTTGGGCTGTACTTAGAGCTGTAATCAGTGTTTTGAAAGAAGTTAATCTCAGAGCATGAGGAGTGACTAATACTATTATTCTTCGTTCAGATTGCTTGCATGGAACTTCTCTTTCTGATTAGTAAGAATTCTTTACCCCAAAGTCTCATCTACTTGTAGCCTCTGCATTCATATTCAAGGATTACTTTAATTTAAGAAATTACTTGAATAATTTTCAAAATCTGCTCAACATTTCCTTTCCCATCTTCCATGTCTTCTCTTGCCGATATTGTTCTCTGGCTTGCACTTCACAGAATACTATCCAAAATGGAGAAAGTTTGCTATGATCTTGCCTCTTTTGCTGCAATTGTTTTGAAAATATAGTGTGGAGATAGTGAGTTTCAAAATTACCCCACTTGGGAGCTTCCAGCTCCATTTCCCTTCTCTAAAGAAAGGGATACCCTTTATTAAAGAGGCTATCACCCCCATAGTCTAGAATTCAGCAATTCAAAAGCAAATGAAGAAATCTGAACTCTTCTGCTGCTCAGGAGTTTTGCATTGGCTTAAACAAAGCTAACAGCAAAATGATGGACAGGCAGAAAGCACATCCACATATCCAAATGCAGCTTGAGACACCAGTGCTTCAGAAAAGGGAAAGTCTTCCTTGTCTTGCTTCTTTCCAATATATTATTTACTCTACTTTTAATTAGCTCCCTGTTTATTGCAAGGTAGCGCAGTTAGCAGTGGCTCAAAGCTTCAGCAATTTCTTGCTGCTCTTCAACTTCCCAGTTTGAGACATCGCTGCATTGAGTTTGAACTTCCCTCCCAGGTGGTTGTCTCAGTTTCCCAATGAGTTACTCCAGCCACATCAAGTTATTTTCTCTTCCTAAAGACACTTGCACAGAAAAGCCTCTGGCTTTTGTAGTTCCCTTCTGGGACTGTAACAGCCTTTTAGGGCAAGGCAGAGTTTTTGGGAGTGCAAGAGAGTAAAGCTTATCCTCAGAAATGTATCTCAGTCCAAATGCAAGGTTTCTCAATACGGATAATTGTTTCTGGAATGAAATATTCCCATCTCTGTGACCTGTACTTAGTAACTGCTATGAGCTTAATCTTCATTTGTTCTTTATCAGTTTTACATTATGCATTTGTTGGGAATTACAAAGGCTTGATGTAGAACATCCTTAGCCACAGGAGTCTTTTTATAGTTTTTGAAGAGCTCTTTATTATTTGATAGTTCTCAGTCAGTAGGAGGTAGACATTGCTGGGTCACAAACTGGTAACTTTACTTTGCTTTTCTTTCATAAGTAACATTTAACTACTGTTTCTAATAATATTGCAGCTAACCAGTTTCTAAATATGGTTAGTTGAAAACACTGATGTGCAGGGGAAGTTGCATAATTGAATAAAATCTTCACTTCTTGTGCCCAACACTTTAATCTAATCCATCCATTCAAAGTCTAGAGGTTTCTTGGTCTTTCAGCTACAGTTATCTGATAAATGAGCTTTTAAAAATAGAGATGGCAGTAAATTCCAAAGGAGTACTCAAACCTCTAAGTACTGGGAGGGCGCAGATAAACTGAGCTTATATTACAAGCAGCTGCTGTGCTAACAGTCTACAAACCTGAAAATAGGCCTGAAGTTGAATCATTTATTGAAATATCATCGTATTTTGTTATGGTGTAATCTGGTTCCCCATGTGTTATTCTACCAAACAAAACCCTACTCCAGTTTAAGATCAGTGTCATTATCTTCTGGAAGGCATATGCTGTTACTTGTGTCTGCTGACGAGCTGCACACACGTGTTCTAGGAACAGGCTGTGGCTTTGACAGCTGGTCCTAACTAATTGCCTCCAGCAAGATAAACATGGTCCTGGAGCCTGATCAGCTACTTTTTAGGATAAGGGACCAATAGAAGGGAGCTTTGCACTGTGGGAATCCAGGAGATTAAAAGGAGAAAGATTAGCACTGTAAGACTATTGCTGAATCAAGGCAAAAAAATACTCATATATTTTATGCTTATAAGGTACGTTCCATACAAGCAATTTAGAACAATCTGTGATTTTACCTTTGCTACATCCCACGAAGATTATCTGCTTTCCTGCAGTGCCATTTTATCAGTAATTGTCCCAAGCCATTAGACTTCCCACAGAACAATTCACAGTCAGAAATACAAGTGTGCATTGTTTCATTTTGTGGAAGAATATGTACCCCACTTTCACTTTGCAGGAAATTTTTGATCTGATTTATTTGCAGTTGCCCATATAGCCTACTTTTATTACTTAGTTTTCCACATGAATTTGTGTCTTGAAGAGAAATTTGCCTAATTGTTTATACTGCTGTTGCACAGGCACAGGCTTGACAGATACACCTCTCCCTTCTCATTCCAAACCCAGGTGTCAAGAGGAATAAGATGAAGAATGATGAAATTTGTTGTGAGCTATATCTGGGTTTGTATTTTGTGGCATGCACTAAACTAATATTCTGTTAAGGCAAAGAAGAAAATTCAGTTTTCACTGTGGATTTGTTTCAGTCACATGCAAATTTCTGGCTGATGAGGCTGCTATGACTTTTCAACATCTAGAAGGAATAGAATTATCTTCTCACAAGAAAGAACCTTGAAAAGAGGAAGCTCAGAGAAGCCAGCAAATTTAACTTCAATGTCATCTGAATTTGAGAGTATTAATGCTGCTGCTTGCCAGCTATCTTGTGGTAGTTCCACTGTTAGCTGCCTTCTGTGAAAACCCGGAGTGTTTTCTACCCAAAACACGACCTAAAACTTTCCCAGGTGTTCATAAACAAGATGAAACGTCCCCAGTCTGGCACAGCACTGAAAGGGTAACACCAGGCTTACAAAAGCATGAATGCAAAGTACGTGAGTACCTTTGCAGTACAATTGCTCTGTTTGTGCTGTCAGTTTCAGTAATTGGATAATTGGGTCCACAACTGCCTAACTACCTTGGTAACTACTCATTACTAAATTATATGTGAGCAATGTATAAAAAGCACCACTGTCTAAAAGTCTTTGTTACAGAAACTTTCATTTCATGAGGGCTCGTCCTACTTGAAAAAAACATGCCTGTGCACCATGATCTCTTTTTTTTGTTCATTCCTTTTGAAGCAGGACAGGTCTGACTGTACATAGAAAAACAAACAACTGAAAGGGAAAAGAGGCTGTTGTGAACACAGGCTCTTGCTTTTCTCTCCTGCTGATCCACAAAGCTTTTCAAGGAATGCCATGGGACGTTAAATAAGAATGTTTTAAATGTCCAGCTTTTGAAAGGAGCATTCTGACATGGTCTTTCAGTGACAGATTGTTATAGGTTTTTTCCTCTCCTGGCCTTTTCACAACTCTCATTTCAGTTAATTTTATAGGAACAAACAATGACTTAAAAATGTCCAAAGCTGAAGCAGTTTTGGAGAACTGAGCCTTGGCAATGACAACCCAGTGAAAAGTCCCCACTGCATGGAGAATTAGCAGAGAGTTTCCTGCAGGACCATATTTTTCACCAGAGAGCTCTAAACAGTTGCAAATGTATTACTAGCTTAGTGTGCAGCCATTTATCTCTCACCTGCAACCAACAGCCTGGATTCCAGAGGAATGAAAATGTACCAAATGATGCTGCCTTCTGTTGAAAAGAGATGCAGAGATTTTAGAAGATGACAGATTGGTGTTAGACATTAATAAAAAAGCAGAATTTCTGGATATGTAGACAAATATGTTACATTGAACAAGATTCTTCATGGTTTTGTAAAGGTAATTCATTCCTCATAAATCTATCAGTGTTCTCCAAAGGAGTGAACAAGCATGCTGATATGGGAGATACAGTTCATATGGTCTCCATGGATTCCTGAAAGGCACTTCACAAGATCACTCACGAAAGTATCTTAAATAAATTATGATTGGGATGAGATAGGCAGTGCTGATATAGATAGGCAACCAATTAAAAATAGGTAGTTGCTTTTCTCACCAGAGGGAACTTACCACTGTGGTCCCACAGGGACGTGTCTGATGAGCCCTGCCCTTCATTACATTTACAAATGAATGGAAAAGGGGTGAAAAAATTAAACAGCAAAGTTCAGTGGCTGTTCTGAACTCTTTTTTTGTGGAAAAAACCCAAAAGCTAGGAAAGTGTGAAGAGTTGCTGTAACGTCTTGTGATACTGAGTAACATGGCAAAGTCAGGGAAGATAATGTGTGAAAATATAAAGAGTTCACAACAGACATCCTAATTTCATATATGCAATTGCAGACTCCAAAGAAACCATTATCAAGCAGTACAAAGATTCTGAAGTTATAATAGAGAATTCTATAGGAACATCAGCACAATGCTGAATGGTAGTCAGTATGAAGCAAATTGCTAGAGAAGGGAGGAAGAACAACCCATAAAACAGTATTAGGCTATAATGTCTTGAATGCTGTGAACATTTTTTACCCTTCATATCTATCTATCTGACAGTACATATCTGTCTGTCTATCTATCTATCTATCCATCTATCTATCTATCTATCTATCTATCTATCTATCTATCTATCTATCTATCTATCTATC
>JAWWMO010000001.1:103490678-103556263 GCA_035047845.1 Dendrocincla fuliginosa
ATCCATCTATCTATCTATCTATCTATCTATCTATCTATCTATCTATCTATCTATCTATCTATCTATCTAATCTATCTGTCTGTCTGTCTGTCTGTCTGTCTGTCTGTCTATCTATCTAGATTTAAAGTATGTATTTGAGATATATATTAAAAAAATAGGACCTGAAAAGAAGCACAGTTGAATGACAAGGACAATCATGTGTGTGAAATAGGCTCAATATGAAAAATCAAACATACAAGGGCTCTAGCTATGAAAAACGTTGACTCAGATGAAATATGAAAGACAGCCATAAAAGCATGTAGGGGTTGGAGGTCAATAAGGAAGGATCATTTTGCTCTTCTAGAGTAAGAGGGAGCATCCAAGAAAATCACCAGGCAGCAGCTCAGCTATGGAACCCAGACCTGGGGATATTTGAAATACTAAAAATTTACCTTGATTCAAAAAGTGATTAGACAAATGATGAAAAAACCCCAAAGAAGCAGAACACAAAAGCCTATTTAGTGCTGAGATGAAGTAGGAGATGTCCCATTAGGAGACTTTGGCTATGAAAGGAACCAAAGCCTCTTCCAGCAGTCCTTTATGATGACTCTAACTTTTTGACAAGTGTTACATGTTAATAGTACTTACCTTTTCTTTGGCACATAGTTGCTATGGAAATAAACAGTACCTTGGCACTGAACTCTTGGAGAAACTCCAGATCAATGAGTGTCAGGGACATTTCATGAATGAATTTCATCTCGCAACCTGTGCACACAGTTCTTGAGCTGACAGGAGAATAGTTTTAGAGTAACTAATACATAACAAAACCAGTCACTGTGTATGGGAGGTTTTCAGTTTATATGTTGCACCATCATTGAAAAGCAAGCAAGTGTCCCAGAAGGGAAGGTAGAAGGAGAAAAAAATCAAAACAGTTTGCAGCTTATTTTTAAAAGAAAAGAATTCCCAACTTTTGCAACTGATGATTCATAAAAGGGCGTGTTTTTTTTGGTTTTTTTTTTTTTTTGTTTTTTTTTTTTTTTCATGTGTGTAAGTAGTTTTTGTCTTTCTTGTTCTGGCTTCTAGATTTTATCTCTATTTATTTTACTTTTATACCATAATGCTGTGATTTTCCTAATGTGGATTTTAATAGTCCTTTCCTTGTTTACATGTGCTTGAAGTATTTAGAGAGGTTCCTTGATTTTTATTTATTTATTTTTTTTAATGTCTGGAACATTATCCTTGTCCTATTTCCTTCTGGGATCCCTCAAAAAGTCACATTCACACAGTCATATTGGATGCACTGGCTCAGAGAAGCGGCAGCTTCCCTTTGGATTGCCATCTCAGTGACTCAGCAAGCCTCTGAAGATGATCAAAATGAAGATGGCACAACCCAGGGTCTTTAAGAAGTGCTGGAAATTTTGCAGACTTTGAATGCCATTTAATAAGTTTTTAAACTGGAAACAGTTATTTGATAGCACTGCATAGTTACTAGTAGATGAGATTGCAGACAAAAAATTGTATTTGTTCCTTTTTCTTGAGGGAATTATCTTTTTTGTGGCTATGCTGCTGAAAGTACTGCAGTTCTGCCTAACAGTTCTGGCTTATGACTATGTCACGCAAGTGCCCTGACCACTCTGCCTGCCAGCCAGACTGGTGGGTGGGAAGATCTTCTCTTGGAATACCTGAAAAGCTGGGGTCTTCAGAAGCCAAGCCATTCTTGTGTGTTCAGCTCTTAAATGCACATCAAATCAATGCAGCTCTCCTTGTTAGAGCTGCTGGGATATCTACCACAGCTTTATGAAAGTGTTAACACTTAGAGATATGTTATAGTCACATACATAGAAAAAGGAAATGAGAATGTTAAAAATAAATGCCAAGTAAAGCAAGAATTCTGTTTTGGTTTGAGTTAACAAAATACATGGTCACCAATAGAATTTATGTACTACCCATACACAGCTGCAGATGTTAAATGGATTTAATGCACATACCGATATTAGAGTGCAAGTGAAGAAATGGTATCCTGGCCTATGGCCTACCAAGACTGATGCTCTTTTCACCTTTTGCACCCCAAAGACAATTCATATAGCCATTGCTGTTAATATTAAAAACATAACAAGTATAACTTTGTAAGTTCTTTGTAAGTTGTTTTTGCCCCTCCATGGCCTGTGGAGGGGCAGAGTCTGGAGTGGAGCTGGCCATTGGGTGCTGCTGCTTTTGATGCCCTGGCATGTATCTGCTGGCTGTACCTGCTCTGAAGCAAGTCTTGGTCTCCAGCTGTCATGGAGATGGCCTAAAATGCCAAAAGAAGTGACCTGACACAAGCTACACCTTTTGGTCAAGTGTGACTGAAGGGACTCAATGCCGGCATGGTTAGTATGGGGTGCAGGAAGCTTGTTGCTGCTTGGGATGAGGTGGTACAGTCAAGCAGCGCAGCCCCCTTTGCTGCTCTGGCTCCCCGATGTCCTCACCATCCCTTGTGCTGTCCCAGCAGCCCTGAACACTTTCACTTCGGGAAACTACGGTTTCACAGATAAGCTTTTGAAAGTAACCCAACAACAAAATGCCTCATAGACTTAAACTCTTCTTTATCCTCTTGGTATCCTCACATTTTAAATGTAAAATACAATTTTTTTTTAGTTCTATTTCTGTGTGTGTGTCATTTTTTTCAGTTTGCTTAAAAAGCGCGTAGGAAATCACACAGTAAATAATACAAGTATGTCAGCAGATTCAGGATCATGGAGCAGTATTTGCTGGAGTAGTTTAGCTTGGAATTGGAGGCAAGCAGCATGACTTCTTTTTGCACTTGATAATCTTGGAGAAACAGCCCTGCACAATAATTAGGCTCATGTCAGGCCTCTATTTTCAATTAGCATTAGATTCTGCTGAAAATCTGTTGTGAGCTGAGTTTTCTTCTAAGTTTTAAATATAGGAGAAGAAGTAATTCCCTTCTGTTTTTAATTCATCCAGAAAATACCAGTCTCACCAACTGCAGAGCCGTTATCAACACAGATCAGTGTTTGCAGATGTCAGACTTGTGGCTTTCATGGGTATCATCTCCTCATCTCTGAAGCATTCAGCATGGCACCATAGTGTCCTGTGCCTGGTGGGGTGGAGTGGAAATTATGTGGACTAAAAGCCCTTTAACAATGTCTGTCATGTATAATATCTATGTGTCATGTGCAATCTCTATGGAAAGTCAAATTAATGGTGGAGATTGTTTGATGACACATACTTAGTAAGAGTGTGTACAACTAAAATGTAATTAGTACCATACAGGATCAGGCTTATAAATGTTGTAACAACAAGGAAGTGCTTTGAACTCTTGAGATAGCTCTCAACCCAAGGTAAGTCATGAATACTTCACCTCTACCTGGACAGATCTCTAGGAGTTGATCATGATACACATGAATAATTTCCCATCTGAATTAGGGAACTGGTAGAAGGAACCAGTAGCTCAAAGAAGATCAATGTCAAAAGCAACCTTGAGTATTAAAGGCAACAATTTCCAGGTAAAGCCTGAATACCTAATTTGTACTGAGAAAGGAAAACTGAGAGTGGGCCCTAACCCACCATGGTGTCATCTCTTTTTTCCTCTAAGCATTCAATTTTGCAAGTTTTCAATCATAACCTAATGCTGTGGGGATTTTACTGCAAACTTCACTGTTCACGTGGCTTTTGCCTGGCTGAAAGACGTCACTGATTTGTTAACAGATCATAATTGTTGGACAAAGCTGCTGGATCTCTCAGGAAACTCCAGCTCTGTACCCATAGCAGAGGAAGGCCCCTCTGTGTGCAGGAGCTCGCTGTCTCAGGGGACTGGGCACAGGATGCAGGTTCTAACTCTTCATGCTGCCTCTGTAGCTTAAATGTCTCCTTTCCCAGAAGAGCAATGACAGTGTGAGCTTCTGACTTGCATCTAAAACCTGCAGGAGCCACGAGACAGATGTAGACATTCTTTGCAGAAAACTTACACTCCTTCTAGTACTGGACCTAAGATGATCCTCAGAGGCTTACACAAAGCACAGGCTTATTCACCCCTCATGGGGCAGCTGAAGAGAGAGTCTTTCCCCAGCCCACATAGTGAGGTATGATTGTAGTTTCTTTTCCAGCTAGTATAAATTTCCATAGGAACAGACTGTAGAGTTACATGACCTTTCCCTTGCTGTTCAAAGTGGTACCCCGAAATGGGGAGATTTAGATTTGTATGTGGTCCTGTCACAAAATAATGAGCTCACTGCTTCTTATTTTGCGGGTGTATTGGTAAATAATAAGAACTTTTTTTAGAATCACGTTGATAGCTTAGTTGTAAAACTGTAACGCAGTTTTGCCATTTACTGGCATTTCACTGTTTTTCTAAGAACAGTTGCAGCCACAATGAATACCTTAAAGATGAAAATGTAGCCTGCCCTTTGGGTTATGTCTGTCAGTGATGCTATGGCTTCATACCTTTAAACCCCTCTGAATATTTGATGGAATTGCTTAATGAAGACAGCTCACTGCTACAGTTCTTACCTTAGGTGAACTTCATTAGCCCTTCCCCAAATAAAGAAATAAATTAAATAAAGCTGATTAATGCTCAGCATAGCTCAGAAAGTCCAGCTGCAGTGATTTATCAAAGCAAAGCGCTTCCTGTTCCCTCAGGAAGACTCACCATTCATGAATGTTTCAGCCTAGATGAGGGCCTGTCCCTGCTAGGGAAAGATGATGTTTCATGAGTGTGTGCTGAAATCCTTGGGGATTCCTGCCCTCTTGGTGCCAGTGGAAAAATTTTAATGAGAGAGGATTCAGTCCCTTCTATGGAGGAAGGAATGGGAGCTGCAGTGGATATTAGCTGCTCAGGGGTTAGCATGAGGGAGTTCTTTCCCACTGTTTAGATTACAGCACACTTTAGTGGAATGTATCAAAATACTTCAGTTTTACCCTAGTATAGAAGTGGTCTTAGCTTGAAACCCTCGGTGTTAATTTCCTTTTATGCAAGTCGGGACATGCTTGGCCCAGGCTTCAGCCAAACTGCTGCAATCCAGCTATGCTAAAGCTAAGGAGCAATAAAATGCTGAGTATTTCATAAGCCAGGAGACCACACACACACTCTTCCTCCTCGGTGGAACAAACGCAGCAAAAAAGGGGCATTTTTACTAGTCCCCAGTGGAGCCTCCCAGGAGCAGGGCAGGCAGGGCACCCACAGAGCTGCTGGCCCCACTGGTGTGACCCCCTCCCTGAGCCTTGTAAAGGTGCCCCAACTCCATGCGCTCAGCAGAGCTGTCTCCCTGAGAGAAAAGGACAGTTTGCTTCTTATTGCACTAATTCCTGCTGCCCTCCTGAGCTGCCTCTCCTCTTGCTAGCCCTATTTGAGTCCCTTTTGTGGGCAGGCCTCCATTCAGACTTAGGATGACTGGCAAGTGAGAAGAATTGGGGTTCCTGTCATTCTCTTCTAGCAGTCCTTCCTTGTCCCCCCATCAGGTCTGATGGTGAAGCCAATAAACTGCAGCTAGGGCCCATCATACTCACTGCAAAGCCCTCCTTCTCCCAAATCAGGATTTGGTTAATTTAATTATGGCCTTGAAGAAAACATATAAATTGTATAGCAGCAATTGGGCTCTAATTATTTCTCCAGGTGCCTTATGCAATAACACTAAATCACCCCTCTTAAGAAGCTGTTGAGTAGGACAGGTATTATGATGGTAAAGGCTGAAAAAGGAACAAAATCACTGTTGCTTATACACACCCTTCCCATAACAGTGGGAATGCTTTTGCAACCTTCAGATGACCATCTGTGATGAAAATTTTAAAGCTGTTTACCTTTCCCCTGGTAAGAAAATTTCAAAAGAATTACAAAGGGACAACTGCTTCTCTCAGGTCTCATCAGACTCACCACAGGTCTGTTCTAAGGCTCCTCTTCACCAGGGGTGGGTCTCTGAGGCCTTTTGGGCAGCTGTCACCATGTTGGCAATGGTGGTAATGGCATTTGCCAGAAATGTACTTTAAAGTCACCAGGGTCCCCACAGTGGCATAGGGACTGTCCCTGAGGAATCCCTGCCTCTGGTAATCAAAGAGGAAACAACACTGTGTGCATCCCTTCTGGGGGTCAGAGGCACAGCGTGGCCAGTGACACCACATGTGAACCCACCCTGCTGTGATCGTGTCCTGGGCTTGGTGGATACAGGGCAGTGGGCACGACTGCCATGTCCCTCCTCACTTCTCTACCTGCAAAGCCTAAGGGTGACCAAACCTGGGGAGAGGTTTCTGTCAGGTAGTCCTCTTCTCAAATTCTTCCTCAGAATGTCCTCTCCTCTTCATGAGAACACTGATATTCCAAATGTGTCATTTCTAAGATCAGAAATACTTTTGTTTAACACTTCTTTTTTGGTACAAATGTGACCCAGAGGTACATTACAATGCAAATTCCATTCAACAACTAGCTGGTCAAGTAAGGAAAAAGACAGGCACTGCTTCTGAATGGCAACTTTATGTTATTTTGTTTCTAAAAGGAAAACTGATGAAGATTAGCACCAGCTTTTTGTTTGAGGAATCGTAATGCAGTATGAGTTACAATCATCATCCTCAAAGCCATTCAATTTTCAAATTACAACCATATGCATGGGAAGCAAATTTCACTTTGCAATATTGAATTCCTATTATATCATAGGTGTATATCAATGCCTGGATCAAGCACTTTTTTGTTTAAATGATCTGTCAGACGAAGTATAGGAAATGCAGTGCAAAACAACTCTCACCAGGCCTTTTGTAGATGTGACAATGTGTTCAAGCATAGGAGAGCCTGTTATCACGAAAACATTGACGGATGCAATGCTTTTTGGTCATGTGGATTAAAGTGCTCATCTGGCAAAGCTTCCCAGTTTTTTGTCTTGAATAATTACTGATGCGCATATTCTTGGCATGTTGCTCCTACTTTGAAAAATGCAAAGTAAGGTGTCTTCTGCTTACTCCATGGTTGGGATTAGTGCTCTCATGCGAAAAAGTGAAGATGATGGTCACTTTTATGAGTTTAGCAGAAGATATGAGAATCCTGAAGAAAATCCCATTTGCACCTGTGGGACTGGGCATCCTGCCTTCCTCCCCCTCCAGAGGAGTTTCAGTGTTTCCTTTCCCTCCCAATCTCTATCTCTTTATGGGGATGGAAGAAGAGCTTGGCTGTGGGTACCCATGATGCACTGCTGAAGGTGAGCTCAAACACCCAAGCCCACACACCCAGATGGTCCATGGTGTGATTTGGCATGCAGGCTGCTCCAGTGGACCCTGCAGGGTGCCCAGAGGACACCTCTGTCAGGGCAGTGCTCTACTCCTCCAGCATTGCTGTGCTTCACTCATCCTTGCAGCTGCAGATTTCTTCAGATGTATGTAGCTTACACAGGCGTGAAAATAAGTGGTCAAGGACATGTTAGAATCATGGCCAAGGACACTGTTTGAAGGTCCCAGCTATGTCTGCCACCTCCTCTTCCTGCAGCCTTTGTCTTGGCACACAATGTACTTATTAGTTTGCAAGAGGGTATCTCGTTCTCTTGTTGTTACGTAAGTCACGTTGCTCCTCCTGTCAAAGAAAGCAATTCATGTCCAAAGCACTTGGACGTACCAGGAACAATTAATGCCTGCTGTATGTCCTCTTTTTTCAGGGAAGACAGAGCAAGGATAAGTTTGGCCAGGGGTGAAACCTCCATTCGGTGTTGTGCTCCTCATGTGCGAATGTTACTGTAGCATTTAAAGAACAAGTTACTGACATGGTTGCTAGCAATACCAGGGCATTATTCATTGATGCATCCACACAGGGTATTGGCCAGCTCTGTCTAACCGCTGCCAAGGGCTACACTTGTGAATGCCAAAAAAAGTTTCTTTTATTTGCCTGCCTGGGTACAGATGTTAGACCTGAATTAACCCTCAGCATGAGGTCCCTCAATGTCTCCTAAAATATCTCCTGGGCATTTAATTCTGTCAGGACACGCTCTGTACCTGACCTTTGGCTAGCATATCCCAATCTGCTTTTCCCAGTGGGGGCAATGCTGCCTTTGAACAAGGATTGTGTCCAAGCTGGCACTGGGATGGCAGTGCATGCACACCAGTGCAGAGTGCTTCTTATACAGGACAAATTACAATGTGACAGTTTGGACGATTACAGGAAGGATTATTTGGGCATATTTCTAATGTTCATTTGTACAGGCTGGCTGAGCCATCCTCTGAGGGTTCTTTAGGCTGAGTCCAATGGGTGCATACAAAATGAGATGTTTGGATCTGAGTGGCTTAGCCTGTCCCGAGTGCAAGAGGGCCTGTCCTGGGAGAGGCTCTTCCCTGGATTTCCTCTTTTCTGTGTGCTTTAGTTCAACCCTTGGGGGGATGCAATGGCTGAAATAAAAACACTGAGCTTTGGCAGAGCAGTTTTTGAACTCCAGTGGGGTCTGTGGTACATGCTGTGAGCACAGCAGCACTGGCACACCAATTTCTTCCTCCGTTTCCTCACTAAAGCCAGGGATCTTTGGAGGTTTCTCAATGCCTGCAATCAGGCACAAATGCATGCCCATTCAGTGAGTCATTTTGACCTTCAGTGACTGAGCCATCCAACCTGTGGGAGGGAAGGAAATTATAATAGTAATAACAGTTTGTGTTACCACTGGAGGATTGCAAAGTGCTTTCTCTGCAGTTTTCCTTATCAGGATTCCTCTGAGAGATGACAAACATGCAACTGATATTTCACAGTCACTTTTGTCTGTTATCTTTCTAAACAGCTCATTGCTTTCTGTTGCTGAACCCATAACACTTTCAAAATGCCTGCATAGAACCGCAGAATAGGGCAGGTTGGAAGGGACCACAGTGGGTCATCTGGTGCAACCTCCCTGCTCCAGCAGGGTCATCCCAGAGCACATGGCACAGGGTTGTGTCCGAGTGGGTCTTGAACATCTCCAGTAAGGGAGACTCCACAACCTCATGGGGCAATTTGTTCTGGTGCTTGGTCACCTGCACAGTGAAGTTCTTCATCTTCAGGTGGAACTTCCTTTGCATCAGCTTCTGCCTGTTGCTTTTTGTCCTGTTGCTTGGCACCACTGAGAAGAACCTGGCTCCATCCTCTTGACACTCTCCCTTCAGATACTTATAGGCATTGGTGAGGTCCCCTCCTGGTTGTATCTTCTCCCCATTCCTCCTTTCCCCTGGCCGTAGTCAATCATCTTTTCCAGTCTGGAGAATAACACAGCGAGCTGCACTGCAGTGAAAGCAAAACTGGAGGCATAAAATACCCATCTGTTTTTTAACACAACTTGCCAATTTAAAAAACATTAGCTGTTGCAATGACTGCAAATTAATCAGCTGTCAGGGATTAGGAGCCAATTCCACCTATTTAAGCCCTTGGGACTGCTCAGTTACACATTTTCTTGAACAGAAAATGAGAGACAGTTCAAGAAGGCAGATGCTTCTATAGTTTTCATTTTATTAATATTAATTTGGAGACTTCTTCTGTCAGTTTTTCTCTTGGCTCCTCTGCTGTTCTCCCCAGTGCCTTGTGTACAGTAAGAATGTATATAGGAGAGTCTAACTGAGGAGTTATACTAATCATAAATAGATTCTTGATTGAATTGGGAGACATAATGGACCAAAATATAGCTGCTTGGCTGAATGCTTGCAATGTATTTTTATTCTGTAAGTGCAGAAAAATGGCAAAAGAACTGTTCTTCCCGGCAAAAAAATACTTTTCTTGCTGTAGATTGAGTCAATAACCACTGAGCATTGTACTGAGATATGCCTGAAGGAGAGTCGTCTGCTCAGTCCCTTTCCCTCTGCATTTTAACAGCTGATTTTCTTTGCTTGTGTCTTATATTAACTTTTGTGAAATTCACTCAAATTGTGGAATACATGTGAAACAACTTACATTTTGCTTGCTGGTTTTCAGGTGTCAGCAACTTAGTGTGAGGAACCCAGAATTAGTGCAGCTTGGTTGGAATCAACACCTAGTTACTGTTTCCTAACTTTTCCCCTGCCCCCAATCCCTAATAAATCAAATTCACAACAATAAAGAGAGCAAATCAACTGTCCACAGTGAAGTATTGTTTAAATAATGACTCAGTCAGATTAGATGATACTTTATTTATTTTAACATTAAGAAATAAATTTTACAGAAAGCACAGAAATAGTTTGACAGCTGAATTCTGTCTCAGACATTGTAAATGTGAAGAAATCAAATAAAATGTGTACAGGTGTACTTATATATATGCCAACACACTGTTTTGTATATAAGAGACATAAATGTGTACTTTCTTTATAAAGCTATTACAGTTACAAAAAATCCCTACTGCTGATAATTTCTATGTGCATAGTATTTGTATGAATATCAAAAAGTGTAAACTGTAGGTTTTGCTAAATGTAAGGTGTATTATCCCAGATGGCAGGGAGCAGTTCCTTCTCTTGAGGGACAATCTACATATAAATATCTATAAAATGGGTCTTGTCACTTTTATGGCTTTCCTGTTGTTATAAAAAGCTGAAAGAGCACACAGATAATAAGGAGCTATAGATGGCTGATTGACGCATTCAGATTTTTTCCCAGTAGTATTTCTTACATGATGTCAGACTTCCAGAAAATGTAAGGGATGTTTTATACTACTTTAGTAATATAGAGTACAACTGGATGAATTAGCAATGATTAGCGATGATCCTGTTGGGTCATCACTTTTACCTGCATGCTAATGAAACTCAAAATTTTTTTTCAGGATGACCAATGTGTCTGGTTTAAGAAGTTTTGAAAAATTTATTTAGTGCTCTTTCTGGACAACGATTTATAAGAATAACAGAATTGACTGTAAGAAGCTAGGCTTATGTTAAACTAAATATTATTTTCTGTGTCATATTAGCATGTTAGGCATGTTTCTATGCACTATTTAGCATATCTGTATTCCATTCATGGACTGTAGATACTTTCCTCTTCATGGTCTCCGCATGTTTATTTTTAGTGCTTATATTTCCTCTGTTTGACTGCCAGTCTGTCTACATGTCTGTCTTTCATCATATTAGTTCTGCTTAGGTACCTGTGCAATAAGGTACCTAAAATTCAATGCCATTTTACAGCTTGGTTTGATGAGATCCCTAGAGTTGCTGTTGCCTACCTGGAGAGTAACATGGGGAGTATGTTTGCCTGTTTTAGTGCTTTCAGGTTTTGCACTCTCGAACTCTTTATCCCTTTTGCTAACACCTATCAGATACTTCTATTACTGTTGCCTTTTAGTGCTGGGAGTTAGTCTCAAATTTTATTCTAGTTTTTGAGGGCAGGGCTCAGTGGGACACCCTAAGCTGTACAGTTGCTGCAAAGATTTCATCCATATGGCTGTAGATAAAGATCAAGTTGCATCTAATCTAGTTGTGCCT
Source organism: Dendrocincla fuliginosa (assembly GCA_035047845.1). Classification (NCBI taxonomy): domain Eukaryota; kingdom Metazoa; phylum Chordata; class Aves; order Passeriformes; family Dendrocolaptidae; genus Dendrocincla; species Dendrocincla fuliginosa. The sequence goes on from JAWWMO010000001.1 coordinate 103,502,019, forward strand.
TCTAGTTTAGCTTGTTGCTTTGCAGGGGAGGATTTAGGAACTACAGAAAAGGTGGAACAGAGCATAATCGAAGTCCAAACTGCATTACCTTCAGCTAGACCATCCAGTTCATTTCTGACACATGTTTTGCCTGCCACCCCACTGGCTCAGGTAGTTAAACTCACTGCTTTTTGCCAATCTCATGCCCCTCACTACTGATGCTTATATATGTCATGTCAGAGCAGAGGGCCACACTTGTCATTGCAGGAATGCAGAAAGAAACCTGTGGAAGATGAATTTAAGTGACTCATCTACAGCAGCACAAATATACACTTGACAAATACTGAGTTATATAGGAACACCAGAAGAACCACTTACAGCTAATCCTATGATCTGCCTTCTATCCTCATTTGATGAAACCTGAATTTTTCAGCTGTTAGCTGTCAGCTGATCAATCAGCTGGGTGTGTTGGCAGTAGAAACATCACTGCAGCAGGGGAGTTGTAGAAAATTGATAGTGCTGAAATCTTCCTGTGGCAAAGACAGTTTATCTGTATCTTTATATATCACTGGATTATCAAAGATGAAATGTAATAAAACAAGACTGTCTTATACATATTAGTTGGCTTCTTTATTGCTTTCTTCCTAAAATATCCCAACTACTTGGAAAATACATAAAACTTTCTCAATAGCATCACATAGAGTTAAAATTTAAAAATGGCTGAAAGAAGATCTCTCTTCACCTTAAAGCTGTGGACAAAGATACTGATTCTATTGTGTGACTCTGCAAAGTAATTAAACTGAGTTTATGTAAGTGTTCTCTTTTATGGCAAAATCTTACCTGTGTGGGAAGCAATAGCAAAGTATTCATTAACTTCAGTGAAAACAGGATTTTCCTCTTATGGACAGGTTATTGGAAATTATATAAATTGAGTTGGTCATATATAGTGCTGAATGGTCTATAAAAACAGACAGATACATAGCTGTACATAAACAGTAAAAGTAATTAATGTCACAGAGAAAATATTGTTTGATTACATTAGAAGATGTGAATTCAATAAGAGGGTCCTCAATACACTAATAAATTCTTTAGAATAGACAGCCCCAATGCTGCAGAATGCATGCAGTCTACAAGATTTTAATGTAGCTCTGTGGACCACCCTTTCAAGTGCTTGGCTTTTTCCTTTGAGCCCTGATTTACTTCCTCTGTTCTAGACTACATTCTTCTTTTGTCTGGAAGGAGAAAATTAGTTTTGGTGACTTCACTTAAACCCTTGCCATTGGATGTTCCCACCCCTAAAAATACATGATATACATGGTAAAAAGATCCAGTTGTCATATTCTAGGTCCATGACTCTTAAATGCCTGGAAGGGTTCTCCTGTGAAGGTGCAATTCATCCAGCTCATTGCTGAGTGCCACATTTTTGTCAGATGGGTTTACATGACTCCAGCACAGCTCAGGGTATGATGATTTGGTTTCTGACTGCATGATGCTGTATAATAATGTGAAAATAGTTCACACATTTATCATGACACAGTCCAGCATCTGTAGCTGCACAACATTCCCCACTTTTGGAGTTAGAGTTTAGTGGCTTCATAAACAGATCCATATGACCTATAGTTATATTAAACCACAGTAATTCTTTCCTATAGCATGTATCATCAGCAAGGCCCAAGTAAAAATCACTCCTCTTGCTACTTTGCTTTATCAAATGGATCATGCACTCTCTTTATTATTTGCCTCATAGTTATTCAGCCCTTTTATTGTAGGTTTTAGTTCACAGTTTCATCATGACTAGCAAAATGGGATCTTTCACCCAAAGAAAGTACATCAGTGGCAAATAATCAACAAAACTCATACTTTTTGATGTGAGTTACACTAGTATTCACATGCCCGCTCTTTCTTCTGCCTTTGGAGTCTATAGAACAGTCATCAAAATTCTAAGGAACTGAATTGATTTTTTTAAGAAAAAGTTTTTTCAGGTGTTCCTCTCTCTTAAATGAACGACTAAAATGCCTACTCTCGTCACAGTTTGACAAGCTAAGGGTCTTGCAATTCTTTTTTGAAGCTCTGTCACTGTATAGACAAAAAGATCCCCTTCTTTTCGGTCTTTTGAGAAATACAACTGCTGCTGTAGCCTGTTGCGAAATTAATTTTATAAATTTGTTTCCTGTTCAAAGACTGAGTGCTTAAGACAACAGGGGATGTAATTAAAAGCCCTTTAAAAAATTCATGGATATAATAAAGTTAACCAAGCCATTGCAGAAGCATGGTTTGTGTAATTGAGAAATAACAAAGTGGTGCTTGTAGAAGTCCATGTCTGGCATCTGCTCTGAATTGCAATAGAGAGTTTGCAAAGTTTAGAAAGACATAGAAATAGGAAGATCATTAAGTCCATTGGATGATTTAGCCAAAGTGCATTATGACTTGAAGGGGAGAGGGAAGAGAATGTTTCACTCGGCATGAAGGAATATAAAACTCACCCACACCCTTTCTTCTGAAAACAATAGCTCAATAGCTTAAAATGCTTGGCAAGTTAAGCCATGCAGGCTGTAGGAGGTACAGGGATTGTGTAATTCTTCAGCTATCTCCCATTTTCATTAAAATGGGTCAGGACAGCTTGTATATCGAGTCTACTACAGGCCATATTTTCAATTTTATCTATAATTACATTGCCCTGCTATGCTTGATACTGTTCTTCCATTGTTTTTTATAGACTTGGCTTCCCTTAAGAGAAAAGCTTGGAAGAGGTTTAATGCTTCCAGAACATGATTGTCAAGGTGGCTGAAAATAGTGCTAAAGAGTGTCAGATATGAAATGGAAACTTCTCATGAAGAACTGGATCCTGGATGTATCCAAAGGAACTGCAGTCTGAGTAGGGTGGGTTTTGGGAAAGATTGAATCAGTGTGGGGTGGGGAGTGCTGAGGGGTTGGTACAGCCACCTGCTTGGTTTACATAGACCAGGAGAGCACAGATCATGGGGCTTGCATTTTGCTCACTTTGTCTTTTCTCTGGATATGTAATTTTCTGTTCTTTTCAAAGTCAACTTCAAATAGAAGTGGAAACTACCTTAAAGCCATATTGCCCCCTGCATTTATATTCTAGTATTGCTCTGAACACAGAGATGAAATAAAACAGAATAAGGCTCATATTTTTTCTCTCCTTATTGCCCTTGCTCTTTTATATGTCTCAAATATGTGTTCACCTGTGACCCACTTATACGGAGGAGTTTTCCTAGGTTTAAGATCTGATAGCTTCTTAGTAATGACAGCTGACTGTTTTCCAAACTTCTTGTACAGCATTTCTTTGCAATGTGTAGAGTTCCTTCATGAGATTGTTTTCCTGTGTTCTTTAAAGTCCTTTTAAAGTGTATCTATATGGCAGTCACTCCATTGTCCACCTCCTCCTGACTTTTTAAGGGGACTGGCTGTGTACAACAGTTATCCTCCAGAGATTTCAACCAGCCTCTCTGCTACTTACTGACCTTCATCTTTGATACAGCCATGAAATAATTTGCAAAGGAAATATATTCTTTGAGAGCTTAATTTGTTGTGATTATGCCTGTTCTTTCAGAAATGAACAGCCGATACATTTGCTGAAGCAGACCTGTGTGGTCCCACATTCATGGACAGCAGAACAATATGTTATAGCTTTAGCCACAAAGTGCAATCTAAAAATAATTCTACTTTGCTCCAGAGATGTGTGTGCATTGATTATTTTCTTCTTTAGAAGTGATTTAAGCTATGAAAAAGTAGGATGAGTTCAAGAAAGGGAAATATGATTAGATCAGATACATTTTGTCTTTATGAGCTTCCGGCTTTCTTGTAAGAATGGTTAGTTTTAACTTTGAAATGAATCACTTATCACTTGCATACTTCAATAAGGCTTTATTTTTGGCAAACAACAAATGTTGAAGTTTTAACGTGGAGGAGTGGAAATGAAAAACATGACTGTCACGTAACTTTAGTTAATTTTATTCAAGATCGAGCTGTGTTTAATGCTTAATGTTCAGTATTTGTTTATTTTCTTCATCTTTGGTGTTGAAAGTAAAACACATTTCACTCCGTTTCTACAGTCTGCAGCGAAAAAATGATTATATATTAAAATATCTTTAGAAGATGAAGGTTAGATCCATATTTGGTGCATGGCATGAACCCACAAGGAAACAAAAAGCAGTGGACAGGCTGTTTCCTGAGCTGCCAGACTTTGCCGAATGCATCAGGCTTTGGTGATGCTCAGGGGCGGAGCAGGGGATTGAGGGATCTGCCCTCTGGGGCTTGTCTCACTTGCCAGTCAGTGTCTGAGATGCCTCTGTGTTCCCTTCTGCCCCACCTCTGCCTTCCTGCAGTGCCTCTTCTGCAGGATGTTTTTTCCACAAGGGACAGCCATTTACACCCTGTTAGACTCCTCCCCTGTCCACCTTCAGTAAAGCTTCCTAAATATCTTTGCCCTTGCCTCTTTGCAATATGCAAGTACCCAAAAATGCCCATCTGACATTCTGTCAAGCCCTGGAAGCAAATGAGATTGCAATGACCTGCGTGATCTGTGGATTAAGAGCTACAAAAATCTGGCAACACTTTTTTTTTTTTTTTTTTAAATTAAATTCAAACCAGAGGAATATTGCTACTTGCACAGTGGATAACTCTGTCATGGTTTGAATACTGAATACCTGCAGTAATTTAAAAATACAGCAGTACAGTCTATGATTTAAGGTTTTTAAATGCTGTCCCACAATTTCAAACTTTTGTGTCTCTAAAATTCCCTTGAAGCCAGTCCTAACTTGGTTGATGAAGCTTGCCAAAGATGGACAATAGTTTTTGGCAGCTGCCTAGTAAGCATCTAAAATATTTGATATGGGAGGTTTTTTGGAAATAACCAAATGCCCAAATCAGTTGAGAGTTCATCAGCACCTGTAAGTAGGATGTAACAAAAAATTTATATATAAATTGCCAGTCTCTCTGCATTACGACTTTAAAATATTCTGTGTGCTTGAAGATTTCTTCACAACCACCAAAATTGTAAGCATGATTATACCATATTTAGGGATTGTGAAATAAATCTGAAATAATTGGTCATGAGGGACAAAAGGGTGGTAACAAGCCAGGGAATGCACATGGACTTTTCTCACCAACAGTGATTCATGTTTGGGATAGACCCAAAGGCTATGTCTAAGTAGGAGACCTGACATACTTATGGGTCAAGAAAAGTACTGCAACCATCTCCAGAGGAGATACAGATTGCTGGCAGTGCTCCCACCCTTTTCCTGCTTCCGCAGAAAATGGGGCAGATCAAACACATTTAGGCCCCCAGTTTGTACAGTCCAGTGGTTGGGTGCAGAGCATGAATGAAACAGTACCATTCCCACAGATGTCTATAACTCTTGTAATTTCATCTAACTGCTGAGTTATACTCAGGGGTCTAACAAAAATATGTGTCTGATTTATTGTAGTGGCTGGAAATCAATGAAAGAGGATCAGTAGCAAAAATGTCCATTAGTATTGGTATGGCATAGAAGGAAACTTTCACTAGTTGTCATGAAAACCTAATTTTCCCTTCTGAAGAACACCTGAGGTATTTGAGCTTGATGTTTCTTGTTGTAGTTGTATTACTCAGAAAATAGAGAGAAAAATCACTGGTTGTCACGATTGTCTCTTGAATGGGAAGTTATCTTGAAGAAGACTGGCAACAAGAGTTATGAACTCATCTGCTCAGTTAGGGCTGCTTTGTGAGGAACATTATAAACTCAAATTGTGACTAAACTCATTCTTTACAGATGAATGAGCTTATATTATCATAAAGTACTGATAAAACTGGAAAATACAATGAATGCTCAGAACAAAACCATATTAGACATGGATATTTTCTTCTATAGTGAAGAGGAAGGAACTGATTTTTTTAATTTTTATCCTGTTGTCCGGGATGGGGATTTTGAATTTCTCTGTGTTTAAGGGAAGTCTTTAACAGATTAAGAGATATAGTACACAATTGGCAAATTGTACTTATTTACACCCCACACATGGACATGCTTTGGGGAATTTTCCTTGTTCTATTAAGACCAATTTTTCATGTAGGACAAATTTAAGGCTATGCAGCAAACTGAAGGGTTTCTGTGGGTTTTATATTCCTGATCTTAGCTCTAATTGCAGATGGAATTTCCTGTGCATTTCTCCAGAAGTCAAGTACTCACTTACAGTGTGTCTTCTTGCTCATGATGTCACATTTTCAATGAAATAAAGAATAAATGAAAAACACCCACATTTCCAAGGAGACCAGCCAACATTTCATACCAAGAAAAGCTTGAAGATATTTATTATTCTTCCTCAGTTTCATCCTGATAAGTTTATTTGTGTTTCATGAAGTGTTTTTCAGAGGGGCGAGAATGCAGGTGCCCATTGTCTCACCAGTGTGGTGTCCCAGAAAGATGGGGCTGTATGGGGAGTACTGAGTTCACCTCCATCTCCCATGTCCCTTTGCTTTTCTGCTTGCCATTAAGCTCAGAGTTCAAGTGCTGGTGATGGTACACTTGTTTTTCCTGCTGAGTGAACATAAGATGACCTAAAAAAAGGGAATCTTTTAGCATAATGACATTATCAGGCAGGATGATTTACTACTGGGGAAAGAGCCCATTGCAGCTTTCCTGATCATGTTTCAAGGTTTTGCCTCTTTTCTCTCCAAACCTCCCAACAACAATGATGTAATATATTAAATTAAGTGGTAACGATGTATGAAGCTGTGGTTATCATTAAATATTTACGCTCCTGGAGTGTTGTAAACACACAGTGGAGCCCTAATTAACCATAGGTAGCCTACAATTATCCCATGGTAATTACTGTAATTGGAATTGGCTCATTATGGGGAACAGAATAGAATTTGTTTTGTGTTTGGTACTGGAAAACAGAGTTGGCAATTAACTAAAAGCACCAGCCGTTTCATCTGACTTAAAAAAAATTAAATTGCCCTCTTAGAATCTATCACTGTTCCCACAATCAGAGCAGTTTTACACACAAAACCAATACTCAGATCCGGTTTCCAAAGCATACATACTTTCATAACCTTGTCTCTTTGTCGGCATTGATTGAAAACTGGGATGCACAGAGGTCCATAAAAAAGTCAGAGGGGCTATCCAAAGCACTCGGAGACCCACAAAACATTTGCTCTGTGAAGCTATTAGAGGAGTTGTGGGAGTAGAGAGAGAAAGCACATTCTTCCTTGTGCTATGGAATTATTCAGCAGTGAAGATGGAGCCTTCTTAAAGCACAACAAGCAATATTTCTGATTAGTCCTCTCCTCCCCTGCCCCCTGGGAAACCTTACAAGTGTAAGACAAGGAGATGCCAGGCTATTTGCAAGGGAGTAACCCCAATCCAGTGGAGTTATCACAGGCCTAGGGCACTTGGCAGTCACCCCAAATGCTCATTGCCAGGCTCCTGCTAGCAAGGGTGTGCAACACCGGTGTGCAGGATTCTGCGGGTGTATCCAAATGCTGGAAGCAGCCAGGCATGTCTTCATCAGGCAACTAAAACTAGTGCCCCTCCTCCATCAAGAATGGCAGAAGAGCACAGGGAAGAAAGGGGTCACCTGCTGTTGGATCCCATCCTGAACTAAAGAGGACACGGGATCCCTGGACTAGACTGATCCCTGCTGGCCAAGGCTGCAGCCAGGCACGCAGCTCTACTGCTGCTCAGCTGAGTAAAGGTGATGTTGTCCCCAGATGCTCATCTCTACCCCTCTTCCCCATCAGACAGCCCCGATCCCTTACACCCTCCAACATCAGGGTGCTGGGAATATGGGGAACCTTACCTGGGAGTGCTACTGGCAGAAGAGGATCTGTAATTGCCGCCTGAGGACTGAGGACAGAATACTGCCCCTGTGAGGAATCTCCTCTTTCTAATTTTATTTTCCTATCTGCTCATAAATGTCATGAAAAATTAAATAAAACAGAAGCGTAGGGTGTTACAAAGTTCTGTCATAGAAATGTATCTTCTGAGTCATAAATTAATGATTTGTTTTCTCCATCTGGTTTGCCTGATACAAACAGGAACAGTCTGCTTTTGCTGACAGTGGAAATGTCTCTGCTGAAAGGATCTTGTGAAATAGGAATACACAAGAAGAAAACGTTCAAGTGGCCTGCAGAAGCCTGCACACTGCTACAAACAGAAGGAAAGTTCACAAAAGGAAATATGACTTGGAGGATTGCTCTCTATCCTGTGCTGTGTCCTCAGCTGGTAGGTACGTAGTATCTGTTTTCCAGAATTAATGAAAACCCACTTTTATTTTTTATGAATGAGGTTAACTAAAAAGTGAGAAAAGGAAGATGCTCCAGATCAGACTTCTATAGCACTTCCAAAAGGTAATATAACCTTATGCTTTGGAGACAGTGAACAATGTGGGCTTAGGTCAGACTGAATTAGGTAAATCTTGTACATCTAGTTAAATGAACTTTTTTATTTATTGAGGAAAATAAATCTATCTAAATCACTGTTCTCTGTTTTTCAAATATGTTGAAGTTGGATGCTAGCAAAAATTTGTGGCTAGATGTTAGCTATTTGCCTGTGGCTATGCCTGGGGCAAGGACGTGGGGCTACTGCTCAGCGAGGTTGTTGGTGAGGCTTTCAACATCTGCATGGTGACTTTCAGAAGACCTTAGGAGCAGCAGGAGCAGAAATATGTTGGTCTCATTAGGAGAGTTAGCCTTGAGTCTTACCATGATTTTTGCTCCTCCTCCAGAGTCTAACTAGGGTGTCTTGCAATTTCAGTTTTTGGGGCTGAGGCAAGCGGAGACGTAACAGAGAGAGATGAGATTGTAGAAAACAGTGTTTTTGCTATTTGGGCTCTCAGGAGGAAGATAGCTGAGGCAACACCTAACTGGAGAAAGAGCAAGAAAGGGCAAATCTCTGTGCAAAGATCGTTTATGGTGTACATTGAAAAATGATGGCTGTCTTTCACAGAAATATTATAAAAATTGTTTCAAAAAAGAATGCACATGCTTGGCAAATTTCCTTTTAAATTTTCTCCCTTGGCCCATCCATCTGTTCCTACCTTTCATATTTCCCCTTGGATAAAGCAGCTTCATTTCAACAGTATTTTCTCTGTCAAACTCTTCTTTTCCTCTGAAGCATCTTCTGAGCAGATCTCAACACAGTGTGATTGGCACGCAACACCCTGCTCAGGCTCCCCAAGGGATGAAGACCCTGGCCAGGGAGCTTCGTTACCAAGGAGAGCTGCAAAGTAACACTCAAATCAATCCCCTCCTGTTGTGTTTTCCAAGATGTTTATGTTTTCATGAGGGACCCAGTTCACTTAGTGTCTATTTTTAGGTTTGTGGTAGCAGCCCCTATGAATTAGCATTAAAGATGGAGGTGAAAGGACATCTGTCAAGGTGAAGGTCTGCACAAACAAAATGGATTCTGGCTTTAAATGGAGTTTACTGGCCGGTACTCCCATAGGGACTGCAGACATGGGTTTTTTGAGTGGCTCAGATTATCACAAGAACCTAAATACATTCATTTAATACTTTTACTATTTGCTTGTTTTTGAAATATCCCAATCTTTTTATCTTGAGCAAGCATCAGTTGCATTTTATGAACTTGTTCCCCCTCCAACATTGAATCTTGTATAATGAATATAATGGCAATGAGGGAGGACCAAGCACAATCTGTAGAAGACTTCTTGCCAACCTCTGAAACCAGAAGGAGGTTTATGTAAAGTGTCTAGGTGAATGTAGCCTCCTTCAGGATTACAAAGGGCATTGCCACACAGAAACTTTGGCACCAGTTCTCTGCAAGCTAACTCTGATTCTAGAAGGGATCTGGCCATTACAGCATGACCCTGCTTTGGTTCACTACCTTTCCTAAGCAGTACCATGCTTTATTTGTATTGAATGTCTCCTTGCTCACTTGGCAATACCCTTCTCCATCATTCAGTGTTAAGGGCACCTTTATGTGATATTGCATCATGTTATATAAGCATAACTTTTAGAATTTATTTTCTTTTTTTAAATAAACGTAACTGTTTAATAATTGCCAAAATGACATTTGGGTTTTGCCTTTTTGTTTTGAAATATAAATACATGTTTCAGTTCTCTAGTCTAGTAAAAATATGCTATTTTAATGGGCTCAGACACATCAATAAAACATTTTAGATATTACCACCATGTTTCCTTAGGTTATTCATTTGTTCCAGCACTCCTTCTTTTGGCAAGAAACTGACTTGCATAAGCTGTTGGATCAGCTTTTCACTGATTTTGAACTCAGTGATATTTTGCTTCAGCAAAAGGAAAGAGCTGATTAAAAGAGTTTTTAGTTCAGAAATACTTTTACTCCTTCAGGAATTTGTCCATTAACTCCAGCAGGACTGAAGATGCTTAGCACTTTGCAGCATTGACTTGCTAAACCAGAGATGCTCATGTCACCTTGTCCAGCTTCCATGGAGCTGTGCTGCTGCAGTGTCATTCCCACTTGTCCTCTGTTTCTCACCCTGTGCTTTTCTGTCTTTTTTCTTTAAGTGGAGGCATTGGCTTTCTTGGAAAGAGTTGCAAAACCTACTCCTCCCTCTGCCCCAAACATCTTACAAGATGTAATACAGCTAATTTCTCAGAAGTGTGCTTTTTCTTTTTAGTGGGCAAGTAAAATACTGTTAATCATTAGTGGGTGTTTAAGGTAAATGAAAGCCAACCTGATGAGTGAGTGATGCCCGGCAGGTAAATTCGTTGATTCTTTCATTTGTTGTTGTTGACACTGCTTGCAGCAACTCCTTCCTTGCTTTGATTGCATAGAGTACTAGGGAAACAAGGAAAATATTTATTACAATTGTAATACCACAACACCTTAAGAAATTTCCACCTTGTTAGGATACACTCTAAAGCAGTACTTACATAGGAAAATGCAGTCCTCAGCAACAGGTACTGCAGCAAAACAAACCTTGAAGTGCTCTTGAAAGCTCTCAGTGGTTCCTCTTATGGAAGGTGTTGAACGTAATGACTGTGATAAGTGATTCACATTGCTCAGGCTGACAAATATCAAACTTAGCTGCACAGCTGGCTCTGTGGGGTTTTGGAATGCTTCTGTTCACCTTGGTAGAGCCAGGTTTCAGAGGGAAAATTTAAATTCTTTGAGAGTTCATATGAAAACTTTGTGTCCCTGAGGCCAGGCTAGGCTGTGTTTCCAGATTCTGAGGGGACAACTGTTTTATGCTTTTTACTTCTGAAGATTTCAGTGTTAAGGTGAACTTGATTCCAGGCTTTAAACAGCCTTTAGAAGGATCCAGCCTACAAGGCAGGAGGCTAAAATTTGGATTTGATCCATTCTTGGCCAACAGCTCACTGTTAATGGCTATTGAACACGGTCAGCTGCAGGCAACGCTGTCTCAAAAAGTGCTATGTTAACAGTCGGTAGGAGCTGTGAAGGCAAAAGAGGGGACATACAGCTCAAGACACATTACTTACAGCCTTGTCCTAAGCCTCCATTGCCAACACTGTTTGAGACAGACTCCTGAATTAAGTGGCTCCTTGCTCTAACACAGAGGGACTGTCCCTCTGTGCTTCCTTGGGTAAATGATTCAACTTCTGTTCACCTCCAGTTCCAGATCTAGACGAAGGGATAATGCCTTGCCTTATAACTGTGTGCATATGATAGGCAAATCGGGGTAGACTCCCCAAAATATTCAGACATCTGAAGATGCAAGCTATCACATAATAGGGTTTTCAAAATGCCACAGGTGTCAAACTTCTCAAATGGGGTGTAGCTCCTGAAGGCTGTGTGAAAGGAACCTGCATGAAGTTTTGACTCTTCTTGCAAATATAGATATGACTTCTTTTTGTTGTTTCATCTTCTTTTAAAAAATGAGACTATTTTGTACCAGTTTTTCCCAAGATTTACATGCACAAGTGCAAGTAACACCTCCTTTTCAACTTCCTACCATTGTCCCATACAGTTAGCTGACTTTTTAAGAGATTAAAGATTAAGTACTTTAAGTACTTTAAACTAAATACTTTAGTTTACAACTCCCTTTCTTTTGTCAAGTCTCAGTCACAAATGCATCTTTATAAAAGCATCTGGTTGATATGATTCAGAACACATTTTACAAAACCACTTGGCTCTGTGGAGAGACTTGATTTCTTTGTCAGCAAGAGTGATTGACAGCCAAAACCCACATAATCTAAAAGGAGATGCAGAGACAGGATCTCTCTGACAGTCCATTACAACAGACCCTGGAGTTAGCAAAGCCCTGTGCAGGAATCCTGCTCTGGGCTCAGTGGTGGGGGCAGGCACTGACTCAGGTGGTGACGGCATGTGATGAGCGTGCCAGACAACGTGAGGAAGGTGGCACGGGGAAGCCGTGTGCCGTGGCAGAGCCTGCTGCTCCCACATCTGTCCCTGAGAGATGCCTGTGCTGGCCCCCTGCCTAGGGAAGCCTGGCACCAGGCACAGCTGGTGGGTGTGAGGGGGCGTACAGAAACGAGTCTTGGGATCATCTGTGGGACTCGAAGGGTCTGGCACCACCTCAAGCAGATGTTTCTGGTCCCTGCTTTAGAAGGCTGAGCTGGAAAAGAGCACCAAGTCTGGGCTCAGCAAGTCTCTCCAAGCTGTATTGAGTGTGGCCAAGTACTGTGGAAGTGGATTCACAGTGAATTCACAGAGAATCTTTGATGCAGCTTCATCTTGGACAACTGGATGAATCATGTTACCAGTGCTAAGCACTGAATCACGCACCTACCAAATCTGTGAGCAACAAAATTTATAGGTAAAAAATAAGTTGGTACACCTCTTTAAAATGTTGGCAGCATTTTATCAGGATAAGTATTTGGATCTTATAACCATATGAGCTTTCCAAAGTATTAATTTAATTGCACAGCCACCTTCTTATCTAATTTGCCCCTAGCCAGATCTTAAAAATGATTTAAACTTCAAAGATGATAGTAATCCCATATGCACAAAGACACTTGGAAAAACTATTTCTTTGAAATATAACTGATTACAAACTAGTGTTGATTCCCTGTGCTTTCCTTGCAGTATTAGCTTTTCTGTGGGCATGGAGTGCTCTTGTAATTTGTCAACCACTACCACTATTTAGGATCAGTTAAGCTTTCTCACATTAATTAAAAACTGCAATTAAATAACCAGAAAGTCCCTCACTATGACTCAGTCTCAGAGTGTGCATCTGGCCCTTGTTTGAGATGGGGAGGGGGGGAAAGTGAAGTTATGTCAAAAATTTCCGGGATGTTTTCTTTTGATTACCTCATAAAGGCTCTCTGCTGAAATGGTGATGGCTGGGAAATAAAGGAGAGACACAGACAACTTTTATTGAAGTAGAAAGGACTGTGACAAATCCTTCTACTTCTGTTGCATTTTGATCTCCGAGTGCAGCACAAAACTAACAGATCGTGAACAGAAGCTGCAAAATGAATATTCTTAAAAAATATATTTTAATGATAGCCCTATAAACGTCTCAATGAACTTCATTAGAAAAGATTCCCTCCGCTTAGAGGAATTCCATTCTACTCTTACCCCTCCAAATTGACACAAAAGGGGAAGATAAGCATTCAGGAAGCAGATTTACACTTGCAACTGGTCACTACTGCATTTAATAACTGTGTATTAATATATTTCAAAAGATTAGGGTATGGTTTCAGAGTACATTTGGGGAAGAAAAAAGAGCTCTGTGCATAAGCTTTATCATATTGTACAAAATCTGTCTCCACTAATTAAATTTTGCCCCTTTTGTGTTGTTTTAGTGACCACATGAAACAGGGAGGGTAAGATACCTCAACTTCTGTTTCTTGATGGAGATGACATACATCTTTCTAACAATTAAACTGATTGTAACATAAAGACAAGACATAACTCCCCATCTAGATTTTATGAGAACTGCTCCAAACATTTGTTGAACATCTGTCTCCAGAAAGAAGAGTGTGCTAGTGTAATGTATTTCTTAAATTGATACAGATTTTGGTGGATTGGTGTTTGGAGATCTTTTCTGAGAAAAAAAATTTCAGAGCAAAAAAAAATTTCACTTCAAAATGCACTTCATTTTTTATAAAACTGAGGTTCAAAATAATATTTTTGGAGTTGAAAGTTTGGAGGTAAGCAAAGTAATTTTTTGAGGGTGGGAATAATGTGTGATTACTGCTGGCTTTAGAGCTCCATTCAGTTTGAAAGAAAAATAGGTGATCTTTTTCACGACAGAAATCCCCTTTCTGTCAGCTCCAGATTGTTATTTCTGTCATGGTGGATGGCAAAAGGGTAATTGCTTTGTGTATTTACCTTTCATTTATTCCTATGCCATAAAAATGTTCAAGTGAAAAGCAGAACTTCCTTATCAGGAGGCTGTGATCTCACTTGTGAAACCACAGAGGTATAACACCACAGGATGGCTTGGCTTGGGTGTGAGCTTTACAGATCATGTCATCCAACTCCCCATCTTCCACTAGACCAGGTCACTCTGAGCCCCATCTAACCTGGCCTTGAACACTTCCAGGGATGGGTCATCCACAGCTTCCTTGGGCAACCTGTTCCAGTGCCTCACCACATTCACAGCTAAGAATTTCTTCCTAATATCTAATCTTTACCTACTGCCCTGCAGTTTAAAACCATTACCCCTTCTCCTACAGGCCCTGGCAAAATGTCCCTCTCCAGCTCTCTTAAAAGTTCACTTTTATGTATTGAAAGGCCACAATGAGGTCACCCTGGAGCCTTCTCTTCTCCAGGCTGAACAACCCCAGCTTTCTCAGCCGGTCTTCATGGGAGAGGTGTTCCAGCCTTCTGATCATCTTGGTGTCCCTCATCTGGACTTGCTCCTACAGGTCCACATCCTTCTTACATTGGGGGCCTCAGAGCTGGACACAGTACTGCAGGTGACCTAGGAAAGTCAGAATATATCAGTGTTTGCTACTTCCTAAAGCACAGTTCTCACCATCTGTACAAATGCATAGTGTGCAAGTTAATGCTGGGCAGGTGGATACCCTTATAGAAAGCAAAAGCATCACTACAATGACAACCTATCCTCCCCTGGCAGATATGGCCTGGTGGCTTTTTGGGAAGACCTCTTTCAGGCACCTGAGAGGCTTGATCTTGACGTAGCAACTGAGCTCCTCAGCAGTCCTAGGTTATAGTCAGACAAGACAACATGGTGAAAGAAGTCGAGTACTTGATAGCAATCCCAGCTATGCAGTCAGACATTGGTCTTCCAGTGAAAGTCTGCTCCTTTCAGGGCCTCCCCCTGTGACTGTAAAGATTAACAAGAATGCCACACCACTTGGGCTCCTGATTCCCTCAACTTTCCTCCTGAGACTTAATGGTCATCTTTAATCTGCCCAGGGTTTTTGTGGCTGTATCACTGCTACCCCTGTGGATAAGCAATAAAGAGGGGCAATCAGGCATCTGCCTGGGCTTTGTCAGTCTCTCTGCAGTAGCACAGATCTGAGCTCCAGCTAAAGGCTGCTGGGACGATAGGTCTGGGTGGCAAAGTGATGCTACTCCTTCCTACCAGAGGAGGTAAGGGGTCACTAACACCTGAAAAACTATTCTGATAGTGTTGGTCCTGGTCTGAGCTTCTCCATTAATGCTGAAGGCATTAAACTGCAAGGCTGAGTTTGTTTAAGATTGTCAGATGTAGCCATTTGTCCACCATTTCCAGCAAACAGGGATAACTACACTTGGACAGGAAGGCAAAATCATGATTCAAAAGCAGAGAAGGGAATTTTGGTAGGAGTGTGAAGTACTTCTACAGAATGTGCTTTGCAAGAAATTTGGTTTAAGAAATGGGATTTCTCTTTTCATATTATGAAAATATGAAAAGCCATAAGAAGTTATTGGATAATGCAGAGCTGTTTACAACAGTTTCAGAGTTACTGTGGCTAATTCATGTGTGTATATTGGGGAAAGTGGGGTGTCTTATCCTCGCAAATGGTATTTTTCTGATGGGCCAGTCCCTTCTGGAGGTTCTGGCCCCAAGTACAACTTACTACTTAATCATCTGAAGGTTCCCTGTGGCAAAAGCAAGAGTTAAAGCAAAAACGTGCTAAAGCACCTGGATCCTAATGACATCACGGTGCTCTGAGAAGTCTCTCCCCATTGAATGTCTCTGCTTCTGAAAATGGAGAAGCAGGTGAGTCATGACATGTCCTCACTGTATGGCTGGGGACCAGCTTAAGAAACCTGGGTCACACTGAAATGAACAGCTGCATCCAAATCATGCAGCACAGTGTCACATGGAGATATCACTTGATGCCAACATACTCTGTCTGTATGAAAAGACATCTACTCTCCATTCTTGAGCTTGATTATCTCAAGCACAATAAAGGGACAACCTACACCACCACAGCTTAGGCCTTATTACAGCATGCAGACATATCATTTTTTGTGTGTATATCTCTGGTAGCATTCATTAAAACCTCCCATGTCTGTCTCCTGGTAAAACTGAGCAGTTTCACATCTTAGATGAAAATCAGAATGCAGGACAAAAGGAAGCCATAAATAAGTAGGGTAGGGGCTTTCTCCTAAGCACCCCATGCAGTCTATTAACTGCTATGGGCTCTTTTAAGTTTTTCTAGGCGTATCTTCAGGTTTTTGGTTGCTTGCCTCTCAAAATTCCTGCATTAAATGGAACCAGCCCATGATGTTCCAGTTGTTCCATGTGTATCTGTGCTGACCACCTTTGCAGCTAGATCAAATGTTTGCCAAAATCTCCTCACCTGCACACTGAAAAATACCTCTTCTAAGAACTGTTCAAAACACACAGTCAGTCCAAGCCACTTTCTAAATTGGATAGACGAGACACAGAAAACCCTATAATGGTCATTTTACAAGTCTGTGCAGCCTCTTTACAAACATTTGTTCTACATTCTTCTCAATGAACAACTAATAGCAATGGTTTTCATTAACATATTTTGCACTAACATTTCAGTAGACATAAAAAAGAAAATATCTCTCAATGGAAAAATACCATAAGAAATAAATTCCTGTTTCATTCTATAAAAAGTTTCCTTATAAATAAGACTCCTGACATTTGATCATCTCAAATATTTGTATATAAAAAAAAAGGGTTTCAAGTTTCTACCAGAGTTCTGCTTGAAGTTTATTTGGATAACTTTTTAAGTTTTCGTGTTGATGGCTATGCTATGACTGATTGTCACTGATTGTGGCTAAGCAGCCACATTTTTGGAGAGAGAGCTGTGTGGAAACCCTAAAGTAAGGAGAGGACCATTGGAGTGAGATACAAAGGTTACACATCAGCATTTCAGACTTGTACATTTTACCAAGATCTTTGAGAAGCAATGGACTCTCTGATTCACATTGCACAGGGTGAAAGAGATTGTGCTTTAGAAACACCATGGGCTGTGCAGCTATAGACATCTGCATTTGATGAGATGAGGACCAGCCTTTGCAGTCGTGGCAACAACTGTCACAGAAAGACTTTGTTTGGTCCTGCTTTCTCTACTGGCATGAAACAGGAGGGCCTAAACAGGAGAAGGTATATTCTGCTTGTCAGTAGTGGTTAGACCTGTGTTTGGAGGTGTGTGCTTGGAGGGTGTCAGATACTAATTAGGTACATATTACAAAAGAAAACAGTGAATGATGCTTGATGCTTCCAGGGTCTGAATTTCCAGGAAGGTTTGAGATGAGACTACAAACCCTCTCTGCCTTGCCCCAGGCACTACAACTTAGGAGTTGATACGATTTGCAGAAATCTGTAAGGGCCAGTGTGGCTGATTCATCTTTTTTTTCTGTTTCCCTTTTCCCCCTAGGACTGTGAAATGTCAAATATCTTTTCTTATCTCTCACCCTTAGTACTGAGTTCAGTCAAGTACCTGTGTGAGGCAAGTCAGAGGGGAGGTTGCTACAGGCAGGGTGCAGGGGAAGGGTGACACTTGTGGTGTGTATGAGCTTCCATTGGAGGTGTGGAAAGGCTGGGTGAGCTGCTTTGGCACTCAGGGTACAATAATGGTTGCCTGCTTGCCAGTGCATGCTCCTTCTTGCCCGAGATCCAGAGCATTTGGCTCCCAGGCTGAGAAGATTAGTATTTGAATGAGGAATTCTTCTGGTTACTCAGTCCCAAAACTCCCAATGGAGTAAGTCTGAGACCAGTTGTTCTTTCTTTTCTTTAAAAAAAAACCCAAACCTTCAGAGTTTTCTTGTTTCTCAGAAAAACAGGAGATGATTTCATCTTATCATAATTGCTAAATTTATTTTTAAGATGGGAGAGTGTCAAAAGCTGTAATCTTGTGCGCCTCCTTTAATATGCAGCATCCTGATTGTAGTGGCCCTAAAAATTAACAAGTATTCAACTAACCCTAATAGAAAAGGGTGCAAGGCCACCATTATCCACTACATGACTCATTAAAGTGAAGGGTGAAGAGCACAGCAGAGTGGAATCAATCATTCAGTTCTGCTACAGGAAGAAAAACATTTGTGTGATACTGTATTTACAACATACTATATGCAGAATTAGCTGATGGTCTCTCAAAGACTTTAGGGATGCTGATGACAAGGAGCATCCCACTTCTAAACAATTTTGGGAGTTTACTTAGTTAAATTTCATTTTAGGCTTTGCATTTTGCTTGATAATAATACACAAAAAACTTGCAGCTTTTTGCTTTTTTGATGAAAAAGAAAAGCTTCATTTCCTGTTTAATGGCTTCTTCCCTTTTGGAGTTTAGAATATGACAAAAACTCACATAAGTCTGAAAAGATAAATTCATGACTAGATTTTGTAAGATCAAAGCTGAAAAAAAACCCCTAAACTTACAAAGAGGCTGCAGGCACCTTTTGTAGAGCAAGTGTTTGGATGAGTTACCTTGAAGATGCTCTTAGAAAAGTCATAAGGTATTAGGTTAGTTCTCATACCACAGGTGGCTGTGCTATTAGGAAAAGTAAAACAAATGGGTACAGTAAAACTCTGGGTGCTTAGACTCTCTGAAGAATACCTGGGATCAGAAAAAAGAAAAGAAAAAGCAATCTGAATGAACAAACTGACCAGAAGAATATTGGTGGCATTGCTCTTGATGACAGGTGGTACTGGTGTATTTGGGTGGTTTTTACTGAATCTGGGAATGTCTGGTTTGCAGCTGATAAGCCAATCTTGTGGTTGGGTTGGAGGCTTCAAGTCGTATTTACACCAGGTGGTAAAAATGTTCTTGAATGGGAAATTTAGTCAGCATTGAGAGCAATGTGACAGGAATCTACTGATAGGTATAAATGTTATAAATTAACATTAAAAAAAAAAATATCTGGTTCAGGATAAGACTTACTGGTGATAGTCATTGTACATTTACAAGGATCTCAAAGAAGATTGTCAGAGCCCTGGACTGTGTTAGGCAAAGATTCATGTTGCACAGATTCAAGTGAGACAGCAGACGGAGAAAATCTCAGATGTGGTTGATACTACAAAATCCAAAACAGAAGAAAAGAGACTTGGTGCATAAAGAAGTGACAAATTCAAAGTTGATGGTACTAAAAAACAATGTATGGAGCTTCATATGCTATGGCAAACACCGTAAACTGAGGAATGGGCTGGCATTTGGAAAAATTTTTAAATCGTTTGATTATTGTTGTTGTTGTTTTTGACTGGGGAGCTGTTTGAGAGCTTCTTTCGGGAGCCAGCTGGGACTGGTTACTGTGTGGATCAGTGCACATTCAGTAGCACGGAGCAGCCAGACCCAAACCACTCATGGAGCAAACCTCTGCCGGGCCCCCTGGCGTGGAGTGGCTGCTGGATTTCCTGTGGTAGAAATCACAGCAGGATTCCCAGTCTGAAAGTGCTGTATCTTGGCTGGAGAGTGTTTGGATTTGCCCACACACTACCATTCTCACCTTCAATAAATCACTCTAAAGAGGTGTTTTAAGATCAGACAGTGAGTTCTTGTTGATGCGTTCATGGCTTGCCTGTTGGTGCTGTCAACAAGCTTTTCAATTACCTTTAGCTGAGGTAGGGATGGCCTGTGGTATCGACAGAAAATTTTTGATTATAATTTTGATGACAATCATGGCCTTTTAGCTTCTAATGTGCTTTGATTTAAAATTAACGTGCTTTGATTTAAAATTAACTCAAACATTTCTGAACTTGCTGAAGCATAAATAGCTCTAGGTTTTTATATAGTCTTCAAAATTTGCAATACTACAGCACATGTTAAACAGGTAATTCATCCAGTGATATCAATAGGATTGTTCTTATGCTAAGAGATATACACATCTGCAAGGTCAAGACTTTATTCTGCATTGACATAACTATAGAATAACATATAAGTGTGTGCTGTGACTGATTTCACTAATAAGTTGAAAATACTTTTCTTTGAGTGATCAGGTTCAAAAATTAATAAAAGTTTCAGTCATCATCTTTCCTGGGTCAGCTAAGTCATCCTGAACCCAGGCTCTGTGCTAAAGCTTGACAGCATTTTCCTCCTTGTAATGATGGATATATCAGAAAAAAATAAATGTCAATGCCTTCCTTTGTAAAGTAGTAATTGTCATGATGAACTAAACGTATTCATCAGATTATGATTACTTTTTTGCTTTCTGACCCACAGGAGATAATCACCATCTGTCTCCATGATCACATCCTACCTTTGCTGCCTGCAACTTTTCCTCTCAGATCTTACTATTCAACAGTCAATTTAACCTCAGGATCTTATTCTTTGTTTGTGTTTACCTTTGCAAAATGCTTCTGCTGTTTCAGACCTGTACAAGTGTTCGTGTGCCTGAAAGCTTGTTTTCTCAGTGATGTAAATTATTTATTGGTCTAATAAAGAGATTGCCTGCCTTTGCAGCAAGACAGCATCTTTAACCAATTCATCTGAATTGCTCTGAATTTTATAATGTATTCCAAAGTTACATATTTTTAACACAAAAAAATATAGAATGAATTTTGTATGATCATTGTAGGCTAATTTTTTCCCTACTGTTCTGAATTATTGAAGCTCAGAAGTATGTGTGCACAATACAGCTTCTCTGACTGTTGGACTTCTAAATTATTTTGCTCAATTAGATTCCTATTTCAAGAAGTTAAGTTCATCTTGAGAAAAGAGCTTCTTTGTTAAAAGAGTTATTGACACAAACCCAAGGCACTGAATGAAGTATGATTTGATGAAACCAACATCATAAGATTTCTCTGTCCCTAAATACAACCTTCAGTAAATCAGAGCTACAACACTAAAATACTGTATATACAGTAGTTTCATGCTATCTGTGAATTAGCTAAAACAGAAAACTTTGGGTATCTTAATGAGAAATTCTGATTTTTTTATTTCCATTTTCTTAGAGAAAGTTTCTCTGGCATGTTTTCCCTGTTGTATTTAGAACTTCAGCATTCCATCTCTTTCAAGCTCTGTGAAATAAATAACCTATCAAGAACTCAAATATCTATATCTCCTATTGATTTCCTACATTGCCATGGGGGAAGTATTTATATTTTACCTTCTTAGTCATGGTACAAACATGTCTTAGATAATGAACTCAAGGGCAGTGGGAAATAATGCCAACAAAGGGTACCCAAAAGACTTACATAAACTGTCATCTGAGCTTCTGCAACATGCAGATGTAACTGCTGTGGATAATAGAAATACCTGTCATTTCAGCAGTGAACCTCTCTTGGCAATTTTAGCCAGTTGCCCTTTGGGTGCTCCTTTTGCTTCTGTTCCTTAACTGGCCCTGCCCTACTACTTTTCACAGGCAAAATTAATGGCTGCGATCATTCCTTTCTACTCACTTCACATATTCATTCTGACTCAACTTTTTCTCTGACTCACAACCTGTTTCTATTTCCATAATCATGAGTTCATGTGAAACATCCTGGGCTAATGCAAAATGGCAGAGACATCACAATGTGTTATTCATACCTATGTGAGTAATAGGCACTCATTCTTTGGTACATGTGTGTTGACTTGATAGCACCTTCATTTCCTGCCTTTTTCCATTTATTGAATCACTTGTTGAACCTTCTTCTACAGTAAAAGGGATGAATCCTCTTGTTCTTATGTCAGAATAGAACCACCTTAATGTACCAGGATTACATATTCATCCAACTTTAAAAAAAAAATATAGAAAAAGAGAAAAAAAAAAGTTTAGGAGTTCTGATAAACTTGCTGTACTCTTGCTACATCAGGAGCACTAGTTGACCTGTAGGTATTGCAACTGCTTCAGATATTGGGGCTTTCTGGTGAAAAGGCTACTGTACATGTGAAATCTACTGGTAGATTCTCCTCATGGCCTTATCTTATTATGTGCTATGTAAGATGTAAAATTACAGGGGCATGTTTGAGTAAACTGTATGAAACTCCTGGGATATCTCCAAAAGCCGTAAAACGAACAGAAAGTGATAGAAGAAGGAATATCCTTTTCTATATTAATACCTGTGAGCAAAGAAGGGCAGGAAAGAGAAGACATCTACAAAATAATTGTGGTATTACCTATTACTTTAAACATGACATTAAAGTAACAAATTGGTTATTTGGAGATTTTTTTTAATTCTCTTTTTTTTTTTTTTTTTGCTGGAACATTATTACGTATAAATATGAAAAACATGGAGATTTTAATTTCTGAGAATACTCTACTAATCATACCTTTATAGATATTTATTAATTGACGAGTGTAACCTTTCAGATACCTTCTAGGAGGTCATGGGCTTCATTATTACAGAAGTGCAGAACTAAATCTTCCTGGAGCTCTTATTTGGTATCCAGAAATGTGGTAACAGCTCCAGTTCAATTGCATGTTGTTTAAAGAAGAGTAATTGGCAATATGTGCTGTGTTGATACACACAAATTAAGTTCATTACATGCAGTAACTCATTTCTTACCACTGATGACATCCAGGTGAAACAAAGAAATCCTGACATGCATAAAAGATGTGATGTTCAGCCTGCCTTGAAAATGGTATAGTCTGTCTCTCTGAAACTTCTGATGGAGAGGGAAGTAAATCTTAAAATGCAGTTTTAAATATCATTTAGTCAGAATTAGAGGAAAATACAGAGGGCATAAGGACAGAGGTTTTATTATTTCAATGTTTTCTCTCTGCACTCTTGCCAGGGACAAATACATCATGTGTTTTGAAGAGGCTTCCCTGTAGTCACTGCAGCATCACAGTGAGCACAGACTCCAGAAACCTTGCTCGCAGGAGCGTTGAGTCCAGTTGGAAATGCTGGGGATGACACATCTGGTAAATAGGTGTGATGCTCTGGTTTACCAGCTCCCAGTGGGTGGATCATAGGGTGTCACTCTTGGGTATAGTGGTGGAGGCATGGAATGAAGGCCAAAAAGGACTTGCTTGGGCCAGGCTTGAAACCTCATTTCTTTACTGTAATGCTGAAAAAAATGACATTGTAGTGTAACTATTATAGCAAGATATGATTTTGGCTTGCTTATTTTCATTCTCCATTACTTTATTGCAAAACATTTATTTTCTGGAAATTTTGGATGTTTTACTTATTTACTTGATTTTTTTTGTTTGCTTTTTTTTTCCTTAACCACTGGTGTTGCTATTAACAATAATTACCATCCACTGCAGCAGAGTATTTTGTCTTGCTCAAAATTATTCCTAAGCAAGAATTGACCAGAATTCTTTCTGTCTCCATTTTTTCCTAGTGGCCTGCCCCTTCCAATCTGCCACTTGCTGAATCTACAATGTGGTTTGTAAGACCCTTTGACAACAGCTGCACAATCTCTACAGACAGAAAGTTCTGGTTTAAGATTGCTGTTCTTTTAAGCTGGCCATGCACTAGTAACTGACAGCAGCTTGCTTTTACAGAAAATACTTTAAATAACAGGAAGCAGTGAACACAGATGAACTTAGTGCTTCAGTATAGTGAGCACTTGTCACACTTCTGAGTAATTTTCTGGATTATCTGAACAACCTGGAGATAAAAGTTTAAAACTTGGTGGTTTTTTTTCATGCAGAATATTGCATTTTTTAGGAGAACAAGGCAAGATATGAGTTGCTTATTCTGGTAACTGAAGACACATGAAACACTTGAATATTCCAATTATCTTCTGACTCATTGAAATTTGTGTACTCTCTGTGGACCTCCTAAACACTCCAGTAAAAAGAAT
Organism: Dendrocincla fuliginosa; assembly: GCA_035047845.1. NCBI lineage: Eukaryota > Metazoa > Chordata > Aves > Passeriformes > Dendrocolaptidae > Dendrocincla > Dendrocincla fuliginosa. Next base: position 103,526,035 of record JAWWMO010000001.1, read on the forward strand.
AGAGGTTATAGATATCTGGGTAATTGAACTGAACTCAAATACTTCATCTGTTTTCAGTAACATCTCTTGTACTTCTCACTCTGGAGTTTTAATTTCTTGTTGTGAAATCATCACTGGAAAAAAACCCAAAAAAAACAAAACCCAAACCACCACCACCAAAAAACAAGCAAACAAACCAAAACCCAAAACCAACTGTGAGAACCAGATTAAACAAAATCTCCAAATTATGTTTTTTGCTACGTATTAAAGTTGGTGTTTGAGTGCACAAAGCAGAACTAACAGGAGGGAGATGCTGTTGATGCCTGTGCATCCCTCACATCCTTTCCCTGGGAAACCCCAGGCAACTGGAGTGCTGGCTTCCCTAGGTGTCAGTGTCTGCTCCTCCACCCATGGCCTTGGTGACAGTGGTCTTTGGCCACTGTCCATGTTGCTGGCCCACGGCCTCTCCCTGTGCTGCCTGGAGCCTTGTACTCCCTCCTGAGGCCCCAAGGATGCTGCTGGGAGTTGTGGTGCTCAGCCATGCTGTGGGGCACTTACATCTCTGCTGCCTGGAGTAAAGCTTTCCATCCCACTGGGGCACTTTGCTCGCACATCCCTCTCGGGAGGCAGGTGCAAGAGGGTGACAGTCTTTCTGAGGGGTCTTTTTATAACAGTTAGTGCAGCATTTATACTACTGCAATCTCCTTTCTGACTTGGGTGCGGGGAGCTTCATACAGTAAGTGTGAACTAATGCTCTGTGCTGCACATGGAGTGAAGCCTGTCTCCCAGGAGGAGCTCTGCTCAGGCTCTGGCAGTGGGAAGTGGGCCAACTCCTGACATGAACCAGGGTATTGGTCCTTCCTCCTTCTTTCAATATTTTCTTTAATGTTTGATGACATTAAATAGAGTGCAGAAGACACTTAAGTGGGGCCAGTGACTTTGCACAGGAGTCTGGTAGCCAGGTCCCAGAGGGACTTAATCTCTGCTCTTTGCTCATGATGTGATGATGACCGAGTTTGAGTGACTGCAGGGCTGTAAATTTAAACCCCAGGGTCCTCTTACTGCAGTTTCGATGTCTTTATTCTTTCTGGCTTGAAAGAATATGAAGGAGGTCACTGATGGATTCACTGCTTTAAAAGGGCAGAAATAATGCTGTTTGCTATAAACATGTGGTTAAACTGTGTCATCAGTATTTGGGAGGATAGTAATTATAGAAGAACTGTGTGAGAAATGATCTCAGTCAATGGATAACAGCTCAGAAAATGACCAAAATCTTTTTGCCTTAATTTAAGACAAAACTTAAATCTGTGTCAGTTTATAAAAATGTAAAAAAGCTGACAGTGGCAGAAATGGTACATTGAAACAGAAAAAACTATCCTTAAAAATGCTTTTTGTAGTACTGAAATTCCTTAGTAAGCTGGGGATTATTAGGAAAGATTCCTGGGCGTAGTTCAAGTCTTTGCAGTTGGATACTATCAGTCATTAAAGAAAAACATAGTTGCTCTAAAAGAGCAGAATGTCATTTTGATTGAAAATGCCATTATAGTTGTAGCTTGCATGGCTTCCAGCCCCCTTTGCTCTGTATTCACTGAGGTCATGCCTTTAAATATACATTGCTTTAGAAACTACTAACATTGCAGAAGGTACATTACAGCTTTCTTGCTCAAGGGAACCACTTGAAAAGTATGTTTCATCTTCTGGGAAGAGTCATCTCACACTATCATTGCCTGCATTTGGCAATGGGTTTTGAAAGATGCTCTCTGACTATTCTGTTATGTGGGTTTCTCAGGCTCAGAACATATTTGTCACTAGACATCTCTGTCTCAAGGAGACAGTGACTTGCTTCTCATAATTTCACTTCTATTTGTTGCATTCTTACCACTTCCAACAAAACCATCAATCAAGTGAAAAGAGAGTTCATTCATCTAGGAACTCATTTATGGGTAAGAATGTTCTTGTAAGATCTTAAATTACTCAGCGTAGTAGACTGTCATGAAAATACACGCAAACAAGAAATCAGAGACCTTTCACAGTGTAACTCTGATTACAGTTATAATTTCCTCATTTGAGAGAGCATGTGAGAGATGTATGATTTACAAACAGTACACTTATAAATCCGACCAGTCCTTTGGGCTATGGATTCCTTATTGCATGGCTTGTATATTTCAGTGAACCATTTGTATTCCAGGTACACATTTTTGCTTTTTAATATTCTTTTAAATTCTTCTTCCTCCTGTTTCATTTCACCTCTGCCCACATCCCCTAAGACAGCAGCAGCAGTCACATCATATATGCATGTATTCCCAAACTGTTTCCTTTACCACACCTTTTCACTCATGGCAGACGTTCAGTCTCAGGAGACTGGCTTGCATTGCTTTCATATTTTGAACAGCTTGAAAGAAGCGATGTCTGAAAGAAGAAGGGTCAGCAAGCTGGATTCACACTGATGAACAGACTGCTGGCATGCTTGAGCACTTTTTGGGCATTGTTTACATTTTCCTTCTCACTTGTGTTTCTTCATTTAATATAGAATCTTGAGAGGGGCTTTAGTATTAATGAAGATCATATATGTAATCTATTTGGCAAAAACACACTGTGGTTGTGCTGCATCTGTTATCTGCAGTAAAAACTGAAGTCAGAATTTTGATAGAGAGAATATGAATATTTTTAAATCTACAGAATAGCACATGCCAGTTTTCAGTGCAACTGAATCAAAGTTACTGTTGCTGACTAATGGTCACACTGCATGGTCTTCTCTCTGTATTAGGCTGTTAAGGTCCACGGAAAGAAACTGCTAGTCAGTGCAGAAAAATAAAGATTGCCTCGTAATCTTGAGGCTGATGTAGGATTGGTACAAAATAATTAGCTTTGTCTGTGCTGAAGTGGGAATAAAGAAGAAATCAATACCGATGAATATTGAATAAATCAGCAGCAGGGTAGTATTTGTCAGTGAATATTTGGTGTTATACACCGGAACTTTCACAGTAAAATGCGTATTTACAAAGGAGGAAGAGAAGTATTAACAGACAGTCATAAGAAGGAAGACTATTGCACTGAAAAAGGAAACAGTTTGGATGGAACAGATGTGAGTAGAGGCACAGATCTTCCTCAGTCTGTAGTCTGCAGTGTAGGTAAAAATCACATTCTGATGGAAGACCCACTATCTAATTAAGCAAGGTCTTACGAAAGTGAAGCATCTTGCTCTGGAGATGCTCTTGGTGAGCACTTATTTTCAGATAAGAACATCACTGCCCATACTCAGTTGATTCTCTGGTTTCAGTATTTGAATGCTGGAGAACTGGATGTGGAAAGAAATTATCCTGGGTTATGAAACCACATTAGCCTTGGTAACATGTTGGAAAGTTGTAAATGAAAATTTTCATCTGACCAATGGAGAAAAGCCTTGACCAAAGTGTCTGACATAATGTATTAGCATTTTCCATGATCCTGTCTCAGAAATACCCATGGATCTTGCACACAACTGACTGTAGACTATTGCATAGTTTTGCTTCTCTACTAAAGAAGCAAAAAAGGATATTTTTTCCTAGAATACACTGAAGTTATTTTGTCCAATCAAGCATTTCTCAAAGAGGCTTTTGAAAAATGAACAGAGAAGGGTCACCGCTTTACTTCAGTTACATGCAACAGAGAACTGAGTTCCTGAAGTGAAAGGAAGTCTCCAAGGAAATTGCCTTGAAATCAGCTGTCAGATTCTGAAAATTTACTTTGTAAGAGCCTACCACTGCAGCAGGAAATAAGTCTGTGTTACCCTGATCATACCAGCAGAACACAAGATAAATTCAGCAATTTTGATGGGACTTGTACTAATGAAAGTGTGAAAGAAGTATTCTATATTCCAAATATTTTGATTTTAATTTGAGTTGGTAAGTGATCCCTCAAGAGCTATTTCTGTTATTCATTAATGCATTGTTACTCAAACTGAACTTTCCTATCTGTGTTTGTGTATTTTTTAATCTTGATAGTATCTATGTCTTACCTTGACTACTCTCGTGACCACAAAAGGATTATGCCAATGAGATAGGCCCTTTTTTAATATAAATCAACATTTGAAACACACTAAAAAGCCAGAATGCAAACTGAATTCTCAGCTTGTTGAGATTTGAACCTCTCCTGGGATTGTACCATCTCACTGACAGCTGCATTGTGTAGCCATTGTTTGGAAAAGTTTCTCCAAGCTCTGTGCCAAATATGATACTGTGATTTAGTTTCAAGGCCAGAAATGCAAATCTCAGCGTGTAGACACTCAGATAAAGGCAATGGGAGTCCTCAGCAGTCTGAGACACTAATGCTGTTTCCAGAAGTTTCAGAACACATTTGAGAAACTGAATCTGAGGTACCTGGGTGAGGAACCCAGGTAACACCTCCATGTAGGTAATGAGATTCAGCTCTCTCCCCCAGCATGGGCTTCTGTCTCCCAGCCATCACCTCTGCATTTGTTTATTAACATTCCTTTGAGGCTGTTGACTGCAGGAGCTGGGAAAGCAGTAGCACTTTCTTTCAGAGTAAATTTTCCTTTATGCCACTGTGGACACCTCAAGTGCTTTGTATTTGAAATAAACAGAAGGGTTGACAACAAAAGAGATACTGTATTTGTTGTTGGGTAATTGTTTGATTCCCTTAATAATCTCAGTCTGGGTGTCACCTGGAGGGACAAATTATTGTGTCTGTGCAGGACTTGGTTTGGGGCAGAAGGAAATCTGGAAGCCAGAAAATAAAGGAATATGAACTAAGGAAATTGGTGACCTACTCATCATTGTGGTGAAAAAGGGCAGAATTTACCACATCTCCCAATTTAAGGAAAAGATTTTGCAGCATTTTAGGGCAAGAAGAAACAAACTGAAAAAACACAGTAAACAAAAGCAGAAAATATGTTCTCAGCCACATCTTACTTGTACTGCTATGCATATAAATACAGTAAACATGTTGGTATGTATTGCAAATAGAACCTCATTACTATGAAAGGGGACAGTAGGAAAAAGTGAGTCAAAAAGGTCTAACTCCATGAAAGACAGAGCTAAAGCCCCTCCTAGAGAGTAACTGTGAAGGTGTAAGAGTAGATAAGAATATAAATATATCACATTTCTTCAGCAAATGTAGGGGAAAGCATGTGTAAGAAAATAATTAAACCAGCCAGTATTTCACAGCCACAGTGTCTGTGTTGCGCTTTTTTTTCTGTATTTAAATTGCAAAGCAGCAGCATCCCTTTTCCTGCACAACACACTGCTTCCAGATGGGTGACTTATGTAACACTGAAGGAGACACCAAGTCGAGGTCTCAGGCTTGCAGAGGAAATACAAGAATAAACCGAGACCAAGAGAGGAGAGGAAGCATGAGGGTAGCCAAGAACATCAGCTTTCTTGCTGCAATCCTCAGCCCCTCTTTGCTTTCTGACCCCTATTAGAACTGACAGGGGTGGGAGACTGGAAAGTGTGATGGACTCCATCAAAGTTACACATTTCTAACTGCTTAACAAAGTTGCTCTACTCCCCATGCTAATATCACTATAATAGTGCAATTCTGCAATATGAGGTAGCCTTACTGATATTTGTTTTCAACATAAAGCACAGTACTTGAATGCCTGTGATAGGAAATCAGGGAATCCTTTAGAGTGATGATTTCCCTCAATTTTCAGTTTCTTGCTGACATTTAATCGGTTAACAACAAGCAAAACTGGAACTTACACTGGAAGGGACAAGGAAATACATTTTCTGCATCTTGAATCTTTCATTGAGCTCTATCCCATCTGTCAATGCCTCTTTGATGTGCAGATACAAGAGTTTGAAATTTCCTTCATCTTAAACAATAATAAGGCTCATTCTTCCAACCACAGTAATAGACATTCCTATATGCTGATACAAGGAAACACATATTATCTGATTACATGTTGGGACCTCTACAATATCTATAATGTCCATACTTTCCAAGATTTCATTCTACATCCTATAAGCATGCCTCAGATTCCACACTCAGTGTTTATGAATGTGTTAAAATATATGCTTGTTCAAACAAGTTTATCCTATCAGTCTATTCAAGGTCTGCAGAGACACATTAGTCTGTGCAACTGCTGTGTTGCAGCATTATTTTATCACTATTTATATGGAAATACCTATATGACCAACACTGATTTTACATACTTTGTCTACATTTGCAAGATGGTGAATCTTTTTGCCCACCGAAATAATCTATTTATCTAATGCCTGCTCCCCTATCAATATAGGCATCAACTTTTAATTCCCTTAGTATGACATATTTTACTAGAAGTCAAGTCTCATGAAATGGACTGTGTATTCAGGAGTGAGCTGTCAACATTTTTTATAATCTACCTTTCAAAATAAATAAAGCCTTGTCTCCCAAAACAGTCACATACTACCAGGTTTTGTCCTATCATCTGGCACTATCATAACTGTGTGCCTTTGGCATGAAATAGTTTTGCATTTGTGAGTTCCTAAATAGATAGGATGAAATCTTTGTCTCAAATCCTTATACTTATTCCAGAGTAACTTGCCCGGATGAGGACGAGCGCTCGTCACTCATGTAACTGGTTCCTTTCAAATCAGTGCGACACCCAGGAAAACAAGAAGCTCTGGGAGGATGTCACAGGCTGCAGTCAGCAGTAATAGCAGCTTGCTTATTTATAGTACTTTTCATCCAGAAGAACTCTGAATGCAAACATGGAGGCAAAATTAAGAAAGTACAAAGTAAGAGCAAAGCATTGATTGAAGAGTGAAGGAGACGCCAGTCTGTGTGTAATGAATGAGGGGCAGCACTAATCATAAACGTATTTGCTTTTATTGTCATGTTTTAGAACTTTAATGGTCAACTAATGTATTTTTTATGGGTTGAATATATTTCTTTCAAAACCTCAGGAACATGTACAGCTGCTTTTAATTTCAGTGGGAGTGGTAAAAGCTCATTAGCCTCTAGATTTGTCCTTCAAATGTACTTAATTAAATATATAAAGAAGATAACCAGAAAGCCTGAAAGGACTGAGACAAAGTTAGCACCAAACCATTTTTCCTTCTCTTTTTATCCTAGGAATAGTCATGAGTTGGGTCAATTACCACTTTGAATTGAACTAATTGCACAACTTCCTCGGTTTAAGTAGGCTGCAGCATCGTGTGTCCCACTTTTGTGTCTTCTGCAAGGATCCTTTGCCTACACTGTGGTGGAATAGCAACAGCAGTGCTGCAGCTATTTCAGCATTAGCTCATAACAGACAAATGGTAACAGAATGCTTGGGGCAGCTTCACAATTTCTTTGAACCACCTTTATCCCAGTACATGAAAATAGCCCAAATTTTCAGCTGACAGACAAAGTACTAATCCATTCCGTGACTCACATTTTAAAGGCATTGCATAATTTTCTGGCATCCAGCCACAAAAGTTCTCATTTGAAGGAATGCTTTGTGGAATGACAACACTCAGAAGCAGGGCTTGCAGGAGTTGAAGTGACCAGTCTCTCTGGAGTCCCCTGACATCACTCCAACAAAAAATGCTGGGATAATTGTTATTTTATAGTCATGGAGAACTTTGTAAGCTTTCTGTAATAGAAGGGAAAACATAGCGTCCCTGCCCCAAATAACTCACTTTAGTTGCAATGCCATGAAGGAGGAGGGTAACAAACCAGAATAGAACGAGGAGATTTTGGGAGGATGCACACAGTAGTTTTGACAAAGTTATGCATAAACTGAGGAAGCATAAAGCCATCTTCAGAAGAATGTCTAGTCACTTAGCAAGGGCCTTGCATAGCAGGGGAGAGAGGAAAGGAAAAAATTTTTAGGAAAACTGTAAAAGCAGGATTTTTTTTCTCCTCGCAATTTTCCTGGGGGCTTGAAGGAAAAGTGGATCAATACGGAAAAACCATGACTGAACAGAGCAACACATCACGCTGCACAGGATGTTCTGAGCAGGGCCAGAGCATGGGAGAAGGAGGCCGATGGGGGATCGGCAGGTATGTGTTGGGGTCATGCTGCTGCTGCAGGAGGTGTGCCTGGACAGGGCATCTACAGCTCCCAGGGTCTCCAGGAGTATCAGGAACAGGTGAAATGACACTGCAGGAAAAATTGGTCCTGGGGATTATTACAGTGATATGTTGGAAGGGGTCACAAGACACAAGGGACAAAGGGTAATGGTAAAAATAAGGGTTTCCCAGTAGCATATTACTGATAACATGGTATCTCCCAGTCTAATGGGCATGTGGACCTGGCTGTCCAAACTTGATCCTGTTTTTCTTCATTTACTGTTTGTGTGGGATTTCCCTTATTCTCTTCCTTCCCATTACCTTTAAAGTACTGCTGCAAGAGCATTTTCCTCCTGCACATGCTGTGAGAGAAAGAAGTTTTCCTGATTTTCCATTTTTCTCCCTAACTTGCTGTCTGCAAACAACACCTGAAAATTCTCACTCAGGTCTTTACCTCACTAAATTTTTTCTTCATCTCTTGTTAATTTAATCAACAATATTTTGCTGTCAAGTTCACTGACAGCCATTTTCATGAGACACTACAGAAAATACAGCATTTTGTTGCATCTAATATGTATTCAATGGACTTCCATTTGCCATTAAGTAGCTGTCTCAGAAGACTGTTACTTAATATGTAGCAGTCAAGGGACACAAAAATAAAATGAACACAAGGATTTGGAGTAAGTAAAACAAAAATGCACATCATACTCAGAATAAATAGAATTTCTCTTCATAAAGCAGTTTTGCCTGGTTTTTAAACTTTACATCAGTCATCTCTCCTTGAGAGGTGTTATTTTGTTACACATATTCTACTCCTGCTCAGTTTCTTGAGCTTGCAATCTTTGTATGCTTTCCTTGGGTGTTTGGTATTCATTCACTTCCAAGCAGAAAGCTCCCTACTTGTTTGTCCCACACAGAGGGGAAAAAGGCAGGAGTTATTTCCTGGGAGATCACAAAGAGCTGTGCAGGGGAGACGGCTGTTTTGTGTAGCTTGGATAGCCTTTTCACAATGGAAATGTCAGACAGAAATAAGTTCCTAAGGGTGCTGTGGTTGATGGTGGCTTAGCAAGAGACACTTAGAGCTGAACTAGCAATGACCTTTTCTCTAGGATGGCAGAGCTGGCAAGATGTCAAAGCCCATTATCCCCACTGGTAAACTAGAGGGAGATGCCAAAGCAGACAGACGCTCCTGTAATGCCTTGTCTAAACTACATTATTGATCTCTGTCAAAATCCTCTCCCCGCCTCCCTCTGTGTCTAGTCTACATGAGGCAAAGTTGCATTGAGCAATCCAAAGCACTCAAATTACAAGAAATGCTGTATTGATAAAAAAGTAATTTTTGGCTTTTTACCTTAGCTATAATCGTGATAGAAATCCCATGGGTTAGGCTCTAGATAGACCATGGGTAGACCATTCAAAGCCATAAATTCCTATACATGCAGGCAAATCATCAAAAGCAGAGTTTGAACTGAGATGCCTCTGCTTTTACTCAACCTGAGATTCCTATATCTACACCCAGATTTTTTGCTTCTCTGAGCACAAGAGGCTTCCACTGAACTCTCCCAGAGTCAGGAGCCAGCATCTGTTCTGAAAATCTAGCCAGTGGTGAAATCTTGGACCTGCTGTAGTTAAAGGGAACTTTTCCAAGATTTCATCTGATGTAACTAATTCTGAGTTCTCAGGAATTAAGTGCTAAAAATGAGATGAGTGCATTTCCTGGTGGGCAAAATTGAGAAAACTTTTAGTCACTTCAGAAAAATATATTACAATCTGTGAAAAGCAGCATCTGGGTGATCAGGAAAAAAATATTTCCTTTTGCAGCATCAGTGAAATCTTCAAGAACTCAAAATAAAAATTCCAAAAACTTATTTTATATGCCGTTACTTTAATTTAGATCTCAGGTACCTCCCCTGAAACAAAAAAGAAGTTGCAAAATTAATTTTTTTTTTTTTGATGTTTACAGAAGTGAAAGGGGATAATATTGAACAGATCTGCAAACCCTGTGCTTATGTCCTCTCTAATTCCGGATTGGCTTGGGGCACAACACAGTTTCCCTGATGCAGAGGGCTGTGCTGCGGCACTGTCTGAAAGCTGAGCATTGCCACCAGTTGCCAGGCGTTGCTTTTGCCATGAAGCCATTTGTAACTCATGAACATATAAAATAGACACAATGCCAAAACTGAAGTTTGTGACTGCAACTTCATCAATTTCCTAAGATAAAAAATAGTTATGGGAGGAGAGGAAGAAGCCCTATGAGCAACTTCTGTACATATCACAGAAGAATCAATTTCGGACAAGCATAAGAGTACTCCATTAGCATTTGTGCAGGTCCTAAGCAGTTACAAAAGAATACAGTTTAATGAGATTTTCTGAATGAGTAGAAAAATGATAGGGCTCTTGAGACACAGCATTTGCATTCGATTATAGCTCGAAAATTCCTTAGTAAAAATGGGCAGCAGGAATCCAGGAATGGGAGCTGGCTCACAAGACAGCATCCTGGATGTGGGGTTTCCACAGCTGTGTCCTAATTTAAGGGTCTAATTTAAGAAGAAATCAATTATACCCCAGAAATATCTTGGTTTTTTCCACTGACCAGAAGTGAGCACTCAGCTGGGGCATCCACATTGTACCACTGGGCACAGAAGAACCTCACTGTCATACTGTAACAGTTTATTATAGCAAGCATTTGATTTTTCTTTATATACCTCATTATATTAGATTAGTCTCCACCTCCTTATCATTCTTTCTTAAAGTTTTAGTCAGGCATTTGATTGGGCTTTACACTGAATTCCAGTGCTTTCTATCTCATTGCTTTGATAGCTTCTGGGAGCATATAAGGGATTTTGCCAAGTTTCCCCCATCATTTAGGTGGAAAAACGTACAGAATGTTTTTGTTAAGAGCTAGATTAACATTTAGATAATTAGATTAATGATATTCTGCCCTATTATTCACAGAATATTCTTAAATAACCATTTGGTGTCTTTTCTCTTGGTTCAAGATTTCTTTTGGGAGAATAGCTGCACTTCTTTACCATTTCTGGGCTGATTACCAGTCTCTAGGCAAGAGTCCCAAGCCAAAAACTACGTTCAGTGGTTTCTCTCTGGAGAGGACATGGCTAATCCACAACCAATTGCAGTGAAGAAGGTTATAAAAAATAAAAAAATAATAAAATATTGTGTTGTTTCCATCTTCAGTATTTCAATTTCTCCTAGGGTAAGCAGTAATATTCTCTGTGTACTATACTTTATATATCTTATTGGTTGATTCCTCTCACCTCAAGCAGTATTTAATCCAAGCTGGGGTCAGAAGATTGCCTTGTAGCCTAACTAGAGATAAAATAAATAATTTTTTTTAAAGAATTCTTATAGACTGTGTTTTGTGAATATTTCCTTGACAGAGGAAAAAGTATTTTTATAAGCTACATTTTCAGAGTAGTTCAGTTGCTTAAGGGTATTAGCCAGTGCACATGAATTTGCAGTAACATTTTGAAACTTTAGAACAAGCTGTTCCCTGGATATTTGTGCCCTGGTGAATATTACATAAAGGAAGAGGAATTAGATTTTTTTAGAATATTTACTTTTTTGTACATTCTCAGTTCAACACTTTTCCTATGTATTATTTGCTGTAAAAGAGATCTCAGAGGTAACTTTACCAACTGTCTCAGGATTATATTAACTACCTCAGTGGACTGTTGTGGGAACATTGCCTTTTCAGGAATGTAGCTTTTAGCATTAACTTGTGGAAGGAGGAGTCTTAAAGCTGTAAGGGAGTGATCCCCTGCCAGGCATGACTCTTGATTGCTGTGACAGGTGATTTGGAACGGAAAGGATGGTGAGTAAGACAGGGCAGGGAAGTTGAAGTAGATATATCCATTATAAGCTTGTTCTTTCATCATGTGGAAGACATGATGCTATAGAAATGGTGCAATGACACAAGTGAATCTTTCCAAGGAAAGAGTAGAAAGTCAAAACTTTCTGATAGTAACTGTGGCAACATTACTGTGTTCAGGAGCTATGGTAATGCAGGAATGAGGGATAGGGCATGTGAAATATTGCCTGTGCACAGCCATGCCCTCCCTGTTCTAGGAAGCCTGCACCCAGCTGGACCAGCTCCGGGCTACATTTGGGCCACTTGCTCTATGGCATACAGGGCAAAGGAAACTGCATTTTCCTTATGTGGTAAATCACAAAGGTGCTGCCCTGTGACTTCTGCTAAACACAGTCCTTCCCTGCTCCGTGTCTGTGGTCTTTTAGGAATGGTTCTTTGATTTTTAGTCTACCAGAAAAATTATGTGTCTGCAGCCCAGTGAGATCTGCGGGGGAAAGGCAGGATTCTTCTCACCTAATTTATGATGTCTCTGCCTCTGACGTAGATAATCTGCATCTGCTCCACTCAGTGTGGACTCCCTTTGAGTCAATGAGAAGGAATAAATACTTTTAGGACATGAATCATCTGATGCATTTTAGACATTTACATTAGAGTTGGATCACTTCCACTGCAGCACTGCCTATTTCCTCTCTGTTTGATTATAGAGAGAACTTGGCTCAGGAATAGATGTCACCCTCTAAAGTTAGGTGGAATGAATCCCACACAGACAGCCTGTTGTGGAGATGTGAAGTGAATGGGGGATTCAGGCAGATCTTTTTTTCATGGTGTTCTGAGGAGGAAGCCTAGAAAAGGACTGAGAAGGGGGCGATGGCCATGTTCTAGAAAAGCATATGTGAGGTACAGAGAATGGAATATACAAAGCTGGAAAGAGCTGGAAAAGGGGATAAATACTACATTGAGGTGATTGCATCTGATAACATTATTCAGAACAGTCTAATCTACAGCTGACTTCAAAGAGCTGTAGAATCTTATAATACTGTATAACTAGATAATAAATTGACAAATGAAAATTAATGCTCATAAGTGCAAAGTAATGGAAATGGAATAAAAATAATTCAAACTATTCATACATATTAACAAGCTCTAAATCAGCAATTACTGTCCAGGAAATATATTTTGGAGTGCCTGTGGATAGATTTCTAGAAACATCAAATCAGTGCTGAGGGAGGTCAAAAGAATATATGATCCATTAGGAGTTACTGAGAAAGGGATGGAGTAAACCCAGAAAATATCCTTATGCCACTGCATAAATTCACAGTGCACCCACAGCTTGAAGGAGTGTGCAGTTCTTCCCCAGTAGCCTCAAGGCAGGTATGAGAAAGTTAAAGATGAGACAGAAGGGCTGCAAGGTGATCAAAGGCACACAACAGCAAAGACAGACTGCATCTCTCCAGTCTGAAAAAGAGATGGATGCGAAGGTAATACAATAAAGGCCTATTGAACTATAAATGGTTTAGAGAAGGTGAATTGAGAATTATTACATGCAATTTTTTGTCCTTGAGGTTGAGGAGACATACAATGAAAGTATCAACAGTGAGTTTAGCAAAAACAAAAAAGGAAGCATTTTTTACAATATTCAAAATTAAACCATAGTAGTCCTTGCAAGCGAAGACCAAAAGGATTAAAAAGTAGATATTAAATGAAATGAACATGGATATTAAACACTGTGATCCAGTAAAAATTCCCCAATATCAAGTTCTAAACAGCTAATCACTGGAAAATTGCATTTATCTTATCACTGTACACTTCTATTATGTCATGGGATACTTCTGTTTCTTACACACTCTCTTGAAATACTGGTTAATAAATGCTGTTGAGTCTATGTTCTGTGATAAATTGGCATTTAACCTGATGCAATGTGGGAGTTCATGTGTTTCTAAGTGTGAGAATAGTTGGAGGAATAGTCAGAGAGAAACACCGTGGAGGAGGTCTGTACTATGGAGTAGGAAGTCTGAGCTGAGTAGAGGACTGTTGTTGATTTCCTTGGATATAAGGCTGGCATAATGGATGACAAAGAACATCACTGAAAGGCCACTGAGATGTAGCCACATGGATTTCTATCAAGGGAAAACCTGATTGATTTGCAGAAACAGGTGTAATTTATTGTTCATTTTAGTTCAACATTGTTGTGAAGGGAGAGATCCTAGATTTAGCTGAGGTATGCTCTGGGTAAGTGGACCTACTTAAGCATCATATCAAAAGCACTGGACTTGCTTGAAATCGGCTGCACTTTTGGCACAAAGAGCTCTGACCAAGACGGACTGCTGGCGGTGCACCACAAAGCAGCCAGAGGATTACTTCCCAAGAAGTGCAGGATGGACTTTCCTCTCTCCCCTCTCCCACAGTCACTGCATATAGCCCGGGGCATTTAAAGGCTGAAGTAAACACAGCAGACCCAGATTTACTCCTTTCTTAGTGGTGTAGTCTGTTAAAAACTAAGTAAGAAACTCTAGAAATCTGAGGACTGAAATGCGGGCTTTTAATAGGACAACTGGGCTGTGGATCTATGAGAGCTTAAGGGGAGTTAGGTCATAATTGTAAGAGTTCTCCCTAATTATGGGTGTAGGCAGTGGAAAGGCATCAGATCTGACTGTGTCCTGAGTTGCTTATTCCATAATTAGGACAGTTTAATGATGTGATTAAAAAAAAAGTCAATTTTTCTTTTGTTTACATTTTTGTCTACATAGTCATGGATTTTGTTTTGCCTGGAATTGATATGCAGAGTTGGAACTAATTCTTAACCTCTTCTTATTGCATTCAGGAAATCAATTTGTTTTGCTAAAACAAAATGGACATACGGTTTCAAGCAGCTGCATTCAAGTGTAACTAGTGATAGTCATGACTTTACCAAGGTGTCAAAGTGTTCTTACTGGCTGCATTATTCTGAAGGGAATGCAGTAGTTTAAAAAGTGTCATACTGAGTCTATGGAATTGATGGCAGACTTCAGTAGGGTTTGGGATTGGACCCAAAGGGTCACTCTGTGTTGAACAGTAAGATGAAAAAAAAGAGAGAAAAATGCATCCTGATACTTAAACAAAATCCATTTATCTGTTCAGAGTCACCTCTGCAGTCTCCTGTGACTACCATCCTTCCACAACAGCTTGCTGTCCTTCCATGCTTCCCTCCCTCCATTAACATTCAGCAGAGGAAAGATGGATGTCCTTTCTGCACTAGCTAGCACCTACAGCCCTGTTCACTCAATTTCTATTCCAAAGCTTTCAAAACCTCTCTTCCTGCTGATACTGCCAGCCACACCGACTTTTAGATTTCTGGTGAAGTTTTCAGGACTGGCATAAACCAATTTGAATTTATAATTTCTTTCAAAGTAGGGCAGATTTGGCTTGGCAGTCTGTGGGATGTGATAAACATCGAATTCCAGCAGCAGTAAGTGTCATTTCAAGAAGTAGACAAATAATTTAAAGTTACCCTTTTATTTCACAGTTTTGTTTTTAGTAGATTATAAGAGAGTTCTACTCACATTGAACAACAGTCAAGGCCATGTAACTTAGTAGCTTTGTCTTGTGGTAAGGTTACAACTTTTATTTTGCAACGCTAACCTAAGAAAAGTGACAGGTGTTTATGAAGTCTTACTTCCACACTGTAGCCAGAGCCATCACACACATCACTGGAGCAGGGGTTGAGTCCAATCCATCATCCAGGCAGGACTGGTGGGATGAAGAAAATATGGAATATAAAGTGAATGGAAGTGACACACATCATTTGAGTGCAAAATCTTTGTGGGGATTAGCATGTTGTCACTTTTTGCCTTCCAGTGTACCGTAAGTAAATCTGCATCTGTTATGCAACCATTTTATCAGCATAGCCTTAACACACAGTATACATCAAGAAAATGTTGAGAAAATAAGAACTTTTCCTTGGGGATATCAGTGAACTTTGTTACAAGCAACAGAGAGTTTTACAGTTGCCTTGCCAGACTTGATCTTGAGAAAGTAAATTTCTGTTATCTCATCTATGTTCTAACTTAAGCCCAAAATTCCAGAGCAAACCCCTAGACACTTTGATGTCTGTCTTCCACTCTTCATGATTCAACAACCCTTATATATAAAATACTCTGCTTTTTTAGGATTTTCTTGTCATGGCTGGATTAACGTTTGAGGAAGCTCAGAAATCCTCCACTGAATTCAGGAGGTATTGCAAGGACATCACAGATGCTCATGTTAATGCACTAAAACCCATTTCTGTGTTTCTACAAAGTGTTACATATAAGAACAGCATTATAAATGTCCATAATTGTAAATTATTTTCACCTTAAAGGTTTTAACAGTACTAATGACACAGATACCATCTGATTCCTAAAAGATGTTTTCATGATCTCTAGTTTGCTTTTGACAAAAAACCAGAGAGTGCAATATATGATCCCCTTCCTTGTTTTCCACCAACTTTACTTTTCAAGACTGATTTTGAATTAAGCCTCTTATTTAGGGGCTTTTCCTGCTAATTTCCTTACACATTTCCTTTTCCAGTCAATGTGATTTGGATGTTGTTCAGGTGTGTTTTTAGTGTAGACAATTTTCTAGAGACAGATTCAGCACTGTCTTCTACAGAGGATATATATAGCATTTTCCAGGGTTCTTATCTCCATACATGTATCAGAGATGGCTTGGTAACAACCTTGAAGTCATTACTAAAACCCTTGTCTCCTTCCACCTGCCTTCCAAGAAGTAATTTCATTGCATTCCATGGTTGCCTCTTCCCTGACTGCCAGACACAGAGAAAATGGTTAATGCTTTTAAAATAGGAAAGATGAAACTGGCTGGACCTGAAGAGATTGTAGCCTGGATAAATTGTTTTACCACCTGACAGATCCAATCAATACCCTCTTTTCCTTCTATATAGTTTAAAGTAAAAAAACCACTACCAACAAAAACAATGCTCAAGGGTTTAACTTATCAAAAAATGCATTGATATTATCCAGACATAGTATGCAATGTTTGACTCTCTGGACAGAAATCAGTAACTCCAGATGAAGACACATTTTATCCAATGAGATATCTTTAAAGGAAATGTACTTCAAATTCATATTTTCCTTTGAATGTTACCTTCTAAAATTGATGATAAGTCCTACAGGTCCCAAGACATTTTGGTTAGGGCTTCCTGTAGCTCCTGGAAAAATCTAGGGGACATCCCACCTGCCATTGTTTAGGGAAGAGTGTTTGCTCTAAATACAAAGCCGAACTGCAGAAACTACAAGAACAAAGCTCTGGGCCATTGCAGTCACTCTGTATTAAGAATGACAGCACTGACATTACTGCTGCATCATAGCCAGTGATTCTGCCACTATCTGCAGCTATCAGCTTCTAGGAAATGCCAAGTGTCATCACCTTGTACTTGGACCTTAAACACATGATGCCTCCCAGCACAACTCCTAGCTAAACTCAATGTAACTGCAGGGCCATGCTCTGTTGAACCCCAGTGGCTGATCTAACTTGCCAAGTGGTTTGGATTTCACAACATAGTTAAAAAAAAAAGAGAAAGCATGGTTCAACTCATTTTTGAGGTTGCTTTATCTTCTTCATGCCTAGATCAGCGCCTTTCAATAGAAAGACTATCCAATAGCAGACTATCGAAAACTAAGTAAAGTTAGGGTTTCAAGGCCACCTTCTGCTACATGTTTTATTGACACCAGCAATCACAAAGGCACCTGGAACACACGGTAGTTAATTCAGTCCAGCAAACTGCTTCACCTCCCCTTCTCATCATCTAAAGTGCTGAAAGGGAAATATAGAGGTTGGTTATGTATAACACAACCCACTGTGTGGGCACATTGGTGTCTGCTGCTGCTACCTGCTGAATTAATTGCTTATCTAGGGAAAACTGGCAGTCCTGTGGGACTTGTGTTTTTAGCACAGAAAGACCTGGATTTTCTCTGTTCAGGCAATAGAATTTACACTCTGGGAATTGTTACACAAGTACAGTTGCACTTCTAAACAGATGTTCAAATCCATTAGAGACAAGTGCCAAGGCACTTCTGAAATCCATATTTGTGTATAGCTATTTTTTATCTATCTCTGTTGCCCCAATAGCAATACAAGCACACTCCTAATTGGCCTGAGCTCTCCAACAGACAGCTTTCTGAAAGCTTAATGCTTTCCAAAAATGGGAGAAGGACTCTGTAGCTGAAATTTGATGTACATTTCAGGTACTCAGCATAAAAGGAAACAGGTTCTGTCTGTTACCTACTCACTTTTCCCATGGCTGAATGCTGCAGCATTACCTCTTCTCTCTCTTCTACTGCCCATGTAGGTGGGCAGTGAATTACATCAGGGACCTGGTACAACTGGAAATAGCCAAATTCATTTTGCCAGGTTATTTTTCAGACAGAACAGTTGTCTGTTAGAGTTGGGGCAAAAAGACTTGCATTTGCACCACAAAGATTGAGAGGGGGATGTGAGGCCTGGAATTGTTTAAACTGCTATATGTGACACAGTTGAATGAGAAACTATAGCTGGAAATCAGCTCCATGTTTCTTCTCTACTTTGCAGCAAATGAATGTTATGATTGTTTCTCTGCTCCAAACTCCCATAAAAGCAAAATGGGGGACAGAGGACTATAAAAAGGAAGTGATTCGTCTCTGCTTCCTGTGAAGATTGGATGATTTTTTTACCCAGCATGAGCTTTGTGTGCTGCAGTTGCCAAACTGCTGCTCTAGGAAATACACATTGGTATCAACAGTTATCAGTGGGGAACAGTAGTTGATGCCAGGGTCAGGTTCTGCCACATGGTTTGTTTATTTTTCCCATGTGGAAGCCAGAGAACATTGGTCCTTTTTGTTTCTGCTAGGGAAGGGTTAACTTGGGTGACCACAACTGTGGAGTGAATGACAGGAAACGTAGAGCTGCCAAACTGGGTGGTTGGATTTGTGACATGTTTCTTGGTGAGCTTTAAATTTTTGTTTTTATTTTCAGAAATCCCCATGGAAACACTGAAGGTATGCAATTGTACACAAGTGTCTGGCAGTGGAGTTGCTTCAGCCACCTTAGGAAGCAGCAGGTCAAGCACAGGTGTCACTTTCTTCAGACTGAAGAAATTTCAGGTTTATTAAATATTGAACACTCAAATCCAGACAACATAAGAATGAGTTTGAAAGGCTTCAAAATGCAGAGGATTTGTAAGGAGAGATTATTAGGTGGAAACTGAGAGTGATTATCTTTTTTTAACATTTATCTATTACCAATTTAACGTCACTTGATTCTGCTGTTTTTTCTCTTGATTTTGTCATATCTGATTTCCATCTTTATGAAAGAGAATGAGATCAAAGGAATGATGAAATCACTAAGAGTCCCTTTGTGATTATTCTTCTCACTGTCACCAAAACAGAACAGTTTCATAATCAACACAGATCTCTTTATGGGTATTAATCAAGGAAAGAATTAAAGTGCCAGCCCAAGTCTGCTCCTGTTCAGGAAGACATGTCTTGGGCTTACATATATTACTGAGTAGACATCCCTTCCCTTTACTGTATTTAATTTTCTGTGCAGATGTTTATTGTGTCTGTGCACTCTGGAAACACACCTAAATTAAAAATCATTCTGTTGAGCAGGACATATAAACACTTGACTAAGACACTTCTGTTGCCATATAGCTTTTATCTTCACATTTCCTTGGTGCTTTTTTAGCTAGTTATTTTCTTTGTTGCTCACATCAAAGTTCCTCCTAAATTTACTTCAACAATTTCATAAGCTCTGATCAGAATCGTATACAAAATACATTAAAAAGTAAAAATAAGAAAAAATGTCACTGAACTGCATGTCATTATACATAACACACAAAAAATAATGAAGAAGGGCATCAGTGAGAAAATTCATATACAGGTTACAGGTCAGAAAAACAGAGGGCACACATAGAGGAGGAATAGTTTGATGGACTCATACTGAGTTTCTCAGTTTATCTGAAACTTCACCCACTTGTGATCAACCTCCCTTACATTTCTTGAATGGTTATGCTTACGTAAGATTACAAGAAGAAGTGCACTTATTCACATTTTCAGCACCGTATAGGTAAACCAACCACAAGATGGCAATACACCATGCTGTGAAAAGAGAATGACTATATTTTCTCTGATTTTAATCCCTCCACGAACGGCTGAGATGTGCTGCTTTTTTAGCTTTGGGAAACTTAATGAAGAATAGACACAAAGCAGTAATTTTTAAGAAAAAAACCTAATCCCACTGCTACTATAAACATCTTTCTTCTCATTTCTTTTCACTTTTCCATGGTTTCTCTCCACTTACTACTGTTTATTGTGTGCAGGGAGATATTGGTTTGAGGGAGCAAAAATGGTAGGGGATGTAATATCCATTAACATCCCTGCAGTAAGGGATGGGTCTCTGCTTGTGAATGCCACAGAGACTAAAGCCAATTGCTCTTTGAGTCAAAGCATGGCTCCATCAATAGTGAGAAACAAAGAGATGCCCTTGTTCCCTGGAATAATAAAAACAGAGACAACATAATGTTATGAAGAGGGATTGAAATGGGAATGTGCAATGTTCAAAGACGTGCTCTCAGGAAAACTTTGGACCATAATTGTAGGAGGTGGCAAAACGACGCCTGAAGGTTTTGCCTGAGCATAAAATAGCACTGAGTCACCGGTACGAGGTAGCTGCAAGAAAGGTTAATATAATTATAAAAGCAGCAGGTGAAGCATATTTTTCAGATGTTCTGGAAGGTTGTGGCATTGCTGTTTGTTTGCATTCCATTTGCACTGCAGTGATCTGGTATGTCAGGGCACAGATGACAGGGCATGGAGGCGGTTCCCCTCCTTTTCCCTGGAAATGTAATTCAGCTTTCTGATGTGGTTGCAAGGCAGGATGTTGGGAAGTGTCTAGCTGACGTACTGCATTTATAGGATTAAATTAATCACTAGATATGAAGGCAGGAGGAAGTTTTTCTCAGGTCAGGAGGTCAGGGATTCTTGAATATGGTTTATGTTTTCCTGGGTAACCAAAAGGTTTCACCCACATCCTAAGGCAACCTGGGAATTTCATCATTTTCTTCTTGTGACATGTTACAGGTGACTTTTGATCTTCTGCTACCACCTTCAGCTTGTGTCATGATGTGTAGAACAGGTAGATCTGGTGACTGTCTTTGGTAATTGCTTGTTACATCATGCACTACAACAGAAAGGCTCTGTACTAAAACATCTAAATAGTGTTACTTTTTTTAAGTTGACCCTATAACATATTATTTTATTAGTCCTTGTCCCTAGATGCTGGGGTTTGAAACTCTGAGGAAGCTACAAGTTAAAGGACTCACTGATGCAGCTTTAGATTTAGCCATAAATAAGCAAATATACAGAACATAGAAACATAGAATCATTTAGGTTGAAAAAGACCTCAAAATCATTGAGTCCAGCCATTAACCCAAGCCAAGTGCAGCACAAAACCATGTCCCTAAGTGCCACATCTACACATCTTTTAGAACACCTTCAGGGATGGTGGCTCAACCACTTCCCTGGGCAGCCTGTTCCAATGCTTGGCAGCCCTTTCAGAGGAGAAATTTTTCCTAATATGTAATATAAACCTCCCCTTGTGCAATTTGAGGCCATTTCCTCTTGTCCTATCACTTGTTACTTGGGAGAAGAGACCACTTTGCTACAACCTCCTTTCAGGTAGTATTCCCTCTTCCTCTTCCTTGCTCCTTGCCCCTTGCCCCCTACCCCCACCACTGCCACCACCATCCCTGCCTCTGCCTCCTTTTCTCCAAGTCAAACAATGCCACCTGTCTCAGCTGTTTCTCATAAGACTTGTGCTGTAGACCTTTTCCCAGCTTCATTGCCCTGGACATGCTCCAGCACCTCAATATCTTTATTGTAGTGAAGGACTCAATATTGCACACAGTATTCAAGGTGTGACTTCTCCAGTGCCAAGTACAGGGGGACAGTCACTGCCATGGTCCTGCTGGCCACTCTACTGCTCATACAGGCCATGATGCCATTGGCCTTCTTGGCCACCTAAGCACAGGTTGGCTCATATTCAGCTGCTGTCAACCAACATCCTTTCCCACTAGGCAGCTCTCCAGTCACTCTTCCCCCAGCCTGTAGTGCTGCCTGGGATTGTTGTGAGCCAGGTGCAGGACCCAGCACTTGGCCTTGTTGCACCTCACACAATTGGCCTCTGCCCATTGATTCAGACCCTTCTTGAGAGCCTTCCTATCTTCTTGCAGATCAATATTCCCACCCAGCTTGGGATCATCTGCAAACTGACTGAGCAGGAAATCGATCCCCTCGTCAAGACCATCCATAAAGATATTAAACAGGACTGGCCCCAATACTGAGCCCTGGGGAACATCACTTGTGACTGGCTGGCAGCTGGATTTGGTTCCATTCCTCACCATTCTCTGGGCCCAGCCATCCAGCCAGTTTTTACTCAGTGAAAGAGCACCCATGCAATCACAAGCAGCCAGTTTCCCCAATCACATACAGCTTTAAAATTTAACAAGGAGTTATATGCATCAACCTAGGAATTTTTCTTAGTTTGCTCTGTATGTTTTTTTATTACATCCACTAAAGGGTTGATGTATACTCTAATTAACTACTTTGATTCCTTTATTGTAAATTGCATTTCAGCTACTTTCTGCACCTCACTGATGAACAAATTCAGTGAAGATAAACATGTTTTTCCTGTAGGAATTGCATTATTACAACATGAAATAGACTGACAGTAGATTAATGAGTAGTCCAATGTTTTCCTCTGAATACTTTTTATTCTGGGTGTATCAGAACAAAGACATCACAGTGCCGATTTACACACTGTTTTACAAGACTATTATCCACACACAGAATATAATCAAGCTGTATGGTAATACATTCATTGTTCACCTTGAAACTAACAAGGACAGAGACAACTGGCAGTTAAAGGGTCCATGTGTCCCAAGTACAAGATGGTGCCAGCTGATTTTTTTACTTTGGTTCCAGGTTTCTTTTGGTCACCATAATCACTAGTCTATAGTAATCTGAGTTGTAGCTGTTACCAGAGTTGCAATACCTTTTTATTCGACATTGTTTCACTGCTGCCAGATTTGGAAGGAAAAAACCTAAATTCCACATATTCTCTCCTCTCTTTCACATGGGAATATCCAGGAATGCCTTCGTGACACCTACTATACAATAAATATGTTGTGGTTCAAAGGAAAAGAAAGAAGATCCACAGAAAAGGGTCTGTCTACTGTTTCAAAACAATTCCTTACTATAGAGTCTGAGGTGTGGAAGAGATTTTTAGATTATTATGGCTGCTTCAGAATTTTCAGTGGTTGTTTTTCTCATTAAAAAAACTTGGTTTTTTTCAGAAAAAGCCTGTTTGAGAGAAAGGTTTAGTCTCATTTTTTATGTGAACTTTGACAGTGTGCTTTAATCTTCTGAAAAAAGAAGCAAATCTAGTTTCTTTTTGACAATTAATTTTTCCTTTTTAAAATTAAGCCATGAAGACATGACCTTCTAAATCATCAAAATAGAATCTCTTTATCTCAACATGTCTTTTGAATTTTCTTCATTTGTGGATGCTTTTTTGATTTTAACTTATTGTGGGAAACTGCAAAATCTTAGGGATTTTCACAGGAGGGCACCATTGTTTTTCATGCACCTTTATTGATCGTGTCTCTGATAACTTTTCTTTTTTTAGCTCCACAGTCTATATCCCATATGTGCAAAATTATTTTCGTTATATTCCTGTGCTCCTGTGTCATAAGTCATGTATCTTTCAGATTTAAAAAAAAAAGACTCCAAGAGATATAAGTTTGGTTTCCTCACTCATGGCCTTCTGGTAGAAGCTTTCGAATTGTTCCTTGTCGAATAGGTGTATGTCTTTATGGCTTTCTATGATCCCTTTCATTCTCTGTAAAACAATGTCTAGATATTACTTCTGGTACCTGCAAATGGGGAATGCTGATTAGATTCTGATTTTGAACACTTTATTTGAAATGCATATAAATGGTATAAAGAGAAGTCTTAGATGTGTGTTACTGCTGAAACACATGTAGAACTCCAAGGGTTAAAAATCTGACTGTAGTGGTGTAAGAGGGAAAAGAAAGAACTGGAATAAACCCCAGGACCATTCTCCGTGAATTTATCTGAGAACCATGCACAGCAGTTTTTGTAGATGCTATACTATATGAAGGAGCTTACACGTGTTTTGGAGTTATTTTCTGCTTTTTTGTTTGCTTTTCCCCTATATCCAAACAAAGTAATTTAGGAGTGACTTAAGGAAAATGGAAACATTTATTTCCAGTCAGTTAAAAATGCACCAAACTTTTGACCTCTGTGTACCATTTCCATGCATTTAAATGGGTAAGTACACATTAAGATCACTATAATCCTTTCAGCCAAACTTTTCACAGCTCTTTGCGAATAGATTTTCCTGATATCCTTTCTTTCCTCTACTTTACTCTGACTCATTGATTACACATCTCTAATGGGTTTTTCTGTACTTCAGTTCCTCCATTTGTGAAATGAGGAACATCTATATTTGTTGTTGTATCAAGGTAATAGATGTATGAGAAATACCTCAGCTAGTCGTTATGTTCCCATTTGTAGGCAGCTCCTTAAATCAAACCTCCGAGGTACCACTTCTCCACGCTCTGAGGCACTGGAGTTTGATGTGTTCAAGTACTGCTGCTATTCTAGGCTACCTTGAAAAAAGGGGAAAATACCTTCCTATCTTACATTTGGAGAAGAAAACTCTGCCGGGCAAGAAGGTGGCTGGCTGGTTTGCAAATGGAATATGCAAAATTTAGAGTATCTTGGGCTAGTGATTTTCATCAGAAAGTAAAATGTTACAATATCAGAATTTGGTTGTTGTGTTTTTTCTTTGTGTGTGTGTGTGTGTGTCTGCTCTGAATACTGCTTCAGTAACTTAGGAGAGTTACAGAAGCTGTCGAGAAATAGGCTCCTCAATTTGGGTACATTAGGAAGAGCATTAACAGCAGGTTGAGGGAGGTGATCCTGCCCCTGTGCTCAGCCCTGGTGAGGTATCACATGAAGTGCTGTGTCCAGTTCTGGGCTTCTCAGTACAAGAGAGACATGGAGCTCCTGGAGGGGGTCCAGTGAAAGGCTACAAAGATGACTAAGGGAATGGAGTACCTCTCTTACGGGGAAAGGCTGAGGGAGCTGGACCTGTTCAGCCTCGAGATGACTGAGAGGGGACATCATCAATGTCTATAAGTGTCCGAAGGGAGGGTGTCAGGAGGATGGAGCTGAGCTCTTCTCAGTGCTGCTGAGCAATACAAGAGGTAACAGGAAGAAGCTGATGCACAGAGACTTCCACCTGAATATGAGGAAGAACTTCACTATGTGGGTGACCGCACACTGAAACAGATTGCCCAGAGAGGTTGTGGAGTCTCCCTCACTGAACTGTCTGGACACAATCCTCTGCCTTGTGCTCTAGGATGACTCTGTGCAGGGAAATTGGATCAGATGACTCACTGTGGTGCCTTCCAACCTGAAGCATTCTCTGATACTGTGATTCTGTAATTTGGGCATGAGGTACAGGTTAAGACAGTCCTTCACAGAATCACAAACTGGTTGAGGTTGGAAGGCAGAACTGGAAGTCATCTAGTCTAATGTCTCCTGTTCAAATAGGGTCACCTAATTCTGGTTGTCCAAATCCATGTCCAGAGAGCTTCTGAATATTGCCAAGAATGGAGACTTCACAATCTCCCTGGACAGCCTGTATCAGAGCTTGGTCGCAGTGAAAAAGTGTTTCCTCATGTTCAGATGCAGTCTCCTGTGTGTTAGTGTGTGTCTATTGCCTCTGGTCCTCTCACCAGCCACCACTGAAACTGGGATGTGTCCTTGTTGCATTCTCCCTCCAGGTATTTGTATGCATTGATGAGATCCCTGACAAGTCTTCTCCAGGATGAACAGTCCCAGCTCCCTCAGCCTGTCCTCATAGGAAAGGATGTTCCAGTCTGTTAATCATCTCAGTGATGCCTTGCTGAAGTCTTTCCAGTATATGCATGATTCTTCTGTACTGGAGAGTCCAAAGCTGGACACAACACTCCAGGTGTGGCCTCACCAGTGCTGAGGAGAGCAGAAAAAATGAAAATGTAAAAAAAGGTTGTAGCACCTAATAACTGAAATCTCTGGTGTGTATTGAAAAACCTCAGCCTCCTTTTTCTCGGTAAGTGTCCCTCCCCCCAGCCAAACACACAGACTGAGCAGCATATGGTTAAACTGAGACAAAAAAATCTCAACTGCCCCCAATTTTTTCAACAGCTGATATCAATAATTATAACTAAAAAGAAAAAAAAGATTGCAATATTATGTTTTCCTTGTTTACAAAGAACATTTTAGAACATGTTTAGGAGCTTGTGGCAGCCTCCACTCATAGCTTAGGCAGCAGTGGCAAGATTATGGGGTGGGAGGTGGAATAATGCCATCGGTGCATGGGTGCCTTGCTCCTTACAGGTAAGTGTACCACACCGCTCTATCAAACTATGAGCAAGCTACATAGGTGACCTGCACATGGATGTTGGCCCCTGTGTGGAATACGAGTCTGGTCTTGAGGGCAGCCTTGGCAAAACTCATGAAGTCAATGCTGTTCAGTCTTAGAGTTGAAGACAGAGCAAACAAACTCAGAAAACACCCTATGAACTCAGCCTAGTTCTCTCAAGTGTGTACAGGGAACTAATCTGACATGGTCATTCATGATGACTATTCATGGCCTGTGGCTATGATAAAGCCTCTTTCCTGTACAAACAGAGAGAAAGAAATTCTCAGTTAACCCCTGCTTCATGGGAACCTTTGGACTTGCTCATTTGGCCAAAGCTATGTGGAGAATCTCTCAAGGAGAGTGTTCTTCCCTTCCTGTCTCCCTCCTGCAGTTACCTAAAGTCTTTGAAGCACAGGGAGTGCTTCATCTTTGTTAAATGCCTTCAGACTACTCTTTAGACAGTGCTATTTGCAGCTGAGCCTGGCTGTTCACCAGTAAGTGAATGTTGCCCAAAATTTGGTTCAAAATAGGATGAGTTAAAGGCATTTCAGTTTCAGTTTCAGTCTCTGCTTGTTTTTCTCTGAGCTGCATAATTGAGCTGCCATTTCTAAATCATTGTTCCCAGCTTCTTGTCACTTAACATCTCTAGCATTTCAAGCAGATTAGTCTTGAATCATTTATTGTATAACTACATTTCAAATGGAAATTGCTGCAAATCTTAGACATTCTGAATCTCATCTTTGCATCATCTGTAGCCAGTGTTATTAATGAAAAGTAAAAGCCAAGCAAGAATGAGTGTTTAGTGCTCACTTGCACTGAGTGGATGCAGACGGAAAAGCGTCTCCTCTGTACATGCTGCTGAGCACATTTCTACCTGGCAGAGCAGTGGGATGTGCCACTGTGACGGATTTCCTCTTGGAGTTGAAGGGGACCCCTTTATGGCTTCCAGATCCTCTGACTTTATCAGTCTTTACCTGACTGTTCTTCAAATGAATCTCCTTTGCATGGCAGTCTATGGTTAGTGTATAAACTGAACTTGGATGAATTATGGCAAAATTCAGGCTGGTTGTATGAAATGTCAAGGAGGAAAGTGGGAAAAACAGGTACTGTGATGCACATAGTATCAGGTTGTTTGGGAGTTTAGTGTATCCACAGGCTACAAAACATGGCATGTCTTTACCAAATGGGGAAGTTAATTTCCTTTTATAACTTTAGTTTCAGTTCTCTTTTAGCTGTTGTTCCATTGCCTCCTGTGTGTTGCAAACAGGGATGTTGAAAAAACCAAAATCCAACAACAACAAAAAAACCCCACAACCCAACTTGAACAGGGCCGGTTCAATACTGCACCCTGTATTACTTGGGGACAATGTTGAAGTCATGAAGTGACAGATACTCAAGAGACTTAGAATGACCCCACAGGATCAGTCCACCTCAGGTATGAAAAGCCCAGGATGAAAACAAGATCAAAGGCTGAATTTTATGAATGGACTGCTTTGAGCAGGGAAAACTATCGATAGATATGGGTAAGATGATACATATAAAATAAGAGGCACAGAAAACACCATAACTTTGACCTGCAGAAACAATAAGGTCAGGCAAAAGGTGCACAAGCTCCCACCTTAGAACTGTGAGTCCTTAAAAGACAGCACTGGAAAATTCAAAGTCCCTTAGGTTTAGAAAGCACTTTGCCAAGATTATGTTTCTATTTTTCATGCAATGCTGCATATGAACAAGTCAGTTAAGGAGTGAGAAGCCACACCAATATGGTTTCCAATGGAAAATATATGAGAGAACTATGTGGAACTGAAAAGAGGACCTTGAAATTCAGTTCAGTGTTGTGGTGGAATGAGAACATCCTCTAGGGGGAGGAGATTCTCTCTAGAATGAGATTTGGAGGTTAGGATGGTAGAGAAGAACTGTGGTGGTTTAGAAGAGTTTCAGTTTCACGATGATGAAGCTTTGTAAAAATTTCTTCTGTGGTACGAAACAGGACACAGAAGAGGAACAACCGTGGGGTTTTCTCTTCCTGGTCCGCCCTTGCCATCTTCCCTGCAGGACTGACAACCTCTGCCTCCTGCTGTCACAACCGCAGGCCACTTGTGCCCTCCCCATCCCAGCTGTCCCTGCCGTGGATCGCTGTTATCCCACCGCCCTCCACATCACTCCCTGCTCATCTCCCGGCAAGCAGGGAAAGCTGCAGGGCAGCACCAGTGTGAGCGGCCAAAGACATGGGCTGTCCCCTTCCTCAGTGGTGGTGGGCAGGGCACCTGGGGGGCCGCACAGCTGGGGACGAGGGTGGTGTTTGCCACCTTTCCACGCAGCACCAGGACCTACACACCCCTCTGTCCCCGACTACCATAGAATCAGAACTTTAAGGGTTGGAAGGGACCTTAAACACCATCTAGCCCTATGTGCAGGGACACCTCTGACTAGACCAGGTTGTTTGAGGCCTTATCCAACATGGCCTTGAGCACTGCCAGGGTTGAGGCTTCCACAACCTTTCTGGGCAACCTGTTCCAGAGCCTCACCACTCTCATAGTAAAGAATTTATTCCTAATACCAAACCAAAGTCTCCCCTCTTTCAGTTTGTACCCATCGCTCCTTGTCCTATTGCTATAGTTCCTGGCAGGAACTTTCTGTCATCTTTGGGTATTTCTGTGTGTCAAGAGTGCCTTTAGCTGGGGACATGAATTCACAGTGCCAAGGAAGTGGAAACCAGTTCTTGCACATTGGCCTGGGTGAAACTGCAGTGGATTCAGGATGAGGTTGAGCTTGTGGAAGGATCCCTGGCAGAACTGCCCACCTCAACAGTGCTTTGATTCATCTTGTGATGCTTTAATGTGTGTTTTGCAACTGGCCTTGAGAGTGCTTGGTGTTGAGTTTTCCATCTGGCACCAGCTGTGTGCCGAAGGGAACTTGGTGTGTATTTACACTGCCACTTTGAGACCTTGGGTGAAAGCTGGTCCAGGGGAGGTGAGTTCTGCCACTGATGGTGCTGCAGTTGGGATGCCACTGTCCCTGACTTGAAAAACTAGGAAGGAGTTCGTATCACTGAAAGCAATAATTCTCCATTGTTCAGTAATTCCCCCCTGGCCTTTACAATGTAAGTTCTGTTAAGGTAGTTGTGGAATAAGCAAGTTTCTCAATGTTTTAGTTAAAGTAGTAGTAACATAAATATCCCATTTTTGGATAAAAGATGCTGAACAAAGGCACTTTATAACCAGCTGTAAATATGCAGACTCAACAGAGATGATTGAGTAAAGTTCAAGCTCCAAAGGACCACCAGAGACCACCAAGAGACCACCCAAACTCCCTAGTGAGCAAAAAGGACTTCCAAAGAACTTCTTAGAACTGATTAACATATGTATGAACTGTATAAGGGCTGTAGTGAATATGTGAGACATTTGCTGAATATGTAAAACTCTAAGTAAATATTAGCTATGCTGTGCCAAGAATGGGACTCACACGTGATTAGAGGAACTGTCCTTGTGTGTGTCCAGCACTGATAATAAAAGAATATCTGCCCACTAATACTGAGTTTTAGGGATTTCTTATTGCCTGTTTATGGCAACGTCACCACCATGAGGCTTTGCAGCAGACACTCTGTCGATGTCTGCATCTGTCTGACTATTTGTCTGTCTGTCTTCTCAGTGGTGGAGTGTGGCCAGGTCGTCCTTATCAAAGAACACTGAGTTTTTACAATAATGTTAGTAACATTTCTACTAGTTTTCCATAGTTTTTCAGCAGACCTGAAACTGGGTAACTGAGTTAGTTAAAAGAGGCAAAAATGAGAATTCTCTCTTCCTGGTTGTCTTAGTTCAAGAGAAACTAAGATATTATGCTAACCAAGGAATAATCTCTCTCCTTTGAATTTAGAAAAAAACAACTTTAATTAGGAAGAAATATATATAAAAGGATAACAGTTCTTAACCACTA
>JAWWMO010000001.1:103556363-103570005 GCA_035047845.1 Dendrocincla fuliginosa
AAGAACACTGAGTTTTTACAATAATGTTAGTAACATTTCTACTAGTTTTCCATAGTTTTTCAGCAGACCTGAAACTGTGTAACTGAGTTAGTTAAAAGAGGCAAAAATGAGAATTCTCTCTTCCTGGTTTAGTATTAAAGATCTTTAAAATGTCAGCCATCTAGTAAGGAGGATGAGGTTTTACACTTTCAGAAATAAACTTCAGAATATGACACAGTTGAATGGGAATTAGAAGTAGGAAATGAGTCTTTCAGAGCAGCCCAAAGTATCAGGAGGGAGGGAATTTAAATAAGGGTTACAGTCTAATTAGCTCTAATTTCCACAGTTTCATCTGTTCTGTATAAAACTGGCTAGAAAGTAGCTGCTATAAAAACAGTCTTGTGTTTCATGTGTACGCACTATTCCATGTGCAGAATAATATGTGCAAAAGGATGCAATGAGCCAAAAAAATGGCCAGACTTACCAATATAGACTTCAGCAAAGCCAGATGAATGATTCATGTTTTCAGCTTTACGTAAAAACTCAACGTGACAATTTGCATTACTTTTTGGTGTTTTAGCTTATTCCCCTCATGACAGTTAAAAAACACATGAACCGAAAAATAAAATACATAATAATAATAAAAAAGGCTAGCTGTTACGGCTACATTATTAATTATTATTAATTAAATTATTAATATTGTTGCTTAAAAATAAATTTTATAAGACTACTTTAGACATCTCAGCTGACAGTGTTTACTGTATGTTACACTATTGATCATGGAGTTTAGAGGATGCCCACCATTCTGTAGCCCTGAAGGCTGCCTGAGGAAAGATGCAAGAATTTAGCTACAGTGCAGTATCAGTCCTCACCTCTTCAGACAGAATCAGAAATACCTTTTTTTACCATGGTAGAGGCAGTAGTCTTAGAATTCAACAAAAGTATGCAGCTGCAAGATTCTCCTTTCCCCCCGTTTGGGTGAGCCTGCCTTACAGTGCTGTGCGGCAGACTCCAATGATGATGTTCTGGTAGGATTTCAGGAGAAGCTGCAACATGAAGGCATCTTTTTAACTGCAGAGGAGCAGAGCTAAACATTAACGTTAAAGTTCCTTCGTGGCAATAAGATTATTAACAAATCGACTCATGTAATTTCAAGACGTTCTTTCCATCTCATTTTTAGGTGTTGAAAAATATACACCCTCTGATTGAAAAGTCTTTTTCTGTCGCTAGAGGACACTATTAAACAGAAAATTAAACACTGTGGCTGGGAGAGATTCCCCGTTCCCAGGTGCCAGAAATCTGGAGACAAGTTCAGCTTTCAGAAATTGATTTTAACTCGACTTCTTCTTCTATTTTTTTTTTCTTTCCCCTTTTCCCCACCTGTACTGTCATTTTTCTACTCTTCTCCACGGGGAAACCCCACTGGAATCATGTCAGCCAAGTATCAAACCTATGTTTCATGAGTTTAAACTATACAGGAGGTTTTCCTGAAAAAAAGGCAGCGGTGCCAAAAAGGCATAGGGTGAACAGAATACTGGGCAAAAGAAATTTCCTCCATGAATATTAAGCTGGCTCTCTTATTTAATTTGTGAATGTTACTAATATCTTGCTTCAATCCTATTTCTTATCCTTCATTTCCAGATCCAGAGAAAACTAGAAAAAAGGTTTTCACAGTTTCATCTTGAAACTTTTGTCTTTCCTATGGAAAAAACCAACAACATTTAACTTCTGTCAGATAATAAGACAAGAGATGTCTGTCTAAGCAGTTGTGGAAGAGCTGCTGAGTACAAGTCTGAAGAAAACTGGAGTTTTGACATATATAGAGCAGACTTCTTCATCCCACTGGTATTAACTTGCAGTATGAAACACCTTTATTTTGGAAATCATTTTGTGGTTTGATATAATTCTCTGCTTATAAAATAGGGGGAAAATTCCACATTCTATACCCTGTAAACTTTTTCTAAGAAATGTAATAATGTCTCCTGATATAGGAAGGTAGACAGGTGATGACCTAAGGCATGTATTGTTGAAAACAAGGATGTGGTTTTTCCAGTACTGTCCATCCGGTGTCTTTCATAAAATGGTGTTAATAAAACCAAGTTTGCAGAAGACCAGAAGCAAAAGCAACTGCTTCGGGGAATGCAATAACAAAACCTTTCACCAGCTTTGTTCTGAACACAGTAAGATCACAAGAGACAGCTGATAGCCAACACTCAGCAGTGTCCAAGAAAGCAAACAGATAAGGAAATAAATAGACTGAGAACAATGTTTATGAATGCTGGTGCTGAGTTCAACAGATTGAGACTGAAGAATATATAGATCAAAGGACTGTGGAGAAGTGCACAGACCTGTGCTTTGAAAATCATGTTGCAAACCACTTTTAAAAAAATTATTTTGGAGTAGTCTGTCTTTCAGTAAAAAAATTGGAACAAATCACTTTGCGTATATTCTGGTATTTTAAAAATTAAATGCTATATGGGCAATGAATTTTTGGAAGTCACTGTGCAGAAACACTGATTTTCTTGGAAAGCAGTATGGGTTAATTTTTAGGTGAGTGAGGTGAAGTGCCAAGATAAAGTTTGTGATTCCTACTTTAGACACTGGACTGGATAGTTTCTATGTGTTTTTCTCTTCCAGATCCTTATAGGGTAGCAGGGCCTTATAGAGTAGCAGTCCACAACATCTCACTTGTGAAGGATGAGTTAGACTCAAACGTTATGAAACAGCTCAAACCTACAGCAAACTGAAAGACCGTGTGAACTGGCACAAGCAGGACACAAGAACAAACACAGAATCATGAATGAAATGCAAAGAGTAAATTAAATTTAGTTACCTCCCCTATCAGGGAATCCCCAAAGCAGCACCTGGTCAGAGGGTCACAGATGGGGATATAGGCACTGTAGCTCTGTTCATGCTAGAGGATTACCAAACCTGCCATTCTGAATTCCCACAGGTCTACTTTGCCACTGTGCTTTGATCTTCCCCACACCAGGGCAGGAATCTACAGCACATTTGGTAGGGTGTCTCTAAGTCTGTCACAGGCCTATGTTATCTAAACACAGATGTTCTCCTTGTTCAACACACAGGGTCAAACAGCAAAGGTGTGTTGAGAACCTGCTCAAGTGATTTTTTTTCCTTGGCATAGTTATGTACTCGGGAGGACCCTGAAAGCCTCCAGCTGGTATTTGCAGGGCCATGTACTGAAACTTCTAGCTTCAGACCTCTAGAATCTCTAGCTTCCCATCAGAGCTTGGCTGCCTGATTTGTTTGAACTTCCTCTTCTGTTTCCTGTGTGGTGTCTGAATCTAAGGCTCATAGAAAGAAAGTGAAAAATAACTGAGAGGGAAAAAGTAAGGGTGAACGATTAAGTTGTTCATAGGACCCTTTCTAAGTGGGCCACCAAATCACAGAAGTAGCACAAGGGCATGGTATATTACATGGGTCTCTTTCTCGCTTCATGGACAAAGTTGTTCAAACACTAAGCAGCACTGCGTGGTTCTCTCTGCCTATGACACTCCTAAGAATGTTCTTGCCTGACCTGTGCATTTTTGGCACTCCTTTTGCTCAGTTTAGTGGGTAAAGTTTGGGCAGTGTCCCACTGAATAATACATGTGTCTTTTAATAGCATTCATGTGCTGTTTTGCGTAGGCACTGCCAGAAGCCAGCCAGTGCTGCAGAGAGGCCTGCACATTTGTGGCACTGAGGAGAGACAAGTATGTGGGACTTGACTGCTCGCAGGGCTTTGTCAAACTGTTTCTTGTGTGAAGTGCAAATGACACAGCCATCTAAAGGAGTCTGCAGTCAGAGAATAATGCCCTTCTGCGCCTTCTTTTAGATAAGCAGCTAAAATGTATATATCAAAAGTTGCCAAAATAGCAACAGAAAACAGCATTGAGAAATACCGAGGGTAATGTGAGACCATCAATGTGTTTGGTTTTTTGGTTTCTACCTATTTTATAGGCACTGGAGTTAATTTTCATAGTTGACACCGGTTGCATCTGTTTTCTTTCCAGCCTCTTCATCCCTTTTTTTTCTTTCTTCCCCGCCTCTCCCCCCCGATTTTTCTTTCTCAGGAGTTGTAATTTACTTGTTAGAAGTGTATTTGGACATGTTTGTGTTTTCTTCTCCAAAATACCCCTGGCTTGTAATGACATTAGCTGCAGAGAGATGTTAGCCTTTGGTTAACAGCCAAATGTTTTCAAAAGGCATGCCCTCCTGCACTCTCAGAGCAGTGCCAGCTCATTTAACTGTGCAGCAGACCCCATCCCTCACTTGTGCTTGTATATGAGATGAGAAAGAGAGGGATCATCTGCTATTACAAATATAACTGCAGGATTAGGAGCAGAGAGGAGAAAAACTGAGATGCCAGATTTATATAATTGGATGCATGCCACTGCAGTCTCTGCAGCACAGGCCACATGCCAGATATCTTTCTTAGCCTGGCAGGGCAATTGATTAAATCAAGTTAGCCACTGTATGTTTCTAAACTTTTTTCTTGCTGGCTCCTTTTTATCTAATTTTCTTCTTTCCAGAAGATGCTGCTACAGCTACTCATAACATTGCTGACTGTGAAAGTGTCAGAAATAGTGGCTTCTTTTTCTTGGAGTGGTATGACAGGAAAGAATATCTGCCTAGGACATTTTCCCCTGACAGAAATTCTAAAAAGCTACTGTAGGTTTTGTCCTCCCACTCATATTTCCTGACTGGTGTGCAACAAGGCTCTGCCCTGCTCTAAATGGCTGGTGGAACAGGTGTGTGGTTGTGCAGGTGTGGCTGAACACCCTGTGGTTGTGCTGCACCACAGGCAATGCTGTGGAAGCAGCTCTCCAAGCTTTTTGGTAGGGCCATGTCTGGTGTAACTGGAGAAGGTGACCAGTTCTCCAGAACTTTGAGGTGGATTTGGTTAAAACTTTTTCTTATATTGAACACTCAAAGCTCCATAAGATTTTAAGTTTAAGAGAGATGCAATAAAGGTCCATAATTAAATCTCCTTCTGCCACTGTGCCATTGCACTTGGATTCTTGTTTCCTTCTGGTTTCAAACAGCTCAGTAGCTTCCCAGGTTGCAGCAAGTTCTGTGAAGTCCTCTCTGATCCATGGAAAATTTCTTTTCTGTTACTTCAGAGTCTGGACCATTAGCTCCTCTGCTTCTCCCAATAGTCTCTTTGTGCTGCAGGCACTCAGCTCTTTGCTGAGTCTCTTTGCTGCTTGTAGCACCTTATAGGCTCTGGAGCTTTCTCACACTTGCAGTGTGGTGACAGGGCAATAGCAGAAGCACAGTAGTAAGTGGAAAATACATTAAAACTGATTAATCCTGGATCAAAATTACCTGAATTCTGCAAGGACACCCACTTTGAATTGAAACGAGTTCGCTCCTGACTGGTGATAGCTCCCACAGCTACATTAAATCTTCTTTGTTCTACACAGGAACTCTTAGCATTCTTCCAGGTCATGATCCCAAAATCTGTGGTAGATGGCTCCCCTAAGGCCCATAGCAAGGTTTTTTTAACCTTAGTCTTTCTGTGTGGCACTATTTATGAGTCATTTTTATGATTCTTCCATTTTCATTTCCTCTCCATTTGAAACTTCTCCTGGTGCTTTCCTTAAGCTACAGGAAGTTGTCCATCATTTCTCTGTGGTTATAGTTATTCCTGCCATGTAGCTCAATGCTTCCTATCAAATGTTAACTAAGAGCAGTATTTTTAGTAGTTGCAAGGGGTCCACCTACTGCTGTTCTGTGTCCCGAGGTCTGTTGCAGAAAAGCCTTGGTATTGATTGCAACTGTACTAAGAAGAAACTTATTGCAAATGGGAACATTTGCAGAGGTCCTTTTATTTTCATGTCTCTTTTACAGAGAAAAAAAATGATAACCCCAAAATTCTTTACAGAAAAGGTAAGGATTTCAAACAAGGAATTGTAAAAAAAAAATTAAATATAATTTATTCTTTAATCTTGGCATTCTGAACACAGAAATTTTCAAATGTTTTTCTGTGCAAAAAACAAAAAATGTTTTTCTTACAAAAAATGTTGAATTCAGTCTTGTGTCTTGTTCCTTGGAAGAATAATTTGCATCACCAAATACGGTTTCTGAATTCTCCCAAACTAAAATTTCCATTATAGAAATGGAGTATTGAAGTCAAATTTGAGCTAGAGAAAACCAGAATGGAACTTTACCAACTGATCAATAACTGCCTGACTGGATTTGCATGTGCGACGTTTGCCTGGACACAACCTCCACATAGTCCAGGGAACCCTGCTTCAGCAGGGAGGTTGGACTAGATAATTTCCAGTGATCCCTTCCAACCTTACCCATTTTGTGATTCTGTGAATTCTATGAACTCTCAATTCAGCACCTCAACATTTTTTGGTGGTATAGGCAAGAGAAGACATGGTATAGAGTTGGGTATCTTGTTGACTTTATAAAGGGTGTTGGCCCACTCATGAAATGAATCTTCATGTACACTTGGACATTTAAGAGCAAGTTTTAATCTAAATAATAGCCATTCTCTAAAAAATGCCCAAATAAAAACTTACTATCAGACTATGATATGGGTTTCTCATTTAGTTAAAACCCCAAAAGTTACCCATACCTTCTTTTACATTCCTTTAGGGAACTTTCATTCTAAAAATAATCTCCAAGCTGAATTTGCTAAAGGACAAATGGGATGATGAATATTTCAGCATTACCTGAATGTTGACCTTTAACTGAACAATAAGACAGAATATTGGCCTAGAAATTGTTTCAAATATAGCAAAACATACTGTTTGCATAGCTTTACCATCTCATTGCTTTATTTAAAATTAGCAATGTTCACTTTGAAATAAATAAACCTTTTGAGGGAATTTATATATTTTGTTTTGTTTACAGAGTATATTTGCCAGCCTTTCTTTAGCTTCATTTTTGGTTGTTTGGTGTTTTTGTTTTTTTTTCTTCTTCAAAACAGCTTATGATATTAAATCAGAGAGCAAATGGAATAGTTTTTATATGTAGCAAGGCTATTTAAGTTGCATTTTATTTTTCACTTGCTTGCATGTTGAAAATTGTTCAGTTTCACAAAACGGTTCATAGTTCAAGCCAAACACACGGACCTCAAATTATATTCCTAAATATGAATTCAGAAAAAAAATATAGTCTGACTGTCAAAGGTGATGAGGACATGTTATTGCCACAGACTTTGTCATCCATATCATTTAAGGTGCTCCATGAGGAATAGCTGCAGTAGCAGGCATGGATTGGCCTTGTGGAAAATTCCAGGTCTTTGTCCTCACTTCTCAGGTAGAATCCATCAACATTGTCCAACTAACCCCCACTATGTAAAGCTCATAAATTAGCTGAAACCTGTGTTTCAATGAACTTCTTAAACTTTAACATTCAGAAGTCCTATTCAAGGATTTTTATAAACAGTTTTAGAGTTGTGTGCTTTGGTCTTGTATTGGTAATTAGTACTTAATTTTGTTAAGTACTGTCAGAAATCCCGTGACTCAAATTTTGAGTTTGATCTCACTTAGAGCTTATCTTTGCCTGCTAAGTAATAGATTGAACCTATCTCTCATTTGAGATGGAGGTTTCAATCAGTCCCTTTCATTCTGTTCCCTTCTGCATATACAGACACATATATATACTTAAGCTAAACGTGGTAATTATCTCTCTTGGCTGATTATTTTGGGGGCAATGATGCAAGAGTCATAAGCATTCATTTCTGCAGTGTTATCCCACTCCACCTCCTCACCATGTGTTGAATCGCTAAGGTATTTTTGTTCGTCTCTTGTCTAGTCCTCTCCAGCCTTCTCTTTTCTCACCATGGAATTACAAGCTTATAAGAACTGAATCTATGTTATTTTCTACTTTTTTTTTCTTTCTTTCTGCCTTCTAACTGAATGTGTGTTAGTGAAATCAGGAAGAAGAACATTGGTCTGCTCGCTTTGCGTTGGTGTTTACTATGAGTCATAACAACAGCTTGGTGCTCTTGAAAACTTTTGTGCTGGGAGAACAAACAGCATGGATGCAGCAAAAGAAACAGCAGACTGTACTGTACTTGCAGTTCTCTGACTCAAGGACATAATTGTGGATGATGGGAATGCATTTCAATAGAGGTCTGCACTTAGTTATGCCATGGGTGTATAAAATTTCTGCTAAGGAAGCAAATCTGATTGCTCAGAATTTGCCCTGAATTTCAGTTGTTTTGAAACTGGACTTACTGGGAAAGATTTTGGCAGTCACTGAGTTTCCATAGAGCTTCCTAAAATAGCCTTGGTGTGAGAAGTAAGTTTAGAGTGATTATTTTTACACTGACAGTACATAGAAGCTTAATATGAGGTGATGTATTCATCATACTTCTCTCCAGTTATCAGCCTGGAGTTACCCAGGTTCAGACAGCTTATGAACATTTCATTCTTATGCCTGGAGTTACCTTGTTCCCAAACTACTTAAAATTTCTTATAGTTATATTAGAGACAAAGGTTTGTCCTCCATTGGTACAGAATTGAGCATATATTAGGATCTTAAATGGCTAATCCTACACTACATGAGACTGTGCTGTTTTGATTTCTGGTTTGATGATCAACTATAAAACACTCTATGCCCTAGAAAGAGACTGAAACAAACAGTAAAAGATGGCTCAGCCCTGTGGCTGAAAATCTGTTTATCATGGTAATAAATGAGACTCCAGACCACTTTCTTGATGCAAATTCTGCTGGACAGTAATTTCCTACTTGTCTGTGTTCAAAGAAGTTAATGGAGCTTCCAAGATTGGTTCCAGTTCCAGCACTCAGTGCAGAACATGGGGAAAACAGTGAATACTAAGACATGATGTAATACATCATGTAAGGTAGGTAATACAGTGCATGTGAATAGAGACAGGAAGAAAACATCAGAATAAAGTTAAACAACATAGCCCAATTATTTCAATTCACATCCTAACCTGTAGTTTCCTGTGTAAAATTTTTAAAATTGTTTGAAGAAAAATTGCCCACACATAATGGGAAAAAATGATCACTAGACAAACAGTTCCAATATTCAGCTTTGCTGGATGGTCAGTATTTGCCAGTTCACAAGCCATACCATTTTACTGGCAGTAATTTTACAAGTGAATAATGATGTTGGTTGCTAGTCAATCTCAGCTGCCCTAATCTACCAGCAGAGAGACTAGACAATAAAGCAAGAAGATGGGGGCTACACTTGTCATTATAAAAATTCTTTGGAATTTATGGTTGTGCAACCACTCTGCCTTCACACAGAAAATATTAGTCAGGAATACCAAGGAGCTATTACTTTTATAGAATAATGATGGTTGTGCCTCATGGAACAGCAAAATTCCACAGTTTTCACAGAGCACATAAGAAATGACTGCCTGGCTTATAATGATATTTATACTACTTATGGCTGCAAAGGGAAATATTTGCACCAACTTGCCTGCTAAAAGAATATGTCACAAGTGATTTGCATCAGTACCAGCAGAATAGGTATGGGTACATGGCATTGCCAATTGTAAGCAAGAAGTAGGCTGCAGTATTGGCTTGGAGCAGGCTGTATTAGAATTTGCTTTCAGTAATAAGGCTAGAGAGAGCTACAACTGTAAATGCCACTGACCGATTAAAACTCTACGGGTGTTTATGTTTCCCAGCTGGGTATCACTTTAGAAAATAAGAAAATAGACTGAGAGCTGAGATAAGTATAGTATCAAGTTCTTACAATACAGGCCACTTTACTAATGCCAGAATCACACCTGAGTGTGACTGGTATGAACTGCTCACAGCAGCCAGGCAGAATCAGAGTGCATGCAAGGTTAATGACTGTGCTGAACCTACTCCCAGATATTTCAGCATTGGCTAAATTTTAACAGAAGAAAACAAACATAAAAGCATGACCTCTGTCAAAACAGTCCACCTCCTGTGAACAGAAGACATCACAGATTTTCTTGACTCAGAAGAAAGATTGGTCTGGGGTTAAATTTTTGGACTGTAGTAAAATGTTTGTTCTGCCAAAGACCTCATGTGTGACTTTAGATTCATAGATATTTGAGGGCAGAAGGGATCATGTACCTTGGCCTCCTCTGTGATCCAGCATGCGAAACCTCATGCAAATCCAGCATCAAGGCTGTCTTTTTTTTCTTCATGACATATTGTATATAAAATATCTTGTCTTAATTTGCATAAAGTGGATAGTGACATGCATTTCTTGAAACCTCTTCTCAGAAGTTCTTTGTCCTTATAGCTGCAACAGTATGCTTTGTTTCTAGTCCAAATTTCTCTCTCAGACTCATATGCTGAGATTTCTATAAGAAGTGTCTTCCTGATGATGGTTTCTCTATACTCTGATCAAGGGGGCTGATGTAACATTCTCTTGAATAGATTGTTGCTTAGTCATAGGCACATATTTTATGAACATGTGTCGTTCTTGCAATTTTTCCTAAGGCACTTCCAATTCTTCACTTGCGATGTGGACATGGACATTTGTCACAGCATTGCATTTGGATCTTCAGTTCAGTCAGTAATTTAACCATGATACCCAGCATCATTCTCAATTTGAGATTAGAGTCCTCCATCCATTATGTGCTTTGACATATGTTCTTTTTCATTAGACTTGTATTTGGCTGTATTAAAATTGATGTTATGTGAATAAAACTATTTCTCCAAAGCCCTTCAGATCAATCTGTTGCCACAATTAATTTTCACTCTGTTGCCCTTTTGTTGTCTGCAAGTATTCGATCTCTTCTTCTGGCTTGTTCATGAAGACAGATTTGCATGAGGACTCGTGGTCAGTTCAGAAGTAGCTCCTGCCAGTCTGGGCAAAAAGATGGTCACAGCATGGTGGCCTGACATTAATAGTTATTGTTGAGACCTGTCCAACAACCAATCCTCAATCTGTTTAGAAGTTTTATTTGCATATTTACCATTAAATGAAACACAAATTATCCAAATACATAGTTCCATCAACATTTAAGACCTGTTTTCCATAAAACAGTGATTACTGTTATATTGTGGCTGTGTTCTAAATCAGTCTCTTTACTGCCTTGCCTGTAATGATAGTGAGCTAATTGACACAGCATTAGCCAGGTAATTGTCTTTATCATTTTTATATTGCTATCCCACCTTTAGCCTCTTTTCCCAATAATCTGAGTAATCTCTAAAAAATGCAATTTCTATTAGAAGTTACTTTTAGTAGTGATGCATAAAAAACAATACAAGATTCCAGTTGTGCCACTCAATGAAGAAACATGAAGCAGCACATATCCCTTGTCCTAAATATTTTACTTTCTAAGGGGAAGGAAAGGGTAGTGATCAGAGTGAACAACGGAGTGGAAATGACCATGTTAATTCCATAGTCAAGGTAAAGGTATTACCTTTTATCACATCACCTGATATGAATGGAAAAATAGGTTGTTCCAGCTTTGAAAGAGAATAAACAAACTTTAAAATGATGGAGAAATTTAGAGAAAATAGTTTTCATTTTATCCGTTAAAACACAAAAAAACTGCCACTCAATAACATGGAAAGAGAGAATATTGATAAGGGTCAGAAGAGAGGAAGGGGTAATTAGATAGTCGCCTTCTGCGCAAAAGAGAGACATATACAGGGGTTTTGTTGCCCGGGTGGAGAGAGGCAGTGAGGTGCAAGGAGTGAGCTGGCTTAAAATGGGACAGCCTGTGCACAGCAATTCCCCCTGCCAGGGAGAACAGCAGCTGGCACTGACTTCATTGGCCATAGAGAGCATATTTCAAGTCTGGGAAACATTTTTGCTAATGTTTTCAAAGGCCTTTTGCAAAAAAAAAAACAAAACCAAGCAATCCTCCCCCAATTAACCAATTCTGTTTTTTTTTGTTTTGTTTTGTTTTGGTTGGTTGGTTTGGGGTTTTTTTAATCTTTTTTATAAAGGCCAGTCAGCTAGAGACTTATGTAGATAATAATCATAGGCTGTCCTTTCACAAAACTGCAGGTATAAACATCTGTAATATATTTATCTGCAAAGCTTGTTGGTATGAACTGGGTCTAAAAGGCTGTGTAGGGTAAGAGTTCTTGTTATGCTGATATTTGAAGATAGTTGGCCACTAAGAAAACTGGGAATGTAAAGCAGGAGAAGGCAAGACAAAATTATGCTCCCCTTCCAGGTGACTGTTTCCGTAATTGGAAGTTTTTTAATGTTTACTGTGCTGGCTTGGCCACATCCTGACTCAAATCATCAGCCTTGTGGTTCGGAAGATTCCAAAATTGGTGGTCCGGAACTGGTCTAATGGATTTATGCATTTGTATGCCAAAAAAAGAGGATAAAATAAGCTGATCACTGGGGACTGGAACAATTACTGTAGGCTGTTAACCGTCTGTGAGAACAAAGTGCGTGACTTTCATATGATTACAATGAATCAGAGGTAGCCCACTCTGTATTGCAGTGACACTTTTATTAAACGAATTCATAAAAGCTGAGTGTTTGGAGTGCTTTAGATGGTATTAACTATGGATCTTTCAGACTGAGGGTTGTTTATGTTTACAATATCTTATTTAATGTGTAGCATTTGGTCTGTACCTGCAGATTCTCAGTGATTGCTGCAATTGAATGAGGCATAAACAAAAAAAAAAGATACAGGTGCTTTCCAAGTATATGGATGTCAAATGGAGCTGAAGTCACTGAACATGGCATTTTATTATATTCATTGGCTTGTAACATAAGGATCTAAATATAGAAATAATTAAAGGTATGCTTGTAATTTCACTAACATAATTTCCAAAGTTCCTCCAGTGTCTAATGGGATGTATCGTCCTCAGTCACTGTTAATCAATATAGAAAGTTTTTGCTAAGAAATGAAGAGATTTTGGCTTTTGCAATTTTTAATTCTGTGAAAGTTTTTGCTATTATTGTATATTGTATATATATTGTTTTTTTTAAACCAGTGTGTGTTGTTGTGTAAGCCCCATGTCTCATCATGCAGCAAACATCAAGATTTTGGAGGTCAGAGTGTTGTAAAAGTAGACTGGGTCCAGAAATTCACAAATTTATTGGATTTTTAAGTATTAAATTAATTGTTGTCTGGTTTTTTTTTTAAACTTTTACAAAAACTGAGTGCAATTTTTTTCATAAAAGTAATCAGTATGTAGCAACCCAATTCCTCATGAATATTTTTTTAAAAAAGGTACCTGTCAAAAATGAGGTCTTAAAACTCTCTGTTCCCCACTAAAAAAAAGCAAGTATCCTCTAGTTATCCAATCAACATAATCTAAATTTAATGTTTAGCTTGGGCCTAATTCTCTACATTTGTATAGAAAAAAACTACCCCATCTCACACATTGCCCAGGTCTTGACATTTTTATTCAGATCATTAAAAATCATTTATTTCAGTCATTAAAAAAGAAGAGGCTGAGCTGAAAAACTCCTGTTTTACTTTTTCTTACAGGAATTAGGTGGCAAGTAGGGAAGATATATATATACACATAC
The DNA here is from genome assembly GCA_035047845.1 of Dendrocincla fuliginosa. Taxonomy (NCBI): domain Eukaryota; kingdom Metazoa; phylum Chordata; class Aves; order Passeriformes; family Dendrocolaptidae; genus Dendrocincla; species Dendrocincla fuliginosa. Next base: position 103,569,768 of record JAWWMO010000001.1, read on the forward strand.
ATAAGTTATAAAACACATGGAAGTCAATGTGGTATCATCATTGTTTTAAGCCGGAGCAGCCCTGGAAGACGTGTTCCAGTGTACAGCCCCTGTGCAGGAATGCAGCACTGGGATAATCTCTTTGTCTCACCTTGGGTGGCGAAGTATTAACCACTTGGACCACAATCCTAAACATCCACTGGTCTGATTACGTGTCTAATGTGTCTGTCCTTGAACAGGCAGAGATCACCAGCATCGA